>CM040439.1:34565027-34952540 GCA_022702705.1 Papilionanthe hookeriana x Papilionanthe teres | reverse complement strand
TGACTTAACGGGGGCAGCGGTTATCTTCACCTTCTTAACTGAAGGGAAATATTCGTGGGAGTTCAAATCAAACTCAGCGGACGGTTCTTGAATTTAAGGAGTGACAACTTTCACGACCACGAACGGAGCTTTTCCGAGTATGACATCAAACTCATTGAAGCCGGTCCCGAACTGAATCATCGGTGCTGCAAGACGGGCTTCACGGGAGGAAGGCAAGTTGTAGGAGAAAGTCAGTGTAGGGGCCGACATCTTTAACTGCCGATGAAGCATTCTGAAGGTTAGTTAGGGCCAAAAACCTTGTCATCATAGTGCAAACACTACGAAAAAGGTTATTATGTGGACTGGGAAAAATTTTCATTTTATTATCTCTTTATTTCGTTTATTTAGATTTTTGTGTGTTGGTTAAAAAAGAGCTTTAAGGTTTAAAGAAGATTGGGTTAATCTGCCGAAGATAGGATTGAACCAAGGGGGTACAGAAAGGAGGTGAAGTATGGGATCCTACCAGGGATCCCCTTCACAGCGCAGATTGCCCTAGCGAGATTTACTCGCTGACACACCTATTGGGGGTGCAACCCCACAAGATTGAAAGGAAAACATAGGGACTCCTGAACCCTTCTATTTAGGAGTGACTAAACAAATGATCCTGAAATTCAGAGGAGTTGATCACACTTTCCCAAGAAAGAAATGGGTGAAGTATGTCAACAAAAGAATGGTAATCTGGCTCATGAGGGACACGAGCACATTACCAATATATGAATATAATATTTTCTGATTTTAATGAAGAGAGAAATTACTCCCCAGGAGTCGCCAGAAAACTGGCGGTCGCATTTTTGTTTGATTGTGTTGAGGTTGATACTTTAAAAATATGTTTTGGGTGTTTTGTTTTAAAAAGGGTTTTAATTTTATAAAAATAGAATTTTGATTTAATTTAATATATATATATATATATATATATATATATATATATATATATATATATATATATATATATATATATATATATATAATTTTTTTATGAAACCAAACCGATCTCATATAAATAATAGTTTAAATAATCAAGCATTTCGCCGCAAAATATGTATTTATCTTGAAGAATAAATACATAGCTTAAGGTGAAACTTGATCGAATAAACTAAAGAATTTATGACATCCGTTTGATCTGTGAACCATTTTGACCGTCAGTTTTCCCTATCTAATATGAAGGAATTAGATAGGGTTTATATTAATATGGGGTCTTTAAGTTTCCTATAAGGGCAAACCCCTATAGTTAATTACATCTTAGATAACCGAAGTCACCTAAGAAAACTCTTGATATAGATCAAGAAATGTTTATATTCATAACTTCCAAACGTAAGGTTTCCAAAGAAGATGTGATAATCAGAAATTCAATAGGTGAATGACACAAATTTTGTAACATTTTATTTTGTCAGAATCCAAAGGAGAGAAGGTTAGAGGAAAAACACAGGTTCAAGAAAAATCTTGATGTCTTCCCAAACTATCCTATAGTTTGGCTTTAAATCTTAGAAATGAAGTTATTTAGATTTCTATCCTGCCAATTAATTGTAGGGATTACAATTGCATAATGTTTGATTATGCAAATAACTTCAAAGATGAGAGGATTTATGACAATCTCGGACTCTTAAAGCGAATTATGACTTATATTGCACAACAGAACTGTACAATGGCCTACAAAAAAGGTGAGAACTTATGCTGCATTAGACAAGCTACCTCGAAGTCCTATGGCTTGTTGTTTAGACTAATGAAAGATTTTGGTGATATAGACAAGTCTTGCTATTGAAGATGGTCGTGTTGCCCACGATGCATGCTTCAAGCTTCTCGTTGTAGCAGGTTTAGTTTAAAGAAGTGTCAATTGAGGATAAGAGAGAAGTATCATGCTTTAGAAATATTAAAATTGAGATGTCTTAACATTTTATTAGGGGGACATTAAAGTTGATTATAACAACATCGGTTAAGATCCCACTATATCATCCCGACACCGTTATTTTCATCGGATCCACTTAGTCCAAATGAAATTACTAAACTCATCTTAATGAGTTCCATACTTTCATTCAAACTGTGGGAAAACCCTGTTAGCAACACGTGGGTTACATCCTCCAAGGAATTCCCGATCATCCAACGAGACATTTTAATTTAGTTGCAATTGTAGTTTTGTTTGTGATTAAATTTTAAGCTATTTTATATTTTGAATGTTGTGGCGGTGAATTTTATCTTGTTGTGATTTTTAGTTTAGTTTTGTTTTAAGTTTTTTGGCTATCTTAAAGGTTTCAGTTTTCATGTAGGGTGAAATTGTTGTTTTAACATGCAAGTTTGCAAGGAAAGAAAGTATAGTATAGCGCGGGTAAGTAAATTGTAATAAAATAAAAGCGTATCTAGCGGGTCTTCTCGTAATTTCCAACTACACTTAAAACGCATGTTAGGACATTTAAATATTTGAAAGAAATCACTTAGGTAAAGCTAAGGGAAGGTCCTGATTATCTACCAAATCCTAGTCCTATCACTAGTCAATTCCTAAGGTGTGTTTGAGGATGATTTTCTTCATCAAAGAACAATGAAGTTCAATTGTTCTTCTAAAACATCCCATTGGATTGAGAAAGTGCTTAAGACGAGTCCTGAACATCTTTTCAATGCTTCTGGGATCATTTTGAGTCAAAATGAATTTCATCATCTGGATGAATTGGTCATCCATGGTTCAGTTGAGTTTTGGCTCTTGCTTAGTGAGCTTGGATGTTTGATTATCCTATGAGTAAGGTGGCATTTCATTTGACATTTCATTTAAGAGTTATAACGATGAAAGCCTTTAGGGGAAAATTAGTTCATAAGGAACTTAACCATTCTTAATGATTTAATTTAGTTACAAAGTTTCGGCTGATTTTTAAATATTTTTTGATTATTTTAAACTGGAAGAGTGTTTAAATCTTTTAATTTAGCTAAGTTTAACATTTTTAAATTGTTTTAATTTAATTATAATGTTTCAGATTAATTTTAATATTTTAAATTGATTTAGTTTAATTATGAATTATTTCAAAATTAATCTTAATATTTTAGACTCTCTTTTAAATTATTTCAAATTGATTTAGTTTAATTTTAAATTATTTCAAATTGGTTTTGATTATGATGTTTTAATCAATTTTAATGTTTTAAATTATAACATTTTTAATCATGAGTTATTTTTAAATTAGTCTTAATATTTTAAAATTGTTTTAATTTAATTTTTTGAATTATTTCAGATTAATTTTCAAGGTTTTAATATTTTAAATTTGTTTCAGTTTAATTATAAGATTTCAAAATCATTATTTTAATTATCATTTTATGATTTCATTAGTAAGAGATGTTTGATTAATTTATTGGTTAGGGGTTTAATTTCAAAGAATTAGAATCCTCTTATATCACATTCCCTAACCTTAACAATTTATGCTTTAATTATCTTCCAAAGTTTGATGGCTTAATTAATTAGGATTTTCCCTTTTTAACATTAAAGATGATTAATGGGTTTCTACCCCTTAGTTTCCTTTGTTTCAATCATCTAAGAGGATAATCAAAATCAAATGTTAACCCTCCCCTTTGGTGAAGCCTAAATATTAGTTAAGGCTAAAATTTCTTAATTACCTTTATGCCTTTTTAAGCTTGTTCATCTCATAATTCACCAAATTAAGCTCAAATGAATTTGAAATTTTTATGTCACCTCACTCACATGTCTATTAAGACATTAGAGGAGAAAATGTGATTTTTTTATTTTTAATTTAATTTATATAATTATTTTAGTGAAAAATAAGGGTTTTCAATGAAAATTCAACAACATGACCAAAGTAAAACTTCTATCCTTAGGAAAATTATAAGAGATTTCTACTGACTAGAGGACGAGTTGGACCAATTTTGCTGATTTTTTGAATTTAAATTTATTTATTAGAATTATTTTAAGTTTTGAAGTATTAATTAATTATAAAATAAAATTGAAGGGAAAAATTAGGTTTTATATTTTTCTGAAATCTCTCTGAACCCATGAAACTCAGAGAAATAAATTTTGTATTTTTCTAATTTTTCTTTGAATTATTAGAATTATTTTAGTGAAAGGATTGAAAAATCTATTTTTAATATTAAAAATTACCATAAGCCTTTAAAATTTAATATCTTTACTTAGAGACTTAGGAAAAATATTTTGTTGGTTCCCAAGTGATTGGGAGGTCAAATATGACATTTCGGTGAATTTTAATATTTTTATGATTTTTTAATTATTTAAATATTTAAAATAGGTTAAAAATAAAAATTTTATGAAAATTCTAATTTTAATTTTTCTGGACTCCTCTAATCTCATATGACTCCCAAAATTGATTTGGTGAATTTTTGAGTTATATTTTGGGTTTTAAGTATTTTTTAATTTCAAATAAGGTTATTTCACTTAGGTGATTCATTTAGTGGGTTGAATTAATTCCAATTGATTTAAAATTTTTATGTGAGGTTCTCTTAATCCTAAAGTACAGTTGAGAATTAATTTCATATCATTTTGATGTGTGGTTACTCCTCATTAATTTAATTTCAGTTTTGAGTGTTTGGCCAAATTAGGGTTATTTTTAGTGAATTAAGTCAAGCTATAATTTTCCTAGGGTCCTCTGGTCCTAAGGTACTTCCCCTAAATTTTCTAGATTTTTATGACCAACATGCTAATTTCCATAATTAATATCCAAGAAAATGTCCGTAAACTTAGAAAATAGATAACTACCTCGAGACATAACCTCTGACCTTGGAAAAATCAGAGAATGTTCCCAAGATTAGAGGCTACAATAGCCCTATAGTCTCATGTCATGGTGAATTGTGTATGTGAATGGAGAATTGAAATACTCAGATCAGTGAATAATTATTTAAAGATTAAATACTCAACAAAAATTTTTATTTTAATTCTGCATTATTCTCCTCTGTTCACTGAGCAGGAGAGTATTTTTTTTTTATTTTTATGATTTTTCTATGCAAAGATATGCATTTTTAAAGTTCTGTGATTTAAATAAATAAGAAAATGCCTAATTTCCTACTTATCCAGCGCGGTGCTGACTAGATCCTACGGCAGATTGAAAGCACACGCGGTGCGGTTTGATTCAACGCCGCCATCTGACTCGGCAGCCACGCATTTTGCTGTCTTGTCCCGTCTCCTGGTCCTACTCAATCAGAGCCCTCCACTGGATATACACGCGATCGGACGGTTCCGACTCATCGTCTCCGTCTGGTTCAACCCGAGAGCCGCACGTTTTCTAACCATAATATCTCCCTCATTTCTCAACCAAATCAAGTGAGGTTTGTTTCTACATGCTTGTCTAGCTTAGACGAAGCTATCCATATGGCTAACATACATTGAAATTAAGTATAACGAAATGTAGAATCCGTGGAAGCTCGGGAGGAGGAGGATTTCAATACCTTTGCTCCGAGAGGTGAGGCCTCAATCAGAGATGCTCGACACATTCGTGGAGGTCTAAGGAGCCTACGGATTGAGCCTCTGGTCCTGGTGAATCGCCTAGACCCAAGTTCAACCAAGGGCGATTTGGAGCTCTGGCCGATAACACAGATGAGTAGCCTGGTGATGGGGCTTTCACTGGGGAGCTTCTTCTCTTGGTGTGGGGATGGTGTGGGTGAGTTTAATTTCATTTTGGTGAAGGTTCCAGGAGTGTCATGGTTCTGTCCTGAATTTCTACTGAGAAATTAAGCTAAGGTGGTGGAATTCAGGGCAGGAGGACGGTGGGGATCTTCTTCTCTTTGCTGAAATTGGGTCTGGGAGCAGTTTGGGAGAGATTTGTGGATAAATTTTTAGCACTTCAAATTTGACCGTGGAGGAGCCATTTTATAGGACTTGCCGGAGAGGGGAGCTCAGGGCCTGGCTTTCGGTGCTTTAGGCCACTTAAGGTGAAGGCAGAGCAGAGCCATTGATCACTGAGGTGACCCCTCATTGATAAGGTCTAATTTTGGGTTTAAAGGAGTATGGGGGCGCTCAGGCTGAGCTCTTCTGGTGGCTAGGGTGGCCGGTAAGGACAAGGCAGGCGGCTGGCAGGCTGAGGAGGAGTGAGGGAGTGGCTCAGTGCATTCAATTTATCATGGAGGTTGCTTAAACAAGAGTTTAAGGATGGGACTTAAGCTTAACCAAGTGGCTAAACCCAATGGTCCAAAGTGGTGGACCATTGGTCCATGGCTCAAGGAACTTGGGTTGGGTCAGGTCAAACCAGTCCTAGGAGGCTTAGGGTTGGCTGCCATGAAGTTGGTTTGGTCAAATTGGTTCAATTGGGTTCAATTTAAGTGTCATTAGGTCATAGGTTCAATTTAGGTCACATTGGGTTTAGCTTAGGCTAGCTTGGGTTTGAGCTTGAGTTAGACCAAATTTATTGAGCAACATTGTGTATATGATTGTAAGGAAGATTTTTCATGAAGACTTGGAGTGGTTTTTTAGTTCATTTGATGTTCAATTTGGTGGATTTTAGGATTTTAGCCAATTTGGGGAAAGTTGGTTAAGTTTGGGTTTAGGTTGGGCTAGAGTGGGGTTTAAACCCAATTGAAGGTTCCAAATGGTTTAGGTGAATGTGGTGAAGAGTCCCCAACATCAATTGGGTGAAAATTTTAGGAATAGGGCAATTAATTTAGGAGATTTTAGGCATATGTTGGATTTGGGTTAAAATTAGGAGTTTTGGACTTTAAGTGGATTTAGGTGAGACTTGAGCTCAAATTGGGTACAGTTGATGATTCAATTCAATTTAGGGGAGTGTTATGAAGGGTTTATGATTGAAATTTTGGGGAATTGGTTGACATTAGGTCAATTTGGGGATTTTGGATTATTTAGGTAAAATTGAAGATTTTGGATTTCAAGTGGAATTGAACTCAAATGTGGGTAAAATTGGGTTTGGATTTAATTTAGATTGATATTAGGGATATTGAATTAAAGTTTAGAATTGAAATTGGGCAAGATTGGCATCAATTGGTAGACATTGAGTTTAATTTGGGCACTTTTGGGTTAAATGGGTCAAATTGGGGCTTTTAGTAAAATTGGGCTAAATTGACAAAATTGGGGCATGTGGTAGTTGAGAGAAATAAAATTATGAATATTTGGGAGATTTTGAATTTTTTTGGGAATTTTTGGAAATTTTGAAATTTTAGGCCAAGAGGGGTATTTAGGGTATGTCGAGGTTATTTGGAGTGTATTGGGGTATTTTGGTGGATTTAAGAGGTGAGAACTATTTTGAAATGATTTTGAGGAATTTTGGGTAATTTTGGGGAATTTTGGGGAATTTTGGATGATTTTAGGGCTTTGGAGGTATTTTAGGTATTTAAGGTATTTTGGGGCAAAGGGGTTAGAAATTGAATTTTTGGTAAAAAATTGGGATTGGTTGGAAGTGAGTAACATGAAATTGTTTAAATTGATCCATGGACCAAGGATTACCCTCATTTGGTCCTCTATGTGTTGGTACTAGCCGAACCCTAGCCTGAGGCTAAGAGCTTGGGAAAACCACTTACATGAGTTTCCAAAGAGTTAGGGGATCAAAGATGATGTTCTTAGTTTAGGGTTGTGAATGTGTAGTGTGAGTGTGGTGTAAGCTCCAGACCTCCTAGGGTAGATCCTATGGCCTGACCACGTATATGAGACTTCCCCTGGGCTTCCTTATGCTTGGTCTCTTCCTCCCAAAACTAGAGGTTAGGCCTTAAGCATATGAAAACTCCCAGTGAAGTAAGAAAAGTTTGAATTTATATGGGGAAGGTTTCGTAACTAGTCTTCTAAGAAGGTCACCAGAAGAGTCCTATAGCTAGACCCTAGGCTATTCTAAAGAGAGACTAGACCTCAACTAAAAGTGAGGTCAACAAGGTCCAAATATCCTCCAAAACATCCGAAAGATTACAAAAGTGCTTGGGGTTTAACCCTGAACATCTTTTAGAATCTTTTGAATAAATTTGAGTTTATTCAAGCTTATTATCTTCATAAATCAGTCATCCAGAACTAGTTTAATTGTAATGATTTGACCTATGCTTAGTGAACGTCCCGATGTTTTAATTATTGTATGAGTGGGGCAACTAGCCATTCACTTGACATTAAATTTGAGGATTATGGGGGTGGACACCCTTAAGGTTAACTTAAGTTACTAACGAGTCCTTACCCTCCCTCACCCCCTTTGAACAGGGGTTGAGCTTGTAGTGTTTTCAAATATTTTGATTGATTACATTCTTCTTTTCTAAGCCTCAATGAATGATTTGTTTTAGATCGGACATAACTCACTGCTAAGCTCTTAAATTTTTCAAGGGTGGATTTGTAGTTTTAAGGAAATTTTATGTGATGTGTAGATTCTCATCAAAGAAATTAAATTATCACTAAACCATTAGTTTGGGACATTTAACTAGTGAATCAACATCCTTCGAGCACAAGCCCCTCATCTTAGGATCATCTAAACTTATTTGTCTTCCAACACTTAACTAATCGATTAATTGCAATTATATCATTTGACAAAGAGGTAGTATGTGTTGGTTTCTACCAATTCTCCTCTTATGTTTCAATCGTCATAAGAAGTTAATCATAATCAAAATTACCCATTTTCCTCTTGGCTTAATCCTAAATTTTAATGAGGATAAAGAATCTCCAAAATTGTCATTTTGCCCTTAAGACCTCCTACTCTATAATTCTTTAAATTCGACTTAAATGACTTTAGAAATTTACTATCACCCCACTCATGGGTCAAATGAAATATCTGAGGAAAATTTGTGATTTTTCTGAATTTAATGTAATTTATATAATTATTTTAAGTTGAAAAATGGATTTTTAAATATAATTAAAATAATTAAGTAAAATAATGTTTCTATTCTTAGAAAAATTATTACAGATTCATTTACATCAGAGAACCACTAAGAATAATTTTTGTGAATTTTTTAATTGTATTTTAATTTTTATAATTATTATATGTCCTTTATAAGGGATCAATAAATACAAAATTGTATTTTTATTGTTAAAATTCTTATATCTTTCATAAATCTCTCTAACCTCAAGGAGCTCAGATTAAATTATTTTATATTTTCTCATTTTTTTTATTTTTAATAAATTTTAAAGTAAAAAATAGTCAAAAATAAAGTCTTTATTTGAATATGAATTTTATTTTTCTTAGATACCCTTGTTCAGAAGGAACACCCCAAACCACTTTTCATATTTTTATGTTTTTTCTATTAATTTATATAATTATTTTAAACAAAAACTCATATTTGCTTAGAAAATTAATTTTTATATCAAAAACAATTTTAATAGCTTTAAGATTTTTACATGAGTCTTATGAAGTGGTAAGCTTCAATTTGACTCTGTTTGACAATTTTTTGAATTATTTTATATTTTTCCATTTTTATATTTTTCTTAAATTTAAATATAAAAATATATCTTAAGCTTTTAAAATTTAAATTTATTTTTTCTTGGTTCTTCTGACTACAGTGAACCTACCAAAGATATTTTTATAATTTTATGACTTATATTTAATTTTCTATAATTATTTTAAACAAATAATGGCAATTTCTAATGAAAATTAGGGTTTTCCATGTTACAGATTTTCTCTGACTTTGAATAAATCAGAGAATATCCCTAAGCATGAGAGGAATGAATCTCCTAAATTTCATATTTTTTTTGATTTATATTTCATTATTTATGATTTAAATATATTTCTGAGTATTTAATTAATTTAAAAATAAATATAATGAAAATACTCTTAATTTTTCATCTTTATTCTTCTCTGTTCACTGAGCATCATGTCATTTTTCTTTTATTTTTATGATTTTTCTACACCAAGTTATGCATTTTAAAAGTTTCTCTAATTTAGTTTAATCAAAATACCCTTAATTTTCTTCTTATCCACGCTAGCACCATGTCGGCAGTTTAAAAGATTGTTCGATTTAATTTAGTATATGTATAATTTATAAAGTAATATTTTGATTTGAAAATATGAGATTCAAAACCGATCTCATATATGCAATAGTTTAAATAAAAGAACGCAACATTGCAAGATATGCATCAATCCCGAACAGTAGACGCATTACTTAATAATGAGTCTCAATTACATAAACTAAAGAACCTATGACATCCATTTGGTCTGTGAACCATTTATGTTGACTGATAAGTTCCCCTATCTAATATGAAAGATCAGATAGGGTTTATATTAAATTGGGTTCTTAAAGTTTCTTATAAGGGCAAGCCCCTATAGTTAATTACATCTTAAATGACCGAAGTCACTTAAGAAAACTCTCGATTAGGATCAGAAAATACTGCGTTCATGAATTTAGAAGATATGTTCAACGTCGGATAATGGAAAATTCAAATGGGAAATGTGCAAATTTGGAACAATTATTCTCAGAATGCAAAGAAAGAAAGCTAGGAGATACCATAAATCCCGAGGAGAATCTCGGTGGCTTCCCAGACTACCCTATAGTTTGGCTTCAATTTAGAAGATATATTCATCCCGCCAATTTTATTATTTAGGGCTTACATCTGCATGATACCAATAATTCAGATAGCCTGGAAGATAGGAGAATTTACGTTGAATTGAACAACGACCTCAGAATCCTAAGATGAGTTAGGGCTTATATTACACGATGTGCAAAATCCTAAAAGATAACTATGTCGTATTAGACGAACTACCTCGAAGTCTTATGGCTTATTGTTTATTTCTAAGAAGGTTTGCTGTTGTAGACCAGTTTGTTCTCTCGAAGATGTTCTTCTGGATGCTTCATCGTGCTGCCCGCGGTGTTTGCTCCAAGTTCCTCGTTGCAGCAGGTTTAAGCTTAGAAGTGTCAAATTGAGGAGGTTGAGAGAAGTATCGAGTTTAGAGTTCAAGTTTTGGTATAGTGTCAAGTTCGATATTGAAGTCATAATTATTTGAATGTCTTATTAGGGGGTCAAGTTGATTTGAGCGACACCGGCTAGGATCCCATGGTTCCCTAATTCTGACACCACTATTTTCTTCAGAATCACTTAGTCTAAATGAATTTAACAAACTCAAATAAATGAATTCAATAAGTTCATCTAGAATGGGGAAATCTCGTTAGCAGTCGTAGGTTGCCTCATCCGAGGGATTCCCGATCATCCAAAGAGACGTTTTAATTTAGTTGAATTGTCTTTGTTTTGTTTTGTTTGTGATTAATTTTTAGAATTTTCTTATTTTTTTGTTGTTGTAAATCTTGTTTTGCTTTGATTTTGGTTTTGATTTTGTATGCAGTGTAAGGTAAATTGCAGATAATGAAAAGTACTGGAAAGTAAAGTGCAGTAAAGAAAAGTATTGTAAATAAACTATAAAAGCATACGAGCCCTCTACTTGCACTCCAGCTGAAATGTCAGTATTTGCGGTGTATATATTATCTTGTAAGGAATTAAAATATGTTGCATGACAGGAAAAACAAAACAACAAATGGTTTAAAGTGTGCCTACCAAGCCCTAGTAATGGATGGTCTTCTTGAGCAGAGCATAACAAGTTCAATTGTCATCTGAGATATCCAAAAGGCTATAAAAGCGTTCGGGGCACGACCCTAAATGACTTTTAAGACTTTTTGGAATGCCTCGGGTTTCTCTGAACTTATTATGTTGCTCAATCATTCATCCATTATAGTTTGAAGTTTAATGGTTATGTCTTAACCCTGTGCTCAACGAACATTGATGTTTTAATCATCCCATGAGTGGGGTAACTATCACCTGATATTTCATTTTATAAATTATGGGAGTGAAGACCTTTAAGGGTAAATTGATCTGTTAAGAAATTTAGCCAATTAATTTAAAGTCGAGCTAGTAGCGTTTTCAAAATATTCTTATTTATGTTTTCTTTTTTAAACCTCATTAATCAAAATTTTGGATTAAGCCTAATTCACTACAAAGACCTTAAGAATTATGGGTGAATTTGTAATTTTAGGAATGTTAAGTTATGTTTTATTAATCCTTATCCATGATTGTATTATCATCAAACCATTAGCTAGGAGTCTCAGATTAGTGAGTTATTGACTTTCAAAAACAAACCTTCACCTTGGAATCATTTGGTTTAATTAACTTCCAAATTACAATAATTAAGGTAAAACTACAATTTATACCCTTGTTGAGGAAAAGTGATGAGTTCGTTTCTATCTCTTAATCCCTTGTGTTTCAATCATCTAATAAAGTTAATTAAAATCATTTGATACTTATTTACCCCTTTCATTAAGCCTAAATATTAATTTCAAGCTTAAATTCCATAATTGTCATTTTGGCCCTTTAAGGCATATCACTTCATAATTCATTAAATTTAACTCAAATGAATTTGAAATTTTATATTATCCCACTCATGGGTCAATTAAAACATCAGAGGAGAAAATGTGATTTTTCTAGAATTTATATTTTTTTATAATTATTTTAATGCAAAAACAGGTATTTTTAATATTAATTCATTAACTTAGCCAAAACAAATTATATGTCCTTAAAAAAATTATTGGGAGTTCACTTAGGTCAGAGTACCACCTAGGGCACTTTTCATGATTTTTGAGTTTTATTTTAATTATTATATTTATTTATTTATTTTGAGTATTAATTAAATATAAAATATTATTTAAGTAGAAAATTAGTGTTTATATTTTTCTTAAATCTCTCTAAGTTTAGAGAGAACATGAAAACAAATTTCATATTTTTATGATTTTTATTTTATTTATTATAATTATTTTAGTGCAAAAGTAGAGAAAATTCATTTTTAGTCTTTTTTTTAAAGAAAATTCATAACTTTACTTAGAAAATTAGAAAAAAATATTTTAATTGTTCCCAAGTGACCAGGGAATAAAAGGTGACATTTTTGGTGCATTTTTATATTTTTAATGATTTTTTTTTATTTTTTAAATTATTTTTAAATATTTAAAATTCAAAATATAACTTACAAAATGAAATGTTTATTTTAACTCAAATTTTATTTTTCTTAAGTCCCTCTAGTCACTAAGAACTCCCAAAACAATTTTTTATAATTTTCTTAATTATAATTATTTTAGTACCAAAAATGCTATTTTATTTAGAAAATCCATTTTAATGGTTGGTTCTATTTGATTTGAACTAGATTAAATTTAATGTATATTTGAAATTTGGGGAATTTGAAATCAATTTGGTGTAGATTGGGACTAATTTACGGATTTTGGGCCTTTAAAGGCAATTTGAGAAATTTGGTCAATTTTGGTGGATTTAGCCACAATTGGAGAAATTGGGTGATTTAAATTGATTTTGGGAACATTTGAAATGATTTTAGAGATTTTGAGAATTTTTGGGACATGAGGGGCATTTTTGGTAAATTTGGCAAAGTTGGGGGTAGTTTGGGAATTTTGGAAAATCTGAAGTATTTTAGGCAATTTCAGTGGTTTGGAATGTTTTGAAATGATTTTTTGGAGGGAAATAATAGATAATTTGGGCAAATTTGGAGAAAATTAGGATTCCAAGGGTATTTGGTAATTTAGAAAAGTTTGGGGGTAAAAGGTCAAAATGAAGGTTTTGGTGAAATTCAGTTTATTTGAAGATGCCAACCACAATGCCAGTCTTTTGGGTGCCACAATACCAAGGGAATCCATGTGTTGTTCATAGTCATCCCAACCAAAGGCTAAGGGTTTGGGAGACCTCCCACATGAGTTGCTAAATGAGTGGGGAGAATGGGTTAGGAATGAATGATCTTAGGGTTGTAGGTTGTGAGTGAAACTGTGGTGAGTTGTGTGAGCCTGACCAAGACCAAACAACACTAGGGTAACTCTAAGGCTTGTCGTCGGTCCTATGGGACTCCTCTTGAGCTTACTCATGTTGGTTTGAACCCACTAAGTGTTAGTGGTCAAGACCATGCATGTGAAACTCCAAGAAGAGTAAAGAGGTGTTCAGAATTTCTAGAGGATAGGTTACCATCATTAGTCATCTAGGATAGTCAACAGAAAAGTTCTATGGTTAGATTTTAGACTCCTAAGAGAAGAAAGACTAGACCTCAACAAAAGCGAGGTCAACAGAGGGCGAGCGGCCTGCTTGGAATGGTGAGGGGCTTTGGGATCAGTGACAGTAGCTTGGACCGCTCCTGATTATTGGAGGACAAGGCAATCGAATCGGGCAAACTGAGCGATGGAGGGGGCCAGGGGAGCTGCGCTCCATATTGGCGGATTGGTCGCTCATACAGGTGGCTAGTAAGATTTTTTAGATATTTAAACATTAATTCAATTTTTGAGTAACCTTCTAAGACTAACCATTTTTTGTATTCTATACATGCCATGGAGTTGAGCCATGATGTGTTCGGGGCGGAGCTGCATGTTCGAACTCATCGACACCGGGAGACTGCATAGTGGGTCTCAGAGCATTCCTGGCGGTTTGCCGTAAGTTAAAAACTTTAAAAAATTTTCTTTTGACTATAACTATTGAAAGTTTCAATTAAACATTGGTTTTAATTAAGCAGGTGGACTTCGAGCAATTTTGGAGAGGCTATTTGTCGCTCAGACCTAGACTTTGACCAACAACAGCAATAGTTCGTCTAACACTGCGTAGTCCGAGTACATGCTTTGGACCCAAGTGGAGGAGAGGAAAAGGAGAAGGTTTGGGACCTTGGAGCGAATGACAGAACCTTTGAGACCGAACTCTCCCGTGGTCCCATTCTTAGTTCCTTAAGCTCCTTACAGTTAGACTAAGAGGCTCTAGTTATGTAGGTGGCTGCAATGAACGAAGAGATCTGTCAGTTGTATTAGTAGAAATTGGAAGGTCAACATAGAGTCGAGGACTCTATAGCGCACATGGTCGGGACTTTAGCAGATAACTGGGGTAAGCAGCTGATGATATTCGTGCAGGAGGAGGAGGAGGAGGAGGAGGGAAACTATGAGTATTTTTTTAATGTTTTTTTTTAGTTTGTAAACATTATGTTGAATATTTGTTGTAGAATTTTTTGGATTAACTTTTCTATTCGATTTGTGACAGTAGCTTTCTTTTATTAATGATAATTTTTTGATATTTGATATGTGATATGGTTATTGCTTAATATGGTATGCGACGCGGAATGTATTTTTGTATAGATTGTGAAAATGTAATCGATATTTAGAATTTTTATTTATGTGTTACAAGTTTGCGCCTATTTTTATATGCAATTTCCCACGCGAAATCGACAATAATATTTCGACGTTTATGATATTTTCTGACGCATATTCGACGGTAATCCGACGCTAATATTTTTCATCTGATAATTCAAATGTAAGTATCGACGCACGCTTTGTATAAACAAATCAGATGCTAGTACGATGCAACAACCGATGCAAATTATTTGTTTCAGAATATTTCAATGTAAATTGGACGTGAATAAAATTATCGACCCCAATTTAACGACAGAAAAAATGGAATGTAAATCAGATGCAAATCTGATGATAACTTTTAAATATCGTTGGATCTACGTCCAATTTGCATCTGATCTAGTTGACACAAATATACTTAATTCCTGTAACAATAATAGACACAGACTTGAGTTTGATTATGTATCTTGCTCTCCCAAGTGAAAGAAAAAGCCAGTAGACAACCAAGCAAAACATAAAGCAATTGGGCATATTTAGGATTTTGTGTTGAAGCAAACTTGGATTAAAGTTGGGTCAAATACACAAATAAACATACATATTTTGTTACAAGGGAAATAAAAAAAAGGGAATTATTACTTACATAAACTTGATGGAAAAAAATGTCAAGCAATGATACATAAATAAAAATAAAAAAATAGAAGTCACTATAGTAAGAATCATTTTACAACATACAAGGCAACAAAAATAGACAACCAAATGTGTAACATTGTAGTCCTGACCATGCATCCAAGCTTCTTCTTCATCCACATCAAAGCTGCTAATAAAAAAGAAGAGATATATGAACCACTAGAGTTCATCACAACTGTTCAAAGAAGTGTCAAACTGATGCACATCCAGTGAATGACATTTTTGATCAAGAACAACAACAGTGAAAGAAAGTTCATATTTTTCATCGCTTCCAAGGTTTAAGGACCGCGAGAACAATGATGATGGCGATTATCAGTAGCAAAGCTATTCCAATGAGCATGCATTTTCTTGATTGCTTCTGCAAGCTCTTTGCTGTTTGAAGGGCTTCTGTTCCACTCTGTACATGGTTCACCGCATTTGCTACCTGAAAGTTATAGTTTCAGCTGGTTAAAATGATGAATTCTATTTGAAGAAGACTTTGTTTTTCTTAAATTTCAATAGTTAGAATTCCTCATTCAGTATTGAAACTTTTGTGATATGTTAGTCTGTTTACATTATAAAATTACTAAAACATCTTTATGTTTGGAGAAGCCAATGATCTGTGGTTCACAGAAAATTAGTTCAAAAAGTTGTATTGTAAAACAAGTAATTTGTGAAATAAATCCATAGTAAGAGCAAAAAACCAAACCTGGGTTTCAATATTATCCAACATCTCTCCCTGCGCTTCAACTAGCACTGCCATGTCCATGAATATCTACTGACACAAAATTCTAAGGTGAGCCAACACAGCTTGGTGTATATAAATTTTTAATTAAATCAACTAAACTGTAAAAGTTAGGAATGTACTTGATGCAATTCAAGCAATTTTTTCTCAATCTCCTTGACAGCATCATGCCTTTCTTGAATCTCTTCTAAGGTATCAATTACCTGTAAGCATAAATCTCATCAAAAAAATCAAATTTTCAGTAAAAAAAATTATAATCCAACAGCTTGAGCCAGACCTGCCCTCTTCCCATTTCTTGAATGGCCTTTTGAAAGATCTTTTCGCTATTTCCAGTCTCGATCAGCTCATCAATCATCTGAATATTTCACTCTTTGAATGACATGTATAGAAGTTTTCCATAGAGTACATATACATAGCTAATTATAAATCTCACCTCCTCAGTTGGAGTGGTCCCTGTGACTGCTCAATGCAATACATACAAATAAAATGTGAAAATTTTAGCTTCATTACAAAAATTGGGATAAAAATATAGAATTTTCACATTTTTTAGATGAAATTATGATAGAATGTGAGTTTGAGACCTGTGAAAAACCTTCTCTGAACAATTTCCCTGTACTCTTCTTGTATAGATTGCCTCAGATTCTGTAAATACAAAATTAAAAAACTGATTTTTCATGAAGGATAGGTGCAGAGAAGAGGATTAAAAACCTGGAAATCATTCACTTTATCCCGCAATTTCTTCTTTAAGGAACTGCAATTAATAGAAGCCAACACTACTAATTACAAGTACTATAACACAATCTAACGCAGCTGAACAAGGATAACTCACACAGTCATGGCTGTTCTTGATCTGTCAACTGCACTCCCCTTTCCACAACCAGAATTTTTCCGGTTCTCTAAGTTCTAAGAGCCAACAACCAATATGAAAACTTAGATCTTTCCACACGAATCAAAACAAAGTAAATTAGAACTGAAGCTTACATCTCGATCAATTTCTTCTAATTTCATTTTGATGGCACGTGCAACTATCCCCACTTCATCCATTTCTTTATCCATTCTTTTCTTATAATCTGGAAGCAATCCAAGTTTATATTTTTCTCGGATTATAAACTTCAATCTGCATGAATGATGAGTCTGATGTGTGTTACCTTTCATGGCAGAAGCCTTGGTAACAGCCTTGGTCTCCTCATTTGCTTCCTGTAAGTATTTTGACAGTTCTTGTCAATCTTATTAAAAAACCTTTACAATAAGCTCCTAATGATTCTGCTGTTCAGTAATTAGCATACCTGAAGCTTCTTGAGGTTATCAGAGAGCTTTTCCATAAGCTCCTGAACTTCTTTTACCTAATTTGATGTAAGAAAAGAATCACAAAGTGCAAATAGTAAATCTGAAGGGGTTTATAATAACACAAATTTATTTATAATGCCACTTATCAATGCTGAATTCGATGTATAGTTATACCTGTTTGAAAAATCCCTCCATTCCATAATCTGTTTTCAGGCTTTGTATGGGAAATCCCAACTCTATATCTCTTTCCCTCGGAGACCTCTCTTGCTTCTCTGTGCCAGAAAGAAAAGAATCCTGCGAAGCAGAATCAAGAAAGATTATACATTCAGGTGAGGGTTTCAAATCTTCTCAAAAGTTCGCTGTCTCTGTAACAAATGACCGTTAAAAATTTAAAATTTCTTTTTTAGTGACAATTGAAAACGGCTAGTTTTGTGGTCTCAAACCAGCCATATTCTCGAGTTTTACATCTGATTATATAATGCTGTAGTAAATTCATAGTAGTTTCTCCATGAAACTAACTAGAAATCATAAAAATACTAATCATATAAGAAACCCGAAAGCATCATAACATTCTATTACATGGAAGGTGCAAAAATGGAATTAAAATCAAAAGAACAGAGTGTTACATTGAGAAGATCATTCATTGTCACAACTCCGAGAAATGGAAGCTGAAAGCTGAAAAAGAGTATATAGCTTAAGTTCTAAAAGGCTCTTTCTCAAGAGACCGATGCCGTCGAGACAACAACTAGAAGAACAAAAAAGCAGGAGGAAGACGAAGATTAGATTGAACCAGAAGCAATGTGTTAGAGAAGAATAGGGAGCCTGAAATGAAGGAAAGTGTCAGCATAGCACAACAAAACAATTGCTGTCAGAATCTCGTTAAGATTTATGCATGAAAAGAGAGAAGGGAGCCATCTCTCGCCAGCTCCAGCTTTCATCCTTTTAACCAGTAATGGCTGCATAAATAAATAAATTTATGCCTGAAATTGAATTTCATAGCAGCAAGAGATTGAATGTGTTATCTTTTACGTATTTGTCTGGGTGAAAAAAGTCTATTAAGAGAAAATTTAAAAGTAGAAACAAGATGTGTTGTCTTATAATTTGCAGTCCAGCTATTTGATGTTTGCACTAATTAGTGGAGGACAGATAATTTAATATGTGTCTAATTGGCGAATTCCAAAGGGGCTGGGCGTGCATCTTAATTGATTGGATTTGTTTTTTGTTGCAAGAGAGTCGATGTCACTAAACTTCATTAACAAAAAAGTTAAAGGAAGATGATTATTAATGAATGCTGATAACTTAGGAATCTTCATAAAGTTTTATATATTATTTTTTTTTTCTGAGGAAAATTTATATACATACCACACAATTTTTGTTTATTTACGTATGTGGCATAAGCTTTCATATTTTTCACATATGTCATGTAAATTTCACTTTTAAAGGGTTAATTATAATGATATTTTAATGTGATGGTAAAGATTTGAGTGCTATGAATGTAAATATGAAAGTTTAGGATTTAGATATGTAATACATAAAAATTGTGTGGTATGCATGTAAATACGCCTTTATTTAATTGATAGGAAAATTTACCTACTAGCTGCTAAAGATTTGGATGATTAAGATTCAAAATAGTTAGAAGTAAAAAAGTAATGATGAAAGTTTATCTTTTGGATTTCAATCTCAGATATTCTTGAAGAATGGAGATGATTGTTGTGGATGTTAGTTAGTGCATTTTATAATGTCAAGTGCATAAACATTTGTCTTTGAGCCTTCTTTACATGGAAAAAAATATTAGGTGCGAACTTCGGAAGCATCGGCAGGACGCCACGTGACAAGTGGGCTCCGCCACCATTAACACTGGCCAATGTTAATGTAGTGGCGGGGCTCACTTGCCACATGGCACCCCGCCACTGGACTCCGTAGGTGCGAAGTCTGCACCTAATATTTTTTCCTTTACATGATTTGCTTTCTACTTCAAAATATAACACATCTGTTTTGGTACATCAAATATTTATATTTATATTTAGGGAGATTTACATACACAAAACTCAATTCTTATGTATTTATATATCTAACACCTATACTTTAATTTGTGCATTTATGCCACCTTAAGTTCATATAAAAAAAAAGGTGTATTCACCTTTTAAAAGTTATAAGAGTGGTATTTTTAATTTGATGTGAAAAAAAAATTGATGGCAGAATTGTAAAGAAGTAAAGTATAGGTGTTAGATATGTAATACATAGGAATTGGGTGGTATTTATGTAAATGTTCCTTGATGGTTTATCATTTAATTTTCTAATGTTACATAGAGGGCACACTCATTTTTTAAAATTTTTGGCTGAAAGTCTGAAGCATAAGTGTTATATCACTGAAAGTTGTATGATCAGGCATTTTTTATAAGAAATATTTTAAATTCAAATTCACGATCATCCAAGCTCCAATTTCATGAAATTTACAATCAAATTGAGCGTCTTGGAAAAATGAACCAACAACTATAAAATTAGTTCAATCCAGGTGTAATCAAGCTCATATTAAACCGTTTAAGTTATAATTTGGAGCTTTTGATCATTATTCAATAGTCAAATAAACTTCAAATTCGACATGTTTAGCATCTTGGCAAGAGGGATCCACCGAGCTTAAGATCTTAAATCCAAGGTTATTATGGAACCCAAATCCTTAAAAACTCATCTATGATCAAGGGGGATCAGTATAGACTGTCTCATCATGTAGTTAAAGTCGTTATACAACAAAAGAGTAAATTGCCCCTCCTTAAAAAGTTATAAATAAACACTCTCTCTTCACTTGAAGGAGGAGAAGAAGATGAGGAGAAGTGAAGTTCCAGAGCCTCTTATGGAGAAGGCACGATTTGTAACCACCTATCTCCATAGCCGTCAGCCACTGTCAATCATTGCCCATCGTCACCATCTATCACCGCCGAGCACCAACTATCGTGGCCTTTGCTTACAACCGTCGTAGCTAGACTATAGCTATTTTTGAATTTTCTAACATTTGTATTTTTTGAGTTATATAAAGACTAGTATTATTTCAAGTGTAAAACTGAAACTCCGTTCTTCTTATCGCAAGAGAAGAGTGTGCTCATGTACATACAAAAAATAGTGGATTACAGAAAATAGTGTAAACCCCATGATTATTTACATTTCAAGATTTTTCCACATAAAAATTCTGGTTATTCCTCTTGCTACTTTTCCTTTATCTACGTGCGCGTTAGATCTCCGAGCAACACTAAAATGTTAAATTATCACTCTATCACGTAAATTTTCTGACACACAAAAGTTTATCATTATCTGTGAAAAATGAAACCTCGTTTATAGAAGTTTAGAGTTCAGGAATAGGCAACAAATGCAATAAATTAGCTTCTCATTTAAATACTCACAATTCCAAGGCGCTGTCTTGAAGGCTGGGACATCAAACTTTTGTTTTATTTCCAACCATATACATCGCTCATTTGATGAAGGAACCTCCGTTCCACCTCTTGAAGACCATATATCTAGAATTGAAAAATATCAAATTGATATTCTCCTAATTTTATGTGAGGTTCGCCAACCAATAGTAGTGTAAACTGGAGGGCCTCAATTACCTCAAAATCTACTGATTTGAGGTACACAACTAGTATACCATCAATACACTTAAGTTCCTTCTCAGAAAACCGATCGCATGGACACTGCTAGCTCTACACATCCATCTCGTATAGTCATGCCTAGCGGAAACCTCCAATACGTGTGAAGAACTTAGCTTGACCTCATATAATCAGTAATGAGCTATAACAACTAGTGCAAGAAGAGTTTTTTTTAAGGGATAAAAGTCATTGCTCTGATCAACATAGTTCTCAAGAGTCTTCTCCTTTGGTTAAGATTCAATATTCCAAATATTGACGGGAAATTTGACCCATATAAACATGTTGATCATTATAGAATCATCATGCAGATATAATGAGCTTCTGATGAAATTCTTTCTTAAGTTTGTTCTGCTAATTTTAAAGACAAAACATGTACTTAATTTTATTCACTCACGGGGAGATTATTTATTCTTTTGTTGAGCTTGCTAAATTCTTTATGGATCAATTCATCACAAATTAAAAGGATTTTCAAAGAATCCTTTCACCTCTTTAGGATTCATCAAAGTGAGGGGAAATTCACTGAAAGATTATTTCTTAAGATTCTTGATTGAAGCTCGTCATATCCCAGGAGTATATTTAAAATTTCTAAGAGAAATTTTTTTGGGGGATTACATCCTCGTCCTTTATACTCATTCTTAATGATTATGCTGACATCACCTATCATATTAAAGAAAAAATTACAGATGATGAAGCCATTAATGCACATAAAATATTATTTTAATCACTCAATGGAATGCATAAGAAATTTTTTGAAGATACTACAAAAGCATCTCAATGAAAAAATATGAGACATGAAGAAACCATGATTTTCCCTTTCGATCACATATAAAGGGAACCCCAGTCGGAGAAAGAAACCATGTCGCTTAACACATCACTTGTTAACATTTTGATGATAATTCAAGATAAGGAAACTCTTAAATGACCACATCCATTAAAACTAAATTTGGGAAATCAAAAGTAAATTTATCACTTAGATCGAAGTCATGGCCATAACATTGAAGCTTGTTATCAGCATGAGGATGGGATGAAAAGGTTAATTCGACAAGGGCATTTAGGCTTATTCATACGAGTAAGATCCATGGGCATTGATTCCAAGAATAATAGTAAATAAAAACCAAAATGTCAGGAAAATTGAAATAATCACGGGATGACCATTAATATTAGAGCAAGTTCTTATCACTACTTGTAAAGAGCCTTCATTAAAGAAACATTATGTTAATCATTCTATCACTTTTGATGAATTTGATCTTGAGGGGGTCCAAATCGCTCACAAAAATCATCTTATTACGACCGATAGAAATGATGAATCTTGTTATACCGTAAAAAGAATCCTGATGAACGGAGGACGTTCAATTGATATCTTATTTTATTTAACTTTACTTGGTCTAGATATACCAAGAAAAAACTTCAATCTGCTACAAGACCTCTTTATGGTTTTGATATCCTGGTGGTTAGAGTCAAGGGAATAATCACTCTTCCTATCACATTAAGAGTATTCTACCGATAGAAGACTCAATTGATTTAATTCATGGTTGTCAAGTTTGAATCAACTTACAATTCCATATTTGAAGGAACCCTCAAGTCAACTTTCAAAGAAGTGATTATTATACTGACCTCAAGGTGAAATTTGCAACACCATCTAAAGTTAGCATTGTAGGTGGGGATAAAAAACACCACAAATGTACTATCTTAGACAAGCTCAATTGTGTCGATCGGTGACCCTTAGTATCGAGAGCCTTGACCTCCGAGATGAAGATATATCCTAGAAGAATTCACTATTAGAAAACTTGATCTATATTTTTTCATCAGTGGAACATTCTTAGTAGATAGTAAAACTTATATTTTTACTATTTAATGTGAAAAAGATATAATATGTGAAATTTCATTGCAAAAATGAAGACATATTTGCCTAGAGCCCTATAAATATGCTCAAAATTGACCCTGAAGTAATTATAAAAATAAAAAAAATATAAATTCATTTCTCATGTGTAAATTGACCAATGGGTAGGGTAACATCAAAGTTTTAAAGTCCTTGGAATTAAATTGAAGGAATTATGAAGTAAAGAACCCCAGGGGGAAAATAATAATTTTGGAATTTCATATCTTAATTAAAATTTAGGTCAAACCAAAGGGAAATCATATCAAGTTAAGATGATTTGACTTATTTGAGATGATTGAAATACAACGGTAAAAGGGTAGGAACAAATTCACACTATTTTCTACAAAAAAAGGCATAATGGTAATTATTTAGATTATTGAAGATTGAAAGATAATTAAGTCTAAGTGATCCAAGAGTGGGGGAACATGAGTTGGAAGATCAATATTTCATCAATTTGGATCCTCCAATCAATGGTTTAATATAATTTAATCCTTTAATGAGAATCAAACCACCACATCATGAAACATTTTCAAAAATTACAAATTTATCCTCAAGCCTTAGGAGCTTGTAGTGAATTATGTTCAATCTAATATCTTTAGAGGAATGTTTAAGGAGATTATAAATGATGAATATCTTGAAACATTACAAGCCCAATTAAGAGAGTGGAATAGAATTCCCGTAAATGATTAGGTTTACCCTAGAGGTAACTACTTTTCCCACTCATGGGTTGATTGAAACATGAAAATTGAGCACAACCTAAAACATTAATATAACTTGAATGATCTAAATAACAACATAGCAAAGCCAAGAATGAACTTGAAATGATTTGAGAAATTATATGGTTTTTTGGAGTTACTCTCTGGACTCTCTTGCAAGATTTTAGATATTTCAGAGAAAATTTGGGATTACTAGGATTTGTTGAATAAAATCATTCTACAAAACACAACAATTACCAAAGTCAAACTAAACAAATATTAAATCTTTAAGGACACACCAAAATATGATTCGGGGACCTTAAAAAACAAATCAATGAAAATACCTTGACACAACTTATCCTAAATTAAAACCTAATGCTCAAAGGTTTGAGTCATTGATAAGGTATTCAAATCCTTGTGAGCAATGGGGAATATTTGTTAATAGCACATATTAATCATCAGACTTGTGTAAATTGGAGGCCTTGGTGGCAAGAACAACGATGACTATGCTTATGTGTGTTAAGCGTGGGATATTAGAATAGTATTTCTCAATGCTTATGTTTGTTCAGGGAGAGGATACGACCGATGATACTATCCTCAACTCTTGGTAAGAATGTTTCCCTTAGCTCTATTAGGCTGCTGGTAATTCTAATGTGATCAAGACAACTAACTTGTGGACTACTTAGTTTTCCCATATATATATATATATACACACACACAATATAACAAAAAAATATATCTTTTCTCATAACAACGATACTTTTAGTTGATTAAGTAAGTTACAAATCAATGAAAAGAAACTAAAAGATTTTTATTGATAAAAAAAATTAAAAAAGGTCCACATGTTAATCACTTTGATTAAGACTAGGAATTGCCCTCAATAGATTGCTCGATTGGTAGCTCTTATCCAAGATTGAGATTATAAAGCACACAGCCCAGCACTGAGCCCCACCTTTACCAAACTCTTACATTCAGCTTCGATCTTCTATATGTGACATCGTGTTTTGTTCGTCTGTGTTTTCCTTGTGACGTATTTTTTATTTGACTCATCTGTACCTTTTTCTACAATGTATTTTATTTCTTTATACCAGATTTCTTACAATTCCTTGCACACTCTTATATTATATTATACTAAACCTTTTTGCAATGGTAGCAGAGGCCCATGTACACAATTTTATGTTTTAATGTTTTTTTCATTGTACCTCTTTTATAGCACTTTTACTGCCCTTTCAATTTATGTATTTTTACATACTTACCATACCTTTAAGATAGAAAACAGTAGTGTGTTTACCTAGGATAGATCATTATAACACATAAATACATACTCTTTAATATTAATAATAATAAGATTAAATATTTCAACAATAATCAAAATCAAAACATAAGCTATAAAATGTTGAACTCATTTTTGATGAGGTCTTCTCTTCTTCTTTTTAGTACTTAGGATCTAGCCTTAGACTTCTCCTTTGACTATCCTAGAGGATTAGAATTGGGACCCACCGCTTAGAAATTCAAACCACTTCTTAACTCCCTGCAAACTCCACAAACTTGATTGTAGACCCCTAATCACCTAGAGGGTTGAAATCGAATATGGAAGTTTAAAGGATGAGTTCTATAGGACTCTTTGGCCTTAGGAGCATCTGCAGGTGGTACGATGTGGTGAAGGGATGACTTACACACACACTACACTTATACACTACACTTTCACACACCTCCTAAAACCACACCCATACCCAACTTAACCTTCTGATTCACATGGATGGTCCTTAACCCCTAAGCCCTTGGCTAAGAGGGTTAGGAACAACATAGTGAATGCCTCAAATGAGCCCCTTCATGGCTCATGTGGGCTTGATATGGCTTCATGGCTCAACCAAAATGATTTCATTCCACTTACATTTACCCAATCTTCAATTTTCCAAATTTTCAATTTTTGACCCCCGCGCCTAGTCTACTCAAAAAACCCTTGAAATTACCCAAATTTTTCAAAATTCTCCGAAATCACCCAAATTCCTCAAAACCAATCCCAAACATTCCCACATCACTCAAATTGATAATCCATAGCCAAATATACTCAAAATTCCAAAAAATACCCCCTCAATACCCTCCAAATACCCAAAATGCCCCTCTTAGCCAAAAAATCCAAAAATTCAGAAAATTCCTAGAAAATTCCAGAAAATCCCAAATATTCCTAATTTCATTTTGTCCAACTAGACCATGGGCCAATTTTGTCAATTTACCCCACTTTTGTCAAAATCCCCAATTTGACCCATTTTAACCCATAGTGAACCCAATGTCAAACCAAACCTACCCAATTGACCCAAATTCTGGTCCAATTCAATTCTAAAATTCAATTCAACATCCCCAACACCAATCTAGACCAAATCCAAGCCCAATTTGATTGGCATTTGAATCAATTTCACTTTTGACCTTAAAGCCCAATTTGGACCCATGACCCAAACTTAGCTCAAACTCACCCAATTCAACTCCAATTAACCCCAAATCTTTTCTAAAACTTCGCTAACATCCCCACAAACAAAACACTAACATGATTTGCCCAAAATTTAGACCCAAATCCCACTTAAATTCAACCCAAAGCTAAAAGACCCAATTTTGACCTAAACTCAAACCTAACCCAAATAAGCCCAAACCCCAAAATCAAAACCCAACCAAAGTCAAAACCTCTTTGAAACACTCCCATAAAAATTTCCTAACATTAATTTTACATCAATTTCAACCCTAGCCCAACATTGGCCCAAGTTAGCCCAATTTGACCTACATTGGCCCATTTACAAAGAGGCCCAAATCCGACCCCATTCGAACCCAAATCACTCCAAACTCATTTCAAATTACTCATGACATATCCCTAAACCAAACCCAAAAATTATTTGGCCCAAACTTCTACAAAATTCCCATCCATGAATTTATTCTTAAACACTAAAGGCCCATCCTTTTAGCCTTCCTAAAAGCCATCAAAAATAATTTCAAAAGGCCAAAGCCCACATGACAATCCTCTATCTCATCCATTTGATAAAACCATCTCCTAAGTTCTAAATCCATGATAAAATAAATCCAAATCAAGCCATATGCCAATTCCCATCAAAATGCCAAAATTCACAAAACCCTTTTTCATGAAGTTGACTTAACTTTTCCCAAGCGAAGATGAGTAGCAGAAGCCATGCATGAGCCACATGGAAGCCATGGGAGCCACTTTCCACCTCACCAAGCCATTAATGGCAAGAGGAGGGAACCCTTTCCTAATCCTTCATTAAGCCTTTTAACCATACTCATGTCACACTCTAAACCATGCTTAGCCACCTCACCGTGGATGGAGACCACACCATTTTCTCTTGGCGACCCAAGTGATCCTTTTAGCCCAAAATCAGGCCTCTGGGTGGTGAACCCAGCCCAAAATCATGGGTTGACTCATTTGAACCCAAAATAGCCTTCCCCCATTCCATTTCAATCCAAGCTCTTTACACATGGCATTGCACGATTGCACACACAAAACCCGACCACGACCCACTTGAACTTGAGGGTGACCATTGCTCTCGCCGGCCAGCACTGGATCGTCGGAAAACACCATGGCCGAGACCTTGGGAGGAGCCAAAATTTCAATTCTCCCTTGTTGACTTGTCTCGACCCAAATGGACGAGCATAGCTCTTCTTCTCCTCACCGGAAGCGGCGATCCCCGACCTTAAACCCCACGGGAGGCCTCCGCCATCTCCTATTTAAACACCGACCCCTCTCGGCCATGAGAGGTGCTGAAACAAACCTTAGGAAACTGCGCCAAAATTGTTCCAGACTACTCCCACACATAGAGAACTTGATCCCCACTGAAATCCCCATGCCATTTCCTCTCGTGAGCTCGATTTCGGAGTTGAAATCCAAGCCGAAAACCAGGACACTTCTCCACGGTGAGCCGATCCCCAAATTGATTGGTCCTACACTCCGCACAAGACCGAGAAGGAGTTCCCCGGTGAAAGCCCCCTCTCCGGGCCACCCATACGATTCCGGACTCCGAAGGTTGAAATCGGGCTTGGTCGAAATCATACACGGACAATTTACCGGAGCCGGGAGACTTCATCTAGAGCTTGCTTGGACCCGATCGAAGGTGACACAACCCTCGGATCGAAGCCACACTTCTACGAGCAAAGGTATGGTATCACTCTTCTTCCCGAGCTTCGAACATTCTCCATTTTTATTGAGTCGATTTCATGCCACATAAACCGTATGGATGTGTTCGTCTTCTCGAGACGAATCCATAGAGCATAAGAACGTTTAATTTGATCGAGTATCGAGTGAGATCTTAAGCTTAGAAGAGGGACGGTTCTCGGGCGTAGGAGGCTTGGGGACGATGAACGGATGTCGTTCATTCGATACACGCGCGGACGGACGGCTCGGATGGCGTCGGACGAGGAGATGATACGTGAACCGCGGGGCTGCGTGACGCGAGTCGGAAGGCGACGCCGAATCAGGAGACGACGCGTGTGCGTTCGGAGCTGCCGAGGTTGAGCTGGCGCCGCGTCACTTAAGTTGAAAAATAGGATTTTTCTTATTTATTTAATTACCAGAAATTGGAAAATTCATAACTTTGTGTAGGAAAATCCTAAAAATAAAATAAAAATACCCTATTGCTCAGTGAACAGAGGAAAATAATGTGGAAAAGAAATAATGTAATTTCATCAAGTATTTTATTTTTAATTATTTATTTACTCTCTGCACTATTTCAATTCTCCATGCATGTATACAATTCACCATGGCATGAGACCATAAGGCTTTTGAAGCCTCTGAATTTGGGAACATTCCCTGAATTTTCCAAAGTCAGAGGTCATCCCTATGAAGAGTTATTGATTTTTCAATTCTAGGTCACTATTATGAGTATTTTAATTCCAATAATTAGCATGTTGTGAAATAAATTCTAGGAAAATTTGGTGATGTTTCTTATGATCAGAGAACCCTAGGAAAAATAGTTTTTGGAGTTAACTCACTTGTAATAACCCTAATTGGCTTAAATACCCAAAATGGAGCTTTAATTAATTACAGCTAATCATACATCAAATTGACTTGAAATCAATTCTCCACTAACCTTTAGGATCAGAGGAACCCACCATAAAAGTTTGAAGTCAATTGGATTTGGTTAGCCCTATCAAATGGGTTGATTAAGCCATTTAGCCAAAATTAAACTTCAAAAATTCATAACTTTCAAAATACTTCTCAAAAATTCACAAAATTGGTTTTGGAGCCTCTCTGATATCAGGGGAATTTAAGAAAATTAAAATTGCAATTTTCTAAAAAAGTTGATTTTTTGCATTATTTTAATATTTTTAATAATTAAAAAATAATAAAAATAAAAAAAATAATAAAATTCACCAAAATGACACATTTTGAATTTTAATCACTTAGGAACAAACCCCATATTTTTCTTAAGTCTCTATGATGAGATATCAAATTTTAAAGCCCTAAGATAATTTTAAAGTTAAAAAAATGTATTTTCTAGCATTTCCACTAAAATAATTCTTATAAATCAAAGAAAAATCAGAAAATTGTAAAATTTGGTTCTCTAGTTTCCTTGATATTAGAGAGATTTTTGAAAAATATAAAATTCATTTTTCAACCTTTATTTTATTTTTAAATTAATTAATACTCCAAAACTCAAAATAGTTATAATAAAAAGAATATAATTCAAAAAATCACCAAAATTTGTCCAAGTGGTCCTCTGGTCATTAGAAATGTCTCATAATTTTCTTAAGGACAGAAACTTTCCCTTGGTTATATTATTAAATTTCTCTTGAAAATCCCTATTTTCCATCAAAAATAATTCTATAAATAAATTAAATACAGAAAAATCACATTTTCTCCTCTAATGTCTTAATTGACATGTGAGTGAAGCCACATAAAAATTTCAAATTTATTTAAGCTCAATTAAGTGAGTTATGAAATTATTAAGCTTGAAGGGCAAAATGGTAATTAAAATTTTAACCCTTAATTAAAACTTTAGGCTTAATAAAATGAAAGAGTAAAATATTTGATCCTAATCTGATTTGGATGATTGAAATTTAAATAATTAAAGGGTAGAAACCTACCAAATAATTTGAAAATAATTAAAATAAACCCTAATTAAATAATTAATTAAATTTGGAAGAATAATGAAAATTGGAATTATTAAAACAGGGATATTTTTAGGAAGAGATTTGTTCTTTAATTTAAGAATCTCTAAATTAATCACCTTAATAATATTTAATTCCTAATTAAAATGATAATCCAAATTTAAGATTTAAAATGCTAAAAGACTTAATCATTAAATTAAATTAAAGTTAAACATTTAAATTAAATCCTTTTAAAATTTCGAGTTAAATTAATACTTTAACAATTAAAATTAAATCATCTTTAAAAAAATAATAATAATAAAATATTAAATTAAAATTAAAAATTAAATTAAATTAAAATTTAAATTACATTAAAATCTAAAATAAAATTAAATTAAAATTTAATTAAATTAAAGATTAAATTAAGTTAAATTAAATTAAAATTTAAATTGAATTAAATTAAGTTAAATTAAATTAAATCACATTAAATTAAATTAAATTAAATTAAGTTAAAGCATGTTAAATTAAATTAAATTAAGTTAAAGCATGTTAAATTAAATTAAATTAAATTAATAAAATAAAATGAAGTTAAAATAAAAATTAAAATTAAATTAAATTAAATAAAATTAAATTAAAATTAAAACTAAACTAAATTAAATTAAATTAAAATTAAATTAAATTAAATTGAATTAAAAATAACATCACCTAAGACATAAAGAATTCAAAAATAAATCTAAAAACAACTTGAACACTATTCGAAACTTAAACCCATTAATTAAAATTAAATCGAATCACAAATCACTTGAACATTAATTTGCCCTCGAAAGCTCTTGTTGTCATAACTCCTAAACGGAGTATTAAGTGAAGTGTTACTTCACTTATAGGACATTCAAATGTCCTAGTTCACTGAGCAAGATAACAAAACTTGAACTCCTGGATGATCAATTCACTTGTATAATTAAATTCTCTTGAACTTAAAACAATCCTAGAAGTATTGAAAAGATGTTTAAGACTCGTCTTAAGCACTTCCTCGATATGATAGGATATTTATAAGAACAATTGAACTTAATTGTTCTTTGATGAAGAAAATCGTCCTTAAACCAAAATACAAGAACCTAGACGTCATAGGAGATGACTAGCAATATAGGAGTAGGACCTTGGTAGAAAACCATAACCCTTCCCTTAGCTTTACCTAGGAACTTGTTTTAAATGCTTAAATATTCTAAATTGTGTTTAAGTGCAGCTTGGGATGACGAGAAGATCCTCTAGGTACGCTTTTATTTTATTGCAATTTACTTATTGCAATTTACTTAATCACATCGCACTTACTTTTCTTGCATGATAAACAACTGTTGCATGAAAACCCACACCTTTAGGATAGTCCCTAAAACTGAAACCAAAACTAAATTAAAAGTCATTACAAGATAAAATTCACCGCCACAATATTTCAAAATATAAAACAACTCAAAATTTAATCACGAAACGAACAACAAAACTACAACTAAATTAAAACGTCTTGTTGGATGATCGGGAATACCTCGGATGATGTAACCTACGTGTTGCTAACGGGATTTCCCACGGTCTAAATGAAAGTGTGGAACTCATTTAGTTGAGTTTAGCAAATTCATCTGGACTAAGTGAATTCGATAAAAATAACGATGCGGAAGGATGGAGCGTGTAGGATCTTAACCTGGTGTTGTTATAATCAACTTTAAGATTTGTTTTAATTAAAACATAAAAAACACTTGGACTTTAAGATTTCTAAAACAAAAAACTTTTCTCATCTCTTGATTTTCACCTTCTATAACTAAACCTCTGCAGCAACAAGGAGCTCGGAGCACGGTGGGCGACACGGCCATCGTCATCGACGAAACACGAGTCTACTTCGACAAAACTTTCTTAGAATTAAATAACTAAACCATAGGACTTCGAGGTAGTTTGCTTAGTGCAACATAAATCCTCAACCTTTTTGTTAGGCATTTGCATTGCAAATTAAGCCCTAACCGGTCTTAGGATTCCGAGGTAGTCGCCTGATACGACATAAACCCTCACATCTTCGAGGCTATTTGTGTGATCGCATCATACAAATATAAGTCCTAATTAATTAAAAATTGGCAAGATTAAAACATTAAATAAACATTAGGGTCTTCCTAAATTCAAGCCAAACAATAGAATAGTCGGGAAATTACCGAAGTTCGCTTCGAATCTGTGATTTCTCCTACCTTTCTTCCTTTGAATTCCCAAAATAAACTGTTCCAAATTTGATTCATTCCCTATTGAAACTTCCAAAAATCCAATCCTTTGAAAACCTTAAACTTTGAAATTCTTGAGAGCAGAACTACTGATTATTATCGAGAGTTTTCTTAGGTGATTCCCGTCGCTTAAGATGTAATTAACTATAGGGGCTTGCCCTTATAGGGAATTTTAAGAACCCGAGTAATATAAACCCTGTTTAATGCTTTCATATTAAGCGAGGGAACTTGTCGGCAAATAAAATGGTTTCGCGGACCAAACGGATGTCACGAAACCTTCTAGTTTATTTAATCGAGCCCCACCACCAAACGAGTGTGCTCATTCTTCGGGATAGACACGCGGTTTGTAGTGTGGTGCTCGTTTATATAAACTATTTGAGATGTGACATCGGTTTGATTTCATATCTTAAAATATTTAAAATTATTTTCAAAATCAAATACTACTTTTCAAATTATTTATTTAAATTAAATTAAAAATTCGCCGACAATTTCTGTAGGCGACCCCCTTTTCAAAATAAAACACATAACCTAAAATATGCCGACAATTTCTGGCGACTCTGCTGGGGAAATTCCTCTCTCCATTTTTAATCAAATAGTTCTGCTTTCAAAAATCGGTAGTGTATCCATGTCCCTAGTGGATCAAACTACCCTTCTTTCCGTTGGAATACTATGTTCATTTCTACCTTAAACGAGTATAGCCAACATTCTTTCGGATTTAGGAGCCACTTGTTTAGACACCCCTAAACGAGAGAGGTTACGAGATCCTTTTGCCTCTTTTACGAGGTGGGGTGGACCCCCGATAGGTGTTAGTTTAGGAGCGGTCCTTCGAGTCGAGAAGTCTTGCATAAGACTTTCTTTTCCTTTCCAATTCTGAATCGGATTCCTTACCTTCCCTACACCTTTGAACATTCCGTTCCCAATAAACAAACCCTCTAATGAATGACTCTTTTAACAAATAACTCCTTTTTATAAATACATAAAAAAAAATGTGTTCGGACTCTTTTCGATTCCTTTCTTTTCGTCCTGATGAGAAGAAGCATAACTTGGGGTCGACGATCGGAATCTACCTTGCAGAAATGGAAGCCCCAAGCTGATTTTCTCCTTCACCAATGATTGGACTTCATTGTTTACAAGGATGAGTGCCCGACAATGGGATCATCCGGTTTGGACGAGGATTCGAGAACACAAATGTCAAGATCACGACGTTACCCTTTTCGCACCGACGGACAAAGTATACGAGCGAAAGACCTTTGATCGAGTTCGACCTTAAGTCGACTCGAGAGTTCCCTCCCTACGAAGGGTTCCAGTGAGAGGAATACTACTGTCCATAGGAGGACCGTTATCTCTACCCCCACTCGGTCTAGTCGTCTCGCACCTACCCCGGCTTCCAGCCGAGCTGAAGGGGAAGGAAGTTCGAATTTGTAACGAGCATGTTACGCGTGGAGGGTACGGATTTCCGTGCAAGACCTACTGTTTTGAAATTGGGTCCAGCTCGAGTGTTCCACCCACTAACACGGACTCGGAGAAGAAACGGAGGTAGGAAGATTGCCGGAAAGACCGGAGTCGTCGAAGTCGCTTTCTTAGAAGAAATCCACGAGTACACACCACTACACGAGTACATACCATTGCACGAGTATACACCGCTTTTGGAAGGAAGTAGATTCCATCCCTTTCCGTCGCAGTGATGAAGAAAATGTCCACGGGATTGCTTCTACATTACCTCGACCCGCATACTATAGCGACAGCCGAAAGAAAAGGGCTAGGATTACACCATTTGCCCGACTACAGACTGTGATAGAGAAGTTAGCAAAGAAAGAGAAGTGTCCTGTATCAGAGATTTTGAGAAGAATAGGGCGGGTGCCGGCCAAATCCCGTCTTGGGCCGCGAGTAGAACCCGTTATCGCCACAGAAAAGCCGATTAAGAAGATGAAGGCTAGTCCGCCTATTGTTGTCTCAGGTTTACAGATCAGGGTAGATACCACCTTCCGACATTCGGTAGACGGACCATCCGGTCCTGGGCCTTCTGCTGCTAGAAGGATGGTATGGCGTCCTACTACCAGGACGATTAAGATTAAAACAACGACACGAAAAGGAAAGTCTCATCGGGAGACTCGAGTCGAAGAGAGCGCCACGCTGCGATGAAGGGGACTCCCAAAGGAAACCCGACGGCCATCGCATGATAAGCTGCGAAACCGCACGAAAAAGACCATTGGAAGACGCTATGGAAAAGCTAAGAGCCGATATTCGGCGATTAACAAGAGAAAGAGAAGAAAAATTCGGAGATGAAGTCGACTCGTCGAAGTTCATGGATGATGAATATGCGAGAAATTAACATGGTTGAGACACGAGCATCGTCGGCTTCGCGAGGTGCTCCGGCAGTCGTGGAAAGAGATGAACCGGAAGCATTAAGAGCACAAATTCGAGAAAAAGACGATACAATCTCTCGATTGGCAAAAAGGATGGAAGAGATGGGCTGCGATCCTAGCCACTCTTCGGAGTCGAGCTCGACCCCCAGAGAAACGCCTCCGGAAGTTATTCATATTACGGACGGAGGAAAAGAGATTACATCCGTTAACGAAGACGATCGACGAAGAAGGATTCTACCAGAATATGATTCCGGAAAAGGATATCAAGAGCATGGTGGAACGGCGAGTGCGAGAAGCCTTGGCACGATCGAAGAGCGGGACATCCATTCGGACGGGTAGACCTTACCCGAAGAATTCGACGCCGTCCCGATATCCAGAAAGACTTTGTACCACCTCTGTTCAAGACCTTTGATGGAACCGGAAACCCTCGGCGGCATGTTGCACATTTTCGTGCCGGTTGTTGCAATGCGGCGGAAGTGATGCTTTACTCTTCGACAATTTGTCGGCGACTTGTCGAGGATTGCCTTTGATTGGTATGCGGAATTACGAAACGGTTCGGTGAAGACATTTTCGGAATTAGAGAACCTCTTCATCGAGCGATTTGTCGGAGCTCAGCACCACATCACTATAGGTGATTTAGTGGTAGAGAAACAGAAGCCGAACGAAACTTTGGTGGATTATATAATTCGATGGAGGAATCTAAGTATGAAGTGTGAGCCACAGCTACAAGAACAACATGCAGCCGGCATTTTACTTAAGAGCATTCATGGCCCGATAGCACTTCTCCTCAAGGATTTACTATTAAGACTTTTGAAAAGTTGTTAAGCAAGGCCGAAGCTTGCGAGAGGAGGCGAAGCAATTAAGTTTCACCGACAAAACAGAGACGAAACATAAGCCCGTGAAGACTTTTGAAAGAAGTCGGGATCGTCGCGGCGATCTATAAAGGCAAGCGGCCGATACAAATACCGTCGAACGGCCGCGGCAAATTCAACGAATTACCGACCCCGACCCGAGCTATCGGTCATCTCGACGAGTATGAACAACCGCCTCGTCCACAACGTACGTTAAGGGAGCTTCGAGTAGGGAGTATCCGTTCAAGAATGAGACGATGTCGAAAATGTTCCGCGATCGATGAAGACTCCGGTTTTCCAACTACCGAGCCTAAGAGACCAGAAGAAGTCGACAAGAAAGGTGATCCCGACTTTTGCCCTTACCACCGGATGCTCGGGCACAAGATAGAAGATTGTATTACCTTGAAAAGTTGGCTCGACGACAATCTTCGAAAAGGGAACATAACAATCCCGAAGGAATACATGAAGGAACCCAGAAAGGAGGTTCCGTCAATGTTATCTCGATGGATCTCATTGTTCCGATAGATCCCTATGCGACTGACGATGGATGGACTACCGCTTGGACAAAGTCTTCGAAGAAGATTTTAGATCGCATCCAAACCACTTCGGTGCGAGCCTCAATTCAGATTTCGAAACCTGTCGAGTCGGCACTATCACTTGCGATAGAAGAACCACCTCAACAAGAGACGATTGAAGAAAAGAAGAAAATTGATGAAGAAGAGAAGACCGAGGCTCTTAAGGCTAGGCTAGGGGCTGCTTATCCTAGGATAGTTGTTTCCGATTCGGGGGAGAAATCCCTCGAACCTCTGACTCTGTATGATTATTTGCTCACTCGGGTGGGATCTTATAATGATAAGGGTTATGGCATTGGCTACGTTTTGACTGTCTCTAACGACTACGTAACTAGCGACAACCAACCTAATCCGGACGTCGATTCCGATACAAATAACAATTCTCAAATCATACACAATCTTGAAGATCACAATGAAAAAGAAGACATCCACCAAGGAGGCTACGAGAGTTCAACAAGCAACAAATCTATTTGCGAGTTTTGAGGAGCTCCAGTCACACTAGAGTTAGAGCCTTCAGACTCCGAAGCTAATCCAGAAGAACTTGTCATTCCAATTCAGAAGGAGACATCAGCAAACTCAATACTAGATTCAGAAGAAATCACAGAAGTCAACTTAAGAAGTGGAATAATTCTACCTCCGAGAATGGGTCCAAAGGACAAAGGAAAGCGAGTGGTTGTTCGGGAAGAACCAACCCGGCGGAAGAAATACCCATTCGGAAAGAAAACGAGACACATGAAAATAAAGTGGACTACAACGTGCTAGCCCATCTTAGGAAACCACCGACCGAATTGAGCATCTACGACGCTCTCATCTTATCGAAAGGAGATGAGAGAAGCTCGATCAAGGCCTTACTTGATCCGGAAATTTGCTTAGCTCAAATGACCGGAGATTCCTTAGATGAGGTTTGCTCGTTAAAAGAACGACGAGGTGTTACCTTCACGGACGATGACCTACTACTTGGGACGACGAGACCACAACCGACCGTTGTACATTTCGAGTTACAATTGGGAAGTTTACACTCTCCGGAGTATTGGTGGATCCGGGAGCATCAATCAATATAATGAATCTTCGAACGCTAGCATACTTGGAAATTGATGCTCGCGAGCTCGAAGCGGACAAATGTTATTAAGAGGATTCAACCGAGAAAGGAGAAAGAGCCCTCGGATCAATAACACTGCTAATGAAGACCGGTGACTTAGCAAAGACAACCGCGAAATTTCACATAATTGATTCGAAACATCATTCAACGCTCTCTTGGGCCGACCATGGATACATGAAAACCGGATGGTACCATCATCTCTACATCAGTGCATCAAATACTACGATGGAGGGGAACAGTGCATCAAAGGTGACTTACAACCATTCTCTGTACATGAAATTGGAATCGATGAAGATGCAGCTTATTACGCACCCCCGAAGAAAACAATCTTCTCTAGAAATACCATAACGAATGAAGCAAAGGAAGTTCGGGATGACGAAGAACCTGAAGTTCTAGTCCAACGAGTCACTCACCACTCACTTACGGTGAGATGGTGAAGGTTTCTCCATAACTCGCATCCGAGGTCGAGGCCGGGGACGAGGTCGTGGCGAGAGACGCTAGGACGAGTTGGACGGAGGAAACCGACCATCAATGTTGATTGGGAAGACGAGTTCGAAGAAGAAAAAGAAATCAAGCGAGAAACAGCGACAATAAGTCGGAAGAAGCCGCAATTCAGGATCTCTCTCGAAGATGAAAAGAACGAGGAATATAAATCGATATACGAGAAGATTAACCACTATGTACATACTATGACCCTGACCCCGATCTATTCTAATAAGATCGAGGGTATGGTGGTCAGAGAAGTACGTAGAGGCGGTGCAAAGCCCATCAAATTCTACCGTGGTGCTCCTTCCTCCAAAACTGAAAATAATGTACAATTTGAAGATGCTACTTCATCGGAATTAATGGAATTACCTTTTGAGTGGTACTCTCCACGTGTTCGAAATTTAATTCAGCGTGGTTTCTTACCTCGACAATGGACGAAAAGTCGATCACAACATTTTGAAAATTTATGGAATAACTCCGGTCGTCCACCCGATTCAAGGCATGGTCTCGGATTCGGCACGTGTAGGATCGATTGACGATGCTGAATTTTGCTTGGTTGTCACTTGCGAGTCTAATGAAAGCTGCATGGAAGCTACGAGAAGAACTTGAAGATTTACAAATTTGAAATGCTCACCGAGTTCGAAGAAGAGATCGAATCTACTGATAGATGAGTTAACGGAAGTTAACTTAGATACTAGCGAAGAGCCTAGACCTACCTTTGTTAGCTCCTTACTCAATAAAGAAGACTCTGAAGAAATAATCAAGTTATTAATGGAATTTAAAGATTGTTTTGCTTGGAGCTACGATGAGATGCCGAGAATTAGCTCCAGAGGTTGCGATCCATAAGCTAGGAGTGGATCCTGCTTCTACTCCGATCGGACGAGGTTCCGGAAGAATGCGTCTAGAAATCGAACAACAAGTCATAGGCTGAAGTTAAAAAGCTAATAGACGCTAAATTTGTCCGTGAAGAACAATACCCGACTTGGTTAGCCAATGTGGTACCGATCGGGAAGAAGAATGGTCGGATCGGAATTTGTGTGGATTTCGGAGATTTAAACAAGGCATGTCCAAAAGATGAATTCCCTCTACCGATCCCGGAATTAATGATCGACATTGCTTCAACACAAGAAATATTCTCATTCATGGATGGATCTTCGAGGATACAACCGGATAAAAATGGCTCCGAGAAGATGAAAAACTTACGGCATTCGGAACGCCGATCGGAGTATATTGCTACGCGGTGATGCCATTCGGATCTGAAGAACGCGGGAGCGACCTACCGGAGAGCGATGACATAAATTTTGATGATCTCATCCACAATCAAGTCGAATGCTACGTGGATGATGTGGTCATCAAAAGCAAAGTAAGGAAAACCACTTGTATGATTTGAGAATTGTTTTCGAACGATTAAGACAATTTAACCTTAAGATGAATCCCTTAAAATGCGCCTTCGGCGTCACCTCCGGGAAGTTCTTAGGATTCGTTGTCCGACATCGTGGAATTGAAATCGACCGGAAAAGATTAAAGTTATCTTAGAAATGCCGCCTCCAGGAACCTTAAAACAACTACGATCTTTTCGAGGGAAGTTGGCATATCTTCGACGCTTTATCTCGAACTTGTCGAGTAGGTGTCGGCCTTTCTCGGCATTAGTTAAAAAGGACACCAAATTTATTTGGGAAGAGAAATGTCAGAGGGCCTTCGAGGACATTAAACAATATTTAATGACGTCTCCTGTCTTAGCAGCCCCAGTCTCAGGTAGACCGTTGATACTTTATACCGCGGCCTTAGACGACTCTCTCGGAGCCTCGTTAGCCCGGGTCGATGATGAGGGTAAAGAAAATGCTCTTTACTACTTAAGCCGTCGTTTACTTCGACGGAAATAAAATATCCCACAATTGAAAAGCATTGTTTGGCCACGATCTTCGCCGCTCAAAAGCTCGGGCACTACATGCTTTCTCATAAGGTCAACATGATCTCGAAATTTAATCCATTGCGATACTTGATGACACTGTTCAACGCTTTCTAGCGGACTTGCCGGGTGGTCGATGATATTGTTGCAATTCGATATAACTTTCGTGCCTCTCCGTGCCGTAAAGGGATAAGTCTAGCGAGACTTCCTCGCGGCACACCCTTTGCGGCGGAATCTCCTCTCGATGACGACTTGCCGGATGAACAAATAATGAGCCTAGAAGACCACGATGATCGACGTTGGGAATTATATTTCAACGGAGCATCTTCGGCACACAAAGACGAAGAATCGCAAGTGATAGTGCCGGTAAGGCGGGAATCGGACTAATCTTTATAACACGGAGCGGGGGATGTTAAGATACTCCTACCACTTAACGGAGCCGTGTACGAACAACGAAGCGAAATACGAAGCTCTCGTAACGGGATGCGAAATTAGCTGATTCGAATGGGGATAAAAAACATCGACATCTACGGGGATTCGCGGTTAATCATTCAACGGATCACCGGACGATACGAATTTTAAAGCCAAGACTCGAGCGATACTTCCGGTATGCCATGTACGGTTGTTGGAACAGATTCCGAATGTGACGAATCTACGAAATTCCCGGAAAGAAAACGCTTTAGCGGATGCGTTAGCCGCTTCGCAAAAGAATTTGCTCGCTTGCAAGATGAATCGATGGAAGTGTCGGTTCACGGACGTCGGGTCCTATCACGGCTCGATATAGACACAATACACAAATCGAAAAAGATGAAGAATCGGTTGCGGCGGTGACAAAAAACACGAGAAGATTGGAGACGGCCATTAATGAGACTACTGCAAACGGGAAAACTACGCAGACGATAGGTCGTTAGCCCATCGGATCGAAAAAGAACTACGTCTACACATTAATAAATAACATGTTATACGGAAAGTCTTTCGATCGAATGTGGCTAAGGTGCCTAAGCGGGTCCGAGGCCGTGAAATTGTTAAAGAGGTGCATTCGGGACTGCTGTGGCGCTCACCGGTCGGGTCCGAAGATGAAAATGAAAATTAAAAGACTAGGGTATTGCGGCCCTCGATGATGACCGACTGCATGAAAATCGCCGAGAGCGTCACCGATGCCGAGTGCGCGGGTGCTTCTACACCAACCTCCAAATGTGCTTACATCCAGACAATTGCGTCGTGGCCATTTGAATGTTGGGGCACGGATATAGTGGGTCCGATAGAACCACCATCTTCGAAAGGACATCACTTCATTCTTGCGGCTACGGATTACTTTTCCGAGTGGGCGAGGCGGTTCCACTCGGAGAAGTGAAAGCACACCACGTCTTACGGTTTTCGAGAACCAAGTTGTCTACCGTTTCGGAGTGCCGCGCGAGGATCATCTCGGATAATGGGTCGGCATTCGAAGCACGCAAATAAAAAATTTTGTCGGGAGACACGGAATCGGCGGCGGTATTCAACAATTTACTACCCAAGAGCAAACGGCACTGGTCGAGGCTTTTAATAAAACTCTCGTTCAAATTTTAAAGAAAACTTTGGACGATAATAAGAGAAATTGGCACGAGAAGTTATTAGAAGCCTTATGGGCCTACTGGACAACCTTCGAACTCTTACTCGAAGCTACACCTTACGCTCGGTGTACGGGTCCGAGCGAGTGTTACCCTTAGAGGTCCGGCTTCCTTCACTCGGAATTGCGGTTGCGAAACAAAATCACGACAGAAGAGAATGCCAAATTACGACTAGAAGAATTGGAAAGCACGGAAGGAAAAGACTTGCGGTGCGACGGAATTTAGAACTATACCAAGCTAAGATGGTTCGAAGCCCATGACGGATCGAGTCAGCCCGAGAACCTTTAGAGTTGGTGACTTAGTTCTCATTCTCGAAGACTATCCTTGTACACCGCAAGATAGAAGGAAAATTTGAACCCACTTGGGAAGGGCCGTTTGTGGTTGAGGCGATCTACTCGGGAGGCTCCTACCGGCTAGTGAATTGCCGAGGAGAACGACATATGCTTCCGATCAACGGACGATACTTGAAAACGTATTACGCTACCTGATGTTTCGAAGGAATGGATTTTTCATCCCTAGAAGCACGGGTGGAGTAATTACTTATGACTGGGTTCGAACCCAAAAATAAAAAAAAATGTGCTAAAATAAGTAAAATCATGATAATAAAGTTTTCCTTGTTCTCTCTTCCAAATTAAAATCTCTTTTTTCCGATCTTTTCCCACTTCATTCCTGTTGAATTTAAAAATACAAAAGTAATAATAAAAAAAAAAGAAAACTCTGTCTCTAATAAACATTTTCTTAATGTTCTTGTTCTTAGTACGACCCACGATCCTTTTCCTTGTCTTTTCGCAGGGAAATGTCGAACGGGCGGTTGGTCCTCAACTTTATAAATGGTGTAAGCCTTGCACTCGACGAAAAGAGGGTGAAAGATGGAGCGATAATAGAGATTGACTCAGACTTCGCACCAGCAGGCCTGAAATACGAGGAAGGTGGCTGGGTCCCGGTTGACCGAGAGGAACTGCCCGATCGGACGATAATGAAAGTGGGTGGCCCAAGCCACCAATCCAACAACAAGAAAGGAAAACAAACACCGAGGAAGACAAGAGAATCGAATGCGTAGTCGGCTACGGCGGAGGGCGAGCTTGTCGGCGCCGCACCCACGGAAGTCGGGAAGTACGAAGAGCTACTCTCGCAGCAACTCGGCGAAGAAATAAAAATCGCCGTATTCGCAAGATGTTAACTAAACTAGCGACGGACCGGCGCGACGAGGCAATCGCCACTGCCGGTGCATATACTTCGAGGATGCCGGTTCGCCGGGAACACTGAAGGAAGGAGGCCGGCTCCGAGGAAAACGAGAAGAAACCGGGGAAATCTCGAGAAGATCGGAAGAAGGAAGGCTACCACGCCACCGGATAAAGCCACCGGTAATGCATAACCTTGTTGCGAAGCGACCTCGGAGGATGTCCCGACGGACACCATCCCGGGAGCCGAGATATGCGGGGAGAACGCGAAGGGATTGAGCCATATATCCCACGATACGTCACGGGCCTCGCTATTTGCGGATTATTCCGGAATACGAGCTAGAAAGAATGCGGAATGTCGAGAATCAAACTTTTGAATACTTCGAGAGAATCGGAGGCGGGGAGGATCGATATACTAGAAGGCCTCGAGCTACATACGGACGTGTTCTCGGAATACGAACAACAACAAATCGTGGACTGCATCCGGGATTTGAAAAGGATGGGTCGAGCGGGGCCACCTAAGAGAAAACACTTACTCGGAACCCGGAGGTGGATGCCGGGGAAAGGGAGAATTACAATACAATGTGGATCTTTGCTACGACTTCGCGAGAAGACGGGAAGGAAACCCACGGGGATACTCCGTCATGGCCGAGTGGATCCGATGCCATTAGTCATCAAAAGGATGGTAAAGAGAATGATAACATGGAGGGTACTGCCAGCGGATTGCATACCCAACAGTTGCATCATTAACATTTACAAGAAGGGTGATCTGTATACCCCCGCACATAGATCACCACGACTTTGTCGGACCTTTCGCACGGTTTCTTTTACGAACGAGTGTAATATCATGTTTGGATCCGACCTCCGGATAACAAGCCCAGGTGAGTTCCGAGGGCCGGTAAAGATACCATTACCGGTAGGTTCCGTCATGATACTAAAGGGCAACGGAGCGGATGTCGCTAAACATTGCATACGGGAGTACCAATGAAGCGGATCTCAGTTACTTTCAGAAGGATGGATGACAGGAAAGCACCTTACCACTTCCAGCCAGACCCAGAGCTAGAGAGCCTCCGGCCTTACGAGTTGTGAGTTACATGGAAAGTATCACGCCTACAACGTACATCCATACGACATCCTTGCCAAGGATGTCTTGGAAGGTGATGTTATTGATCGTGTAGCTCACTATTCAGATATGGATTTTTGACAGATACCTTTTTGGATTGATCGACAAAGATCATACATAGTCCGTTTTGAGTCTACATGGATTGTATGAGATGTATTCTAGATCGAGTTGTATGATGTATCTTCAACATGATTGGAATGAAAGTGACCATGTCACATTTTGGCCTTCACCTCTTTTGTGCAAGTTGACTGGGAAACGCCATTAAAGTTAAATGAACTTCGAATAAAGAACAGAAAAGAAACAAAAAGAATAAAAGAAAACTTTCCTTAAAAATCTAAATAAAAAAATGATGAACTCCAAATTCACATTGTCGGCATATTTTTAGGTTGTGTGATATTTTAAAAAGGGGTCGCCTAACAGAAGTTGTCGGCGAATTTTTAAATTTAAATATAGATATAATTTAGAAAGTAATATTTGATTTTGAAAATAATTTTAAATTTGAAGATTTTAAGATATGAAATCAAGCCGATCTCACATCCCGAAATAGTTTATATAAACGAGCACGCATCGCATGAGCCAGTGTATCTATCCCTAGGGATAGACACACTGCTTGATAGTGGAGCTTGGTTAAATAAACTAGAAGATTTGTGACATCCGTTTGGTGCTACGAACCAATTTTATAAGCCGACAAATTCCCACAGCTTAATATGAAAATATTAAACGGGGTTTATATTACACAGGTTCTTTAAAATTCCCTATAAGGGCAAGCCACTATAGTTAATTACATCTTAAGTGACGGGAATCACCTAAGAAAACTCTCGATAATAATCAATAATTCACTCTCAAGAATTTGAAGTTTAAGTTTTCGAGGATTGAATTTTGGAATTTCAAAGGGATTAGCTCGAATTTGGAACATTTTTATTTTGGAAATTCGAAAGGAAGAAAAGTAGGAGAAATTACGGATTCGAAGCGAACTTCGGTAATCTCCGACTATCCTATTATTTGGCTTAGATTTAGGAAAGTCCTAACGTTTATTTAATGTTTTAATCTTGCCAATTTTAGTTAATTAGGGCTTATATTTATATGATAGAATCATACAAATTACACGGAAGATATGAGGGTTTATGTCGTATCGGACGACTACCTCGGAATCCTAAGGCCGGTTAGGGCGTAATTTGCAATGCCGATGCCTAACGAAGAGTTGAGGATTTATGTTGCACTAAGTGCAAACTACCTCGAAGTCCTATGGCTTTGTTGTTTAATTCTAGGAAAGTTTCTTTGAAGTAGGTTCGAGTTTCTGTGACGACGATGGCCGTGCTGCCTACCATGCTCCGAGCTCCTTGTTGTTGCGGAGGTTTAGTTTTAGAAATCATAAATCAGGGGATGAGAAAAGTGTTTTTGGTTTAGAGAAGTCTTAATTTCCAAGTGTTTTTGTGTTTTAATTAAAACAAATCTTAAAGTTGATTATAACGACACCGGTTAAGATCCCACGGTTCCATCCTTCGGCATCATTATTTTTATCGGATTCACTTAGTCCGGATGAATTTGCTAAACTCAGTCGAATGAGTTCCACACTTTCATTTAGACCGTGGGAAATCCAGTTAGCAACACGTAAGGTTACATCATCCGAGGTATTCCCGATCATCCAACAAGACGTTTTAATTTAGTTATAATTGTAGTTTTGTGTTACGTTTGTGATTAAATTTTGAGTTGTCTTATATTTTGAAATGTTGTAGAGGTGAATTTTATCTTGTAGTGTCTTTTAATTTAGTTATGGGTTTCGGTTTGGTTTACGTCCTAAAGGTGTCGGTTTTCATGCAACTTGTTGTTTTATCATGCAAGAAAAATAAGTGCGATGCGATTAAATAAATTGCGATAAAATAAATTGCAATAAAATAAAAGCGTACATGGAGGGTCTTCCGTCATCCCAAGTTGCACTTAAAATACAATTTAGAGCATTTAAGCATTCATAGCAATTTCTAGGTAAAGCTAAGGGAAAGGGTTATGGTTTTCTACCAAGTTCCTAATCCTATAGCTAGTCATTTCCTATGACGTCTAGGTTCCTTGTGTTTTTGGTTTGAGGACGATTTTCTTCATCGAAGAATAACTAAGTTCGATTGTTCTTATAAATATCCTAACATATTGAGGAAGTGCTTAAGAAGAATCTTAAACATCTTTTCGATATTTCTAGGATTGTTTTAAGTCCGAGAGAATTTAATTATGTAAATGAATCGATCATCAGAGGTTTTCAAGTTTTGTTAACTTGCTCGATTGAACTAGGACATTTGAATGTCACTATAAGTGAAGTAACATTTCATTTAATATTACGTTTAGGAGTTATGATAACTAAAGCTCCTAGGGCAAAATGATATTTAATGATTTGTGATTCAAATTTAAGTTTAAATTAATGATTTAAGTTTGGAATAGTGTTCAAGTTATTTTAGATTTATTTTTGAGTTCTTTATGTCTTAGGTTATGTTATTTAATTTGACTTAATTAAATTTAATTTTAGTTTAATTTAATTCAATTTAATTCAATTTAGTTTGATTTGATTTAATTTTAATTTAATTTTATTTAATTTGATTTAATTTTTAATTTAATTTAATTTAATTTAATTTAATTTAATTTAATTTAATTTATTTAATTTAGTTTAATTTATTTAATTTAATTTAATTTATTTATTTAATTTTATTTAATTTAATTTAATTTTAATTTAACTTTTTAATCTTAATTTAATTTAATTTAATTTTAATTTAATTTACTTAATTTAATTTAATTTTTAATTTGATTTAATTTAATTTTAATTGAAATTTTTGAAGGAGTTTAATGATTTAATTTTAGTTTAATGATTAAGTCTTTTAATATTTTAAATTTGAGTTATCATTTTAATTAAGAGTTGAATATTAATGAGATGATTAAATTTAGGGATCTTTTAAATTAAAGAATAAATCTCTTCCTAATAATATCCCTTATTTTAATAATTCGATTTTATTATTCTCCCAAATTTAATCGATTATTTAATTAAGGTTTAATCATTTTAAATTGCTTAATGGGTTTCTACCCTTTAATTATTTAAATTTCAATCATCCAAATCAGGTTAGAATCAAATATTTTACTTGTTAATCTTTTTTTATTAAACCTAAAGTTTTAATTAAGGGTTAAAATTTTAATTACCATCTTGCCGCTTTAAGCTCGATAATTTTATAACTCACTAAATTGAACTCAAATGAACTTGAAATTTTTATGTGACTTCACTCATATGTCAATAAAGACATGAGAGGAGAAAATGTGATTTTTCTGTATTTAATTTATTTATATAATTATTTTTAGTAGAAAATAGAGATTTTCGAGGAAAATTTGATAACATGACCAAGGGTAAGTTTCTGTCCTTAAGAAAATTAGGGGACATTCCTAATGACCAGAGGACCACTTGGACCAAATTTTGTAATTTTTTGAATTATATTTTATTTATTAGAATTATTTTAAGTTACTGGAGTATTAATTAATTTAAAAATAAAATAAATGTTGAAAAATGAATTTTATGATTTTTCAAAAATCTCTCTGATATCAAGGAAATCAGAGAAGCAAATTTTGCAATTTTCTGATTTTTCTTTGATTTATTATAATTATTTTGGTGAAAATGCTAGAAAATACATTTTTTTTTATTTTAAAATTACCCTAGAGCTTTAAAAATTAATATCTCACCAAATAGACCTAAGAAAAATATGGGGTTTGTTCCTAAGTGATTAAAATTCAAAATGTGACATTTTGGTGAATTTTATTATTTTTGTGATTTTTATTATTTTTTAATTATTAAAAATATTAAAATAATATTAAAAATCAACTTTTTTAGAAAATTGAAATTTTAATTTTCTTAAATTCCCCTGATATTAGAGAGGCTCCAAAACCAATTTGGTGAATTTTTGAAAGATATTTTGAAAGTTATGAATTTTTAAAGTTTAAAATGACTAAATGGCTTAATCAACCCAATTAATAGGGCTAACCAAGTCCAATTAACTTCAAATTTTTATGGTGGGTTCCTCTGATCCTAAAGGTCAGTGGAGAATTGATTTCAAGTCAATTTGATCTATGGTTAACTCTAATTAATTAGGGGTCTATTTTGGATGTTTAAGCCGATTAGGGTTATCTTAAGTGAATTAACCCAAGTCCTATTTTTCCTAGGGTTCTCTGGTCATAAGGAACATCACCAAATTTTCCTAGAATTTATTTCACAACATGCTAATTTTTGAAATTAAAATACTTAAAACAGACAACATGCATTTGAAAAATCAATAACTTTTCACAGAGATGGCCTCGACCTTGGAAAATTCGGGGAATGTCCCTAAGTTCGGAGGCTTCAAAAGCCACTATAGTCTCATGCCATGGTGAATTGTGTGAATGCATGGAAAATTAAAACAATGCAGGGAGTAAATAATTAATTAAAAATAAAATACTTGGACAAAATTAATTAATTTCTTTTCCACATTATTCTCCTCACGTTCATCTGAGCAAGAAAGTATTTTTATTTTATTTTTAGGATTTTTCTACACAAAGATATGAATTTTCAAAGTTCGGGGAATTAAATAAATTAAGAAAATCCCTAATTTTCTACTTAAGTGACGCGGCGCCGCGTCGACCTCGGCGACTCCGAATGCGCACGCGGCGCGCTCCCATTCGACGCCGCCATCCGCGTCGGCGCTCCCGGGACCCACTGTATCGCTCGCGTCCTTCGATCCAGACGCGATCCCGGCCGTCCGTCCGCGCGTGTATTAAATGGACGGCATCCGTTCATCGTCCCCGAGTGTCCTCGCCCGAGAGCCGTCCACACTAAATCCTTAATATCTCACTCGATACTCGATGGATTTTCATGTTCTTATGCTTCATGGATTCGTCTTGAAGAGACGAACACATCTATACGATTATCATGCATTGAAATTAAGGCATTTGAAATGGAGAATCTCCGGAAGCTCGGGATGAAGAATTAGTTCATACCTTTGCTCGGAGAAGTGTGGCTTCGATGCGAGAGTTGTTGCACCTTCGATTGGATCCCGTGAAGCTCCGGATGAAGTCTCCCGGTGCAGTGAATTGTCTCAGATGTGATTTCGACCAAGCCCGATCACAAAGCTTGGAGGTCGGAGCAACCGGGTGGCTCGGAGATGGGGCTTTTGCTTGGTGGACACCTTCCCTTGGTCCGGTGAAGGTGTAGAACCAATCGATTTGGGGATTGGCTCAGCTGTGGAGAGGTGTCCCGGTTTTGGGTGGAATTTCGACTCCGAAATTGAGCTCGCAGAGAAGAAATGGCGGGGGATCTCACTCGGTGATCAAGTGCTCGAGTATGGAGAATGATGCTGGAGCAATTTTGGCGAGTTTCGGTAAGGTACGGTTCGGCTCTTCTTCATGGCCGAGAGGGTGAGGGGTTTAAATAGGAGAGGGTGGAGGGCCTCCCGGGAAGTTAGGGCTCGGGATCGAGTCTGCTCTGGTGAGGAGAAGAACAGCCATGGTGACCACTAGGCATGGGGCGGCTCAGCAAGGAGAATTCCAAAGTTTGGCTCCTCCCGAGGTTTCGGCCATGGTGTTTTCCGGCGGCAGAGCGAGTGGCCAGCGACATCGGTCACCATCTTGTTCGAGTGGGTCGGGGTTGGGGTTTGGTGCATTCGATTGAGGTTTGACATGTGTAAAGTGGTTGAATCAAAGTAGAAAGGGGAAGGGGCTATTTTAGCTTATTTTGGTCAACCCATGCAAATGGGTTGGGTGCACCTCCCAAGACCTGGTTTTGGCTGAGGAGGTCGGGTGGGTCGATCTCCCATGTGTGGTGGAGTCTCCATCGAGGATTAGGTGGCAAAGCATGGTTTAGAGTGTGACATGCTTAAGGTAAAAAAAGGCTTAAGAAGGATTAGGAAAGGGGGTCCTCCTTTTTCCATTAATGGCTTGATCACATGTCAAACTCTCCATGGCTTCATGTGGCTTGTCCATGGCTTGCATGGCTTGTCTTTGGCATAGGGAAAAGTTTAGTCAATTTCATAAAAATGGGTTTTAAGAATTTTGGATATTTTGGTGAAAATTTGTATGAAGCTTGATTTGGAATGGTTTAAATGATGATTTTGAAACTTAGGGGTGATTTTGATTAAATGGATGATGAAAGAAAGTGTCATGTGGGCTTTGGATGAATTTGGGCTTTTGAATTTGAAGGGAGTGGGCTTTTAGGAAAGTTTAAGGGAAATGGGCTTTTTGATTTTAGGATGGGCATTTGGGTAAAGATTTTGTGAAAGGCCTTGTCAAGTAAATGTCATAATTGGTTTATGGATGTTCTATGAAGGGCTTGGAGTCAACTTGGTGTGATTTGGAGTTGAATTGGTTTGAATTTGGGTTTATTTGGTAAGTGGGCCTATATGGGTCCAAGTGGGCTAACTTGGGCTAATGTTGGGCTAGAATTGAAATTGATGTAAAATTAATGTTGGGAAATGTTTATGGGAGTGTTTCAAAGAGGTTTTGGCTTTGATGGGTTTTGATTTTGGGATTTTGGCTCATTTAGGTTAGGTTTGGGTTTAGGTCAAAAATGGGCCTTTTAATTTTGGGTTGAACTTGAGTGGGGTTTGGATCAAAATCTTGGGCAAATCATGTTAGTGTTTTGTTTATGGGGATGTCAAGGAAGGTTTAGAAAAGATTTGGGTTTAATTGGAGTTGAATTGGGTGAGTTTGGGCTAAGTTTGGGTCATGGGTCCAAATTGGGCTTTAAGGCCAAAAGTGAAATTGGATCCAAATGTCAATCAAATTAAGCTTGGATTTGGTCTAGATTGGTGTTGGGAATGTTGAATTGAAGTTTAGAATTAAATTGGACCAGAATTTAGGTCAATTGGGTAGGTTAGGTTTGACATTGGGTTCACTTTGGGTTAAAATGGGTCAAATTGGGGATTTTGATAAAAGTGGAGTAAATTGACAAAATTGGCCCATGGTGTAGTTGAACAAAATGAAATTGGGAATATTTGGGATTTTATGGAATTTTCTGGGAATTTTCTGAATTTTTGGATTTTTGGCTAAGAGGGGTATTTTGGGTATTTGAAGGGTATTGGGAGGTATTTCTTGGAATTTTTGGTATTTTTGGATATGGATGATCAGTTTGAGTGATGTGGAAATGTTTCGGAATGATTTTGGAGAATTTTGGGTGATTTGGAAATTTTTGAGAAATTTGGGCTATTCGGAGCTTTGGGTAGGTTAGCGGGTATAGGGTCCGGGGTCAAAATTGAAAATTTGGAAAATTGAAGATTGGGTGGATGTAAGTGGAATAAAACCATTTTGGTTGAGCCATGAAGCCATATCAAGCCCACATGAGCCATGAAGGGACTCATTTGAGGCATTCACCATGTTGTTCCTAACCCTCTTGCACGAGGGCTTAGGGGTTAAGGACCATCCATGTGAATCACCTACATGAGTCGGGAGGTCAAGTCGGGTATGGGTGTGTTTTTAGGAAGTGTGTGAAAGTGTAGTGTGTAGGTGTAGTGTGTGTGCAAGTCAACCCTTCACTGCGACTGAGCCACCGGTGGCGAGTCCTAAGGCGAAAGAGTCCTATAGGAACTCATCCTTTAAACTTCCACCTTTGATTTCAACCCTCTAGGTGATTAGGGGTCTACGGTCGAGTTTGTGGAGTTTGCGGGGAGTTTAGAAGTGGTTTGAATTTCTAAAAGGTGGATCCCAATTCTAGTCCTCTAAGATAGTCAAAGGAAAAGCCTAAGGCTAGATCCTAAGTACTAAAGAGAAGAAGAGAAGACCTCATCAAAAATGAGGTCAACACACATGAACATTAAATGAATGATAAAGCAAATTTGAATCGTTAAAGGACAAACAAAATGAACACAAATTTCAAATCAAATCTCAATCAAATTCAAAATTCAACTTTCCAAATTTCAAATCAAATCTCAATCAAATTCAAATTTCAACTTTCCAAATTTCAAATCAAATCTCAATCAAATTCAAATTCAACTTTCCAAATTTCAAATCAAATATCAAATCAAATATCAAATCAAATTCAAATTCAACCTTCCAAATCTCAAATCAAATCTCAATCAAATTCAAACTCAACCTTCCAAATCTGAAATCCAATCCGTTCTACTCTCTCCCTTGTCTGGGATGGAAGCGGTCGATTCCATTGACACGGAGCCACGAGGTTTTTGGTTCTGATCTAGTGGCGAGGAATTGTATCTAATCCAAACCAGCAACTTTTGATCAACTCTTTTGAATGGGATATGTAGCACCAACATATTCCCTCCTAATTTGTTTCTTTCCACAAAATCTTTTACAACTTCCATGAAATTCCACACTTTTCAAATCAACACTACAAATCTTTGCAAAATCAATTACCAATCAAAATCAAACTTTTGGGGTTGAGGATTTTACATCCGAGACTGCATTGCTTTAGGTTCTTTCCCTATCGCAATGAAATACATCAAAATCAAACTTTTGGGGTTGAGGATTTTACATCCGAGGCTTTTGTTTGGGGTTGAGGATTTTACATCCGAGACCGCATTGCTTAGGTTCTTTCCCTATCGCAATGAAATACATCAAAATCAAACTTTTGGGGTCGAGGATTTTACATCCGATATCGTATGCATTGCTTTAGGTTCTTTCCCTATCGCAATGAAATACATCAAAATCAAACTTTTGGGGTCGAGGATTTTACATCCGAGACCGCATTGCTTTAGGTTCTTTCCCTATCGCAATGAAATACATCAAAATCAAACTTTTGGGGTTGAGGATTTTACATCCGAGACCGCATCGCTTTAGGATTCTTTCCTATCGCAATGAAATACATCAAAATCAAACTTTTGGGGTCGAGGATTTTACATCCGAGATCGCATTGCTTCGTGTTCTTTCCCTATCGCAATAAAATACATCAAAATCAAATTCTTGGGGTTGAGGATTTTACATCCGAGACTACATTGCTTTAGGTTCTTTCCCTATCGCAATGAAATACATCAAAATCAAACTTTTGGGGTTGAGGATTTTACATCTGATGATGCATTCCTTTAGGTTCTTTCTCTATCGCAATGAAATACATCAAAATCAAACTTTTGGGGTTGAGGATTTTACATCCGAGACTGCATTGCTTTATGTTCTTTCCCTATCGCAATGAAATACATCAAAATCAAACTTTTGGGGTCGAGGATTTTACATCCGAGACTGCATTGATTTAGGTTCTTTCCCTATCGCAATGAAATACATCAAAATCAAATTCTTCGGGTTGAGGATTTTACATCCGAGACTCGCATCGCTTTAGGTTCTTTCCCTATCGCAATGAAATACATCAAAATCAAATTCTCGGGGTCGAGGATTTTACATCCGAAATCGCATCGCTTTAGGTTCTTTCCCTATCGCAACGAAATACATCAAAATCAAATTCTTGGGGTCGAGGATTTTACATCCGAGACCGCATTGCTTTAGGTTCTTTCCCTATCGCAATGAAATACATCAAAATCAAATTCTTGGGGTCGAGGATTTTACATCCGAGATCGCATCGCTTTAGGTTCTTTCCCTATCGCAATGAAATACATCAAAATCAAATTCTTGGGGTCGAGGATTTTACATCCGATACTCGCATTGTTTTAGGTTCTTTCCCTATCGCAATGAAATACATCAAAATCAAATTCTTGGGGTCGAGGATTTTACATCCGATACCGCATCGCTTTAGGTTCTTTCCCTATCGCAATGAAATACATCAAAATCAAATTCTTAGTGGCCGAGGATTTTACATCCGAGATCGCATTGCTTTAGGTTCTTCCCCTATCGCAGATGAAATACATCAAAATCAAACTTTTGGGGTCGAGGATTTCACATCCGATACCGCATTGCTTTAGGTTCTCTCCCTATCAGCAATGAAGCACACCAAATCAAGTCGTTGAAGTTAAGGATTTTACATCCAATACCGCATCGTGCTCCGAGTTCTTTCCTCATCGTAATGGTTCAATCCAATCAATTCAAACTTTTGAGGTTGAAGATGTTACATCTAAAACCACAAAATTCCAATTTTCATTTCAAGTTCAAATCCCTTCAAATTCATTTTAACAAAACTTCAATCTAAATTGAAACTCAAACTAAAATCTGAGCTCACACATCAAAACTTAAACTGAAATAAAGTGAAATCTAAATCAAAATTCCCCAGCATCATGTGATTTGGGATTCACCTCCTTTTCCTTTCCCCGGCGAGAGTTCGAGAATCTCCAAGTCTCGTAGATATACTTGACACTCCCCAGCGGAAGTTCTTTCATTTCGTCCTAAGTTTGTCACTTGGACATCTGTGTTGGTTTTGTTGATCTTTTCGGTCAACGCCAATACGTGTGGTGTGCTTAGTTAGCACACCACACCTATTGGGGGTCCATTTGTTGACCTCATTTTTGATGAGTTTTTCTCTTCTTCTTTTTAGTACTTAGGATCTAGCCTTAGGCTTCTCCTTTGACTATCCTAGAGGATTAGAATTGGGACCCACCGCTTAGAAATTCAAACCACTTCTTAACTCCCTGCAAACTCCACAAACTTGATTGTAGACCCCTAATCACCTAGAGGGTTGAAATCAAATGTGGAAGTTTAAAGGATGAGTTCCTATAGGACTCTTTGACCTTAGGACCGCCTCAGGTGGTCCGGTCGCAGTGAAGGGCCGACTTACACACACACTACACTTATACACTACACTTTCACACACCTCCTAAAACCACACCCATACCCAACTTAACCTTCGACTCATGAAGGTGATTCACATGGATGGTCCTTAACCCCTAAGCCCTGCGCAAGAGGGTTATGAACAACATAGTGAATGCCTCAAATGAGCCCCTTCATGGCTCATGTGGGCTTGATATGGCTTCATGGCTCAACCAAAATGATTTCATTTCACTTACATTTACCCAATCTTCAATTTTCCAAATTTTCAGTTTTTGACCCCCGGGCCTAGTCTACCCAAAAAACCCTTGAAATTACCCAAATTTTTCAAAATTCTCCAAAATCACCCAAATTCCTCAAAACCAATACCAAACATTCCCACATCACTCAAATTGATAATCCATATCCAAATATACTCAAAATTCCAAAAAATACCCCCTCAATACCCTCCAAATACCCAAAATGCCCCTCTTAGCCAAAAAATCCAAAAATTCAGAAAATTCCCAGAAAATTCCAGAAAAATCCCAAATATTCCTAATTTCATTTTGTCCAACTAGAGCATGGGCCAATTTTGTCAATTTACCCCACTTTTGTCAAAATCCCCAATTTGACCCATTTTAACCCAAAGTGAACCCAATGTCAAACCAAACCTACCCAATTGACCCAAATTCTGGTCCAATTCAATTCTAAACTTCAATTCAACATCCCCAACACCAATCTAGACCAAATCCAAGCCTAATTTGATTGACATTTGAATCCAATTTCACTTTTGACCTTAAAGCCCAATTTGGACCCAAACTTAGCTCAAACTCACCCAATTCAACTCCAATTAACCCCAAATCTTTTCTAAACCTTCCCTAACATCCCCACAAACAAAACACTCACATGATTTGCCCAAAATTTAGACCCAAATCCCACTCAAATTCAACCCAAAGCTAAAAGACCCAATTTTGACCTAAACCCAAACCTAACCCAAATAAGCCCAAACCCCAAAATCAAAACCCAACCAAAGTCAAAACCTCTTTGAAACACTCCCATAAACATTTCCCAACATTAATTTTACATCAATTTCAACCCTAGCCCAACATTGGCCCAAGTTAGCCCAATTTGACCTACATTGGCCCATTTACCAAAGAGGCCCAAATCCAACCCCATTCAAACCCAAATCACTCCAAACTCATTTCAAATTACTCATGACATATCCCTAAACCAAACCCAAAAATTATTTGGCCCAAACTTCTACAAAATTCCCATCCATGAATTTATTCTTAAACCTAAAGGCCCATCCCCTTAGCCTTCCTAAAAGCCCATCAAAAATAATTTCAAAAGGCCCAAAGCCCACATGACAATCCTCTATCATCATCCATTTGATAAAACCATCTCCTAAGTTCTAAATCCATGATAAAATAAATCCAAATCAAGCCATATGCCAATTCCCATCAAAATGCCAAAATTCACAAAACCCTTTTTCATGAAGTTGACTTAACTTTTCCCAAGCCAAAGATGAGCCATGAAGCCATGCATGAGCCACATGGAAGCCATGGGAGCCACTTTACACCTCACCAAGCCATTAATGGCAAGAGGAGGGAACCCTTTCCTAATCCTTCATTAAGCCTTTTAACCATACTCATGTCACACTCTAAACCATGCTTAGCCACCTCACCATGGATGGAGACCACACCATTTTCTCTTGGTCGACCCAAGTGATCCTTTTCACCCAAAACCAGGCCTTGGGTGGTGAACCTAGCCCAAAATCATGGGTTGACTCATTTGAACCCAAAATAGCCTTCCCCCATTCCATTTCAATCCAAGCTCTTTACACATGGCATCGTCAATCGCCTACACAAAACCCCGACCCGACCCACCCGAACTCGAGGGTGACCATCGCTCGCCGGCCGCCCGCCCTGGATCGCCGGAAAACACCATGGCCGAGACCTCGGGAGGAGCCAAAATTTCAATTCTCCCTTGCCGACTTGTCTCAACCCGAATGGACAGACATAGCTCTTCTTCTCCTCACTCGAGCAAGCTGATCCTCGACCTTAAACCCCACGGAGGCCCTCCACCCTCTCCTATTTAAACACCACCCCTCTCGGCCACGAGAGGTGCTGAAACAAACCTTAAGGAAACTCGCCAAAATTGTTCCGTACTACTCCCACACATAGAGAACTTGATCCCCACCGAAATCCCCCGCCATTTCCTTTCTCGCGAGCTCAATTTCGGAGTTGAAATCCAAGCCCAAAACCAGGACACTTCTCCACAGTGAGCCAATCCCCAAATTGATTGGTCCTACACCTGTACAAGACCAAGAGAAGGAGTTCCCCAGTGAAAGCCCCCTCTCCAGGCCACCCATCTGTTCCAGACTCCAAAGGTTGAAATCGGGCTTGGTCAAAATCATACCCGGACAATTCACTGTGCCAGGAGACTTCATCTGGAGCTTGCTTGGACCAATCGAAGGTGACACAACCCTCAGATCGAAGCCACACTTCTCTGAGCAAAGGTATGGTCTCACTCTTCTTCCCGAGCTTCTGAACATTCTCCATTTTTATTGAGTCAATTTCATGCCACATAAACCGTATGGATGTGTTCGTCTTCTCGAGACGAATCCATAGAGCATAAGAATGTTTAATTTGATCAAGTATCGAGTGAGATCTTAAGCCTAGAAGAGGGACGGTTATCGGGCTAGGAGGCTTGGGGACGATGAACGGATGCCGTTCATTCAATACACGCGCGGACGGACGGCTCAGATGGCGTCGGACGAGGTGATGATACGTGAACAGCGGGCCGCGTGGCGCTGAGTCGGAAGGCGGCGCCGAATCAGGAGACGACGCGTGTGCGTTCGGAGCTGCCGAGGTTGAGCCGGCGCCGCGTCACTTAAGTAGAAAAATAGGATTTTTCTTATTTATTTAATTACCAGAACTTGGAAAATTCATAACTTTGTGTAGGAAAATCCTAAAAATAAAATAAAAATACCCTCTTGCTCAGTGAACAGAGGAGAATAATATGGAAAAGAAATCATGTAATTTTATCAAGTATTTTATTTTTAATTATTTATTTACTCTCTGCACTATTTCAATTCTCCATGCATGTATACAATTCACCATGGCATGAGACCATAGGGCTTTTGAAGCCTCTGAATTTGGGAACATTCCTTGAATTTTCCAAAGTCAGAGGTCATGCCTATGAAGAGTTATTGATTTTTCAATTTTAGGTCACTATTCTGAGTATTTTAATTCCAATAATTAGCTTGTTGTGAAATAAATTCTAGAAAAATTTGGTGTTGTTTCTTATGATCAGAGGACACTAGGAAAAATAGTTTTTGGAGTTAACTCACTTGTAATAACCTTAATTGGCTTAAATACCAAAAATGGAGCTTTAAATAATTAGAGCTAATCATACATCAAATTGACTTGAAATCAATTCTCCATTGACCTTTAGGATCAGAGGAACCCACCATAAAAATTTGAAGTCAATTGGACTTGGTTAGCCCTATCAAATAGGTTGATTAAGCCATTTAGCCAAAATTAAACTTCAAAAATTCATAACTTTCAAAATACTTCTAAAAAATTCACAAAATTGGTTTTGGAGCCTCTCTGATATTAGGGCAATTTAAGAAAATTAAAATTGCAATTTTCTAAAAAAGTTGATTTTTTGCATTATTTTAATATTTTTAATAATTAAAAAATAATAAAAATCACAAAAATAATAAAATTCACCAAAATGTCACATTTTGAATTTTAATCACTTAGGAACAAACCCCATATTTTTCTTAAGTCTCTATGATGAGATATCAAATTTTAAAGCCCTAAGATAATTTTAAAGTTAAAAAAATGTATTTTCTAGCATTTCCACTAAAATAATTCTAATAAATCAAAGAAAAATAAGAAAATTGTTAAAATTGGTTCTCTGGTTTCCTTGATATCAGAGAGATTTTTGAAAAATATAAAATTTATTTTTCAACCTTTATTTTATTTTTAAATTAATTAATACTCCAAAACTCAAAATAATTATAATAAAAAAAATATAATTCACAAAATCACCAAATTTGGTCCAAGTAGTCCTCTAGTCATTAGGAATGTCTCATAATTTTCTTAAGGACAGAAACTTTCCCTTGGTCATATTATTAAATTTCCCTTGAAAATCCCTATTTTCCATCAAAAATAATTATATAAATAAATTAAATACAGAAAAATCACATTTTCTCCTCTAATGTCTTAATTGACATGTGAGTGAAGCCACATAAAAATTTCAAATTCATTTAAGCTCAATTTAGTGAGTTATGAAATTATTAAGCTTGAAGGGCAAAATGGTAATTAAAATTTTAACCCTTAATTAAAACTTTAGGCTTAATAAAATGAAAGAGTAAAATATTTGATCCTAATCTGATTTGGATGATTGAAATTTAAATAATTAAAGGGTAGAAACCTACCAAATAATTTGAAAATAATTAAAATAAACCCTAATTAAATAATTAATTAAATTTGGAAGAATAATGAAAATTGGAATTATTAAAACAGAGATATTTTTAGGAAGAGATTTGTTCTTTAATTTAAGAATCCCTAAATTAATCACCTCAATAATATTTAATTCCTAATTAAAATGATAATCCAAATTTAAGATTTAAAATGCTAAAAGACTTAATCATTAAATTAAATTAAAGTTAAACATTTAAATTAAATCCTTTTAAAATTTTAGTTAAATTAATACTTTAACAATTAAAATTAAATCATCTTTAAAAATAATAATAATAATAAAATATTAAATTAAAATTAAAAATTAAATTAAATTAAAATTTAAATTAAATTAAAATTTAAATTAAATTAAAATCTAAAATTAAATTAAATTAAAATTTAATTAAATTAAAGATTAAATTAAGTTAAATTAAATTAAAATTTAAATTGAATTAAATTAAGTTAAATTAAATTAAATCACATTAAATTAAATTAAATTAAATTAAGTTAAAGCATGTTAAATTAAATTAAATTAAATTAATAAAATAAAATCAAGTTAAAATAAAAATGAAAATTAAATTAAATAAAATAAAATTAAATTAAAATTAAAACTAAACCAAATTAAAATAAATTAAAATTTAATTAAATTAAATTGAATTAAAAATAACATCACCTAAGACATAAAGAATTCAAAAATAAATCTAAAACAACTTGAACACTATTCCAAACTTAAACCCATTAATTAAAATTAAATCGAATCACAAATCACTTGAACATTAATTTGCCCTCGAAAGCTCTTGTTGTCATAACTCCTAAACGGAGTATTAAGTGAAGTGTTACTTCACTTATAGGACATTCAAATGTCCTAGTTCACTGAGCAAGATAACAAAACTTGAACTCCTGGATGATCAATTCACTTGTATAATTAAATTCTCTTGAACTTAAAACAATCCTGAAGTATTGAAAAGATGTTTAAGACTCGTCTTAAGCACTTCCTCGATATGATAGGATATTTATAAGAACAATTGAACTTAATTGTTCTTCGATGAAGAAAATCGTCCTTAAACCAAAATACAAGAACCTAGACGTCATAAGAGATGACTAGCTATAGGAGTAGGACCTTGGTAGAAAACCATAACCCTTCCCTTAGCTTTACCTAGGAACTTGTTTTAAATGCTTAAATATTCTAAATTGTGTTTAAGTGCAGCTTGGGATGACGGGAAGATCCTCCAGGTACGCTTTTATTTTATTGCAATTTACTTATTGCAATTTACTTAATCGCATCGCACTTACTTTTCTTGCATGATAAACAACTCGTTGCATGAAAACCCACACCTTTAGGATAGTCCCTAAACTGAAACCAAAACTAAATTAAAAGTCATTACAAGATAAAATTCACCGCCACAATATTTCAAAATATAAAACAACTCAAAATTTAATCACAAACAGAACAACAAAACTACAACTACAACTAAATTAAAACGTCTTGTTGGATGATCGGGAATACCTCGGATGATGTAACCTACGTGTTGCTAACGGGATTTCCCACGGTCTAAATGAAAGTGTGGAACTCATTTAGTTGAGTTTAGCAAATTCATCTCGGACTAAGTGAATCCGATAAAAATAACGATGCCTGAAGGATGGAACCGTGGGATCTTAACCTAGTGTTGTTATAATCAACTTTAAGATTTGTTTTAATTAAAACATAAAAAACACTTGGACTTTAAGATTTCTAAAACAAAACACTTTTCTCATCTCTTGATTTTCACCTTCTATAACTAAACCTCTCGCAACAACAAGGAGCTCGGAGCACAATGCGGCAAGATCGCCATCGTCATCAACAAAACCCGAGTCTACTTCACAGAAACTTTCTTAGAATTAAATAACTAAACCATAGGACTTCGAGGTAGTTTTCTTAGTGCAACATAAATCCTCAACCTTTTTGTTAGGCATTTGCATTGCAAATTAAGCCCTAACCGGTCTTAGGATTCCGAGGTAGTCGCCTGATACGACATAAACCCTCAAATCTTCGAGGCTATTTGTGTGATCGCATCATACAAATATAAGTCCTAATTAATTAAAAATTGGCAAGATTAAAACATTAAATAAACATTAGGGTCTTCCTAAATTCAAGCCAAACAATAGGATAGTCGGGAAATTACCGAAGTTCGCTTCAAATCTGTGATTTCTCCTACCTTTCTTCCTTTGAATTCCCAAAATAAACTGTTCCAAATTGATCCATTCCCTATTGAAACTTCCAAAAATCCAATCCTTTGAAAACATTAAACTTTGAAATTCTTGAGAGCAGAACTACTGATTATTATCGAGAGTTTTCTTAGGTGATTCCCGTCGCTTAAGATGTAATTAACTATGAGGCTCGCCCTTATAGGAATTTTAAGAACCTAGGTAATATAAACCCCGTTTAATGCTTTCATATTAAGCGAGGGAACTTGTCGGCAAATAAAATGGTTTCGCAGACCAAACGGATGTCACAAACCTTCTAGTTTATTTAATCGAGCCCCACCACCAAACAGATGTGCCTATTCTTCGGGATAGACACGCGGTTCAGTAGTGTGATGCTCGTTTATATAAACTATTCGAGATGCGAGAACAGAGTTAATTTCATATCTTAAAATATTTAAAATTATTTTCAAAATCAAATACTTCTTTTCAAATTATTTATTTAAATTAAATTAAAAATTCGCCGACAATTTCTGTAGGCGACCCCCTTTTCAAAATAAAACACATAACCTAATATATCCCGACATAAAACTCTAAACTTGGAGCTGTCATCTGCAAGGATCAAGATCTTCTTTAGCTAAACCATTCCTTAGAATTAAACAATAAACCATAGGATTTTGAGATAGTTGTGCAGCATAAGTCCTAACTCTCTTTAAGCTCTGAGGTTGTTGTTTGGTACGACGTAAACCTTCATATCTTTCTAGGCTAAAAATGTAAGCCCTAAATGATAATGGCAAGATGAAACATGAAATAATATATTCTTTAAAGTTGAAGTCAAACAATATGATAGTTTGGGAAGTCACAGAGGCTTGTCTCTGGATCTACGACGTCTCCTACCTTTCACTCCTTTGATTATGAAAATAATTGTTTATACTTGGTCCTTCCTCATCTGACTTTTCCACGTCCGACCTTAAAACCCTAAACAATCAAATCTTGAAGACAAGTATCTTTGATCAACATCGATAATTTTCTTAAGTGACTTCAGTCATTTAGGATATAATTAACTATAGGGGCTTGCACTTATAGAGAACTTGAAACCTAGGTAAAATAGGTCTTATATAATCTTTATATTAGATAAGGGAACTTATCGGTCAACATAAAAGATTCGTAAACCAAAACGGATGTCATAAGTTATTTAGTTTATATGATCAAGTCCATTGTCAAGTAGTATGTCTATCTCTCGGAATGATGTATTGCTTCTAGAGTTGTGCTCGATTGTTTAAGCTATGAAATATATGAGATCAATTCGGTCTCGTATTTTTTCAAAACTAAAACACTATTTTCAAAATTAAAGAATTTAATATATATATATATATATATATATATATATATATATATATATATATAAAATTAAATTTAATTTTAAGGCAACCGATAAATTCTAATTTGGCGACTGACATTGACTAGATAACTTGACTAAAATATCAGTCAAAAGATGAAATCTCTTCTAAAACATTAACAAATCAACTCCAATAATTTTCGACGTTGTGTCATTAGTACTTTGATTTCTTCTGCGGTTTTCGAGGGTCTAGATCCCTTAGACATTAAAACTCAAAAGTGAAAACAAGCACAAAAATCCTCTTTTTATAGACAAATCCCACCTAAAGTTGAGTAGCAATAGCATCCTAGAGTTGGAGAGATAGTAACTGCGTAAGTGCAACAATAGCCTGAACTTTATAGGCAATAGCCGCCTAAAATGGGGGTAGACAAAAGCAGCTTGAAGCAATTAAGCAACCACAGCATATAAACCAGACAACTGCAGTTTAAAGAAGGTGTGTGATTTCTCTCCTCTCAAAATGGGTATTTATATGTAAACTTCTGTAAAAAAAGGTGGAAAAATTCAAAATTTGAAAGTTCGCTCTGCTAGCATGCGTGAATTGTTGTAAAACCCTCAATTCTTATGTATTCACATATCTAGCACATAAACTTTAATTTTTACATTCATACCACCTCACCTATGCATAAAAAAAGGTGTATTTCACTTTTCACAACTTAAAATGGTGATATATTTTATGTGGTATGAATGATTTGGGTGGTTTAAATGTAAAAAAAAGTAAAGTTCAGGTGTTAGATATGTAAATACATAGGAATTGCCCATCAAGCCTGAAGTTACGTAGAACCAAGTCGCCAAATAGCTAGAACCAAGTCAACCTTAGCATTGAGCTATTGAACTTGTTTATGAAACTCTTGAAATTGTCTATTCATTAAGATTATCTGCTTGAAAAACTCAATAATTTATTCAAAATAGTTGCCTATCAATAAGGAATTCTCATCTAATCAAAGAACTTTTCAACAACATTTATCCTTAATTTGGAAGTAGCCTGAAGTTCTGAGGTAGCAATCAACTATGAATCAATCTTCATACACCTAGTCCAAGTTATATTTAACTTTGTAGTTATACTATCTATCAAAGTATGCAATTAATATTAACCCTTAAGCCTCACATATAAATAATGGGTCGGCATTATGACATTATCGCTTCATAAAATTGATTATTTATATTAATAATACTTTGTTTATGCAATCTATTGACGTTGAAACCCTACGATTTGTTTTCAATTTGCACCATGGCATAACTCTATAGTATTTATTTGATGCTAAAACATTTTCTTAAAATTTATTTTAATATTTAGAATTTTAAGTATTAAAGATTGGTAGAAATATTTAGGGGCATTTACATACACACACAATTCTTTTGTATTTACATATCTAACACTCAATGTTGATATTTACGCTTATAGTACTTTCATGATATAAACTTATGCATGAAAAGGAATATTACACTTTTAAATTTTAGTGACGGCATTATTGAATCACACTAATCGTGTTAATTACTGTTTAATTCAATAATATTAAATTTAGTATTGTGTCATCTAATGAATTATTAAGTGATTAGTTTAGGTTTGTTATGTCATAAAAATCATTATGATGATGAGATAATTTTAAGCTTAGCTTATGTTGAATGATTACTTGATGATGTTCTAATACTACAAGACTTAAAGATTGAGATTCCAAGTTATTTGGATAATGCTTCACATTGGATATGGTATTCATTATATCCTCTCATACTTTTGTCATAGAGAGGAGGTAATATTTTGAAATACTCTAAAATGCTTTATTATCTTGTCTTAACATTATAGTTCATAAATTCATTTTTTTTGAAATAGTTTTGGAGGTGATTTAGGTTTTCGAAAGATTTTTTTATGAGAATATAACTTGGTTTTGGTTACCTTTTGGCCATGGGATAACAATGTTTAAATTTATATTGCATATTTCAATCTCTTTATTTTTATTTTTGTAATTACTTGACTATAAATTATTAGACCATAGAATTATTTATAATAATAAATGAAATAAAAGAATTTCTCATAATTGAAATACCATAATGTTGTGGAAAATCTGCTGCCAAGTAAGCTACAGGACAGCGAAATGGAAACCAAAAAGGAAAGAAACTCGCGAAGAAGAAAAGCAAACACAAGAATTATGTGGTTCAGTTCATATGACCTACATTCACGGGAGGAAAATCAACCATTAAATCCACTAAGACAATTCAGAAGAAATTACAAGGCCTTTTACATTGAGAAATGAGCTCTCATCTTGCCATGATATCTCTCTCGAATCACCTCAATCCATGATCTCAAAGAGTTCACATCTTGCCATAATCTCCTCAATTCTTGAAGCCTCTCCCTTTCTTCTTCTTCTTGTTGGACCCCCTCACCTCTCTACAAGCCTCCCTCATCTATTTATAACAAGATGAGGCCTCCCAAGTGGACCGGGTTCACCATAAAAGCTTCTGTAATTCTTTAACAACTTCTATTGAATTACAAGTTTGTCATACTATTGTATGTTAATTGAGAGTCATAATAACACAACTAATTATTGAAAAAGGGATCTTTGCTACAATTGTTTAATCTCATATATCATGACTTTATAGTGATTTAAGACAATGAATTCATCTCAACATGATTTTAAGTTGTAATAAACAAAACAATTTCTCAAGATTTTGATGAGAACAATAAAGACCACTTTGTATTTGTTTACATATCAATTGATCAAATCAAATTATTATCCTATTGAATAATATCTTGTCCAATAGATAATATCTGGGTCCGATCTTACCCAAGGTCTACTTTTGTACCACAAAACATTCATTAATTAACAATAGTCATAAGGAATACTTATAGCCAATAATATGTGTGTGTGTGTGTGTGTGTGTGTGTGTATATATATATATATATATATATATATATATATATATATATATATGGGCAAGCGCTCAAATCTGATCATTTGAGATTCTTCACTTTATTTTCAACCAATACATAATAATCTCTAATGATATTTCAAAACAAAGCTTTTATGATTCTTTTGCCTTCTTTTTGGGGAGAAAATATTACATGAGAACTTCGCTCCGCACATAGAGCTACGTGCGGAGTCCAATAAAAACGCGCCACGTGGCGCATGACAGAAAAAGAAAAAAAATTACCCGGTAACGCAGGGAATATTCCCTCCGTGTTATTCCGCGTTATTCAAGTGTTATTCTGCGTTTTTCACGTGTTATTGTGTTATTTAGGTGTTATTCTGTTCTGAAAATATTCCCGATGTTATAATAATACAATAACACATCAATAACACCTAAATAACACACAATAACACATGAATAACGAGAAATAACACGGAGAGAATATTCCCTGCGTTATCGGACAATTTTTTTTTTCTTTTCTGTCACGCGCCACATGGTACGATTTTATTGAACTCCCAAGTAACTGTCATGATGTAATATTTTCTCCTTTTTGGGACCTCTATTATAGGTCGTTCACATTTTAGCTATTATTTTTGCACTTGCATTTTGTTCCAAATATCGAAAGAAATAATTCAATTATAAAAATTAAATAATATAAATAAAGAATAAAAACTAATGCTCAAAAGTTTGATTGTTATCAGAAATTCAAGCTGCCTTCCACGAACAAAATTAGCATAGCTTGCTCTCAAAGACATGTAGTAAGCAGGCCAGAATTCTAAATCATTCATAGAAGCCTTGGAGAGCAAACCATCAGTAAGAAAAGAAAATGAGTAAAGTGCAAAATGGACCCCTCATTATTCGCATGGACCATTTTAATCTTAAAGTTAATTCTCATTTTTTTTTTAATATAGATTGAAATAATCTCCACATTTTTCAAAAAGACGACTATTTCAGCCCATATTAAAAGAGTTTGAGAATTAATTTCACGCATTTTTATAGACTCCGAGATTAAAACGATCCCATTTAAATAGCCACCAACCTTTCTTCTATTCTATGTACATTAATAGTATTATAGCATTCTACTTAAAGCTCTGAGCATACTCCACTGCTTCTCAGTCTCCGGACCACAGCACTCACTCATCCATCTTCAGGCTTTGTCTCTAACTCCTTCCTATTTCTGTGTTGAGGCAAAACTTCAAAAAAGAGACATGAGAGCTGGCTTTAACAAACGAAGTCACCTGTCATCCATTCAATAGTTTCCAATATTTATTTTGAAGCTGTGGAGAAGAAAGAGAAAGAGCACTTTAAGTTGGCTTTGGGGCTGAGGTCACTAAGCATTGCCATCACCGCTTGGAATATTTCCCATAAAGAGCGTGAAGTATAGCAGGATTAACGTCCCCACGCTGGACCTGCAACCAAAGTTAATCTCATAAATGAGTGCATTATTAAGGTCGTGCTTCCCACAAGCACAAAAGGTGTATATATATATATATATATATATATATATATATATATATATATATATATATATGCATATATAGATAGATATATAAATATATATAGGTGGATTATATAATAGAGTTATCAAACAATAATGATGGGTAGCCATCTTGGATGTTCTTAAGAAAGTGGAGACTAGGTGATTGAATATATAGAAGTGAGATATTGGTGGTTGATGAATGTTCGTCGTTGCCGTTAGCGGACGCTGAGTTATGATCAACCAGAAATATTAGATGAATGTCATAAGTAATGCAATGGTGAATGATCTTCTGATTCATTCTCCTTGGGAGGGAAAGAGGGAAACTTGGCAACGAAAAAGAGAGTGATTGAAATATTGGTAGCTGAGAGACGTCAGATGTTAAGCAATAGTCAGTAGGTGTTAGGTGATGACTGACCAAGTTGTTGGTAGGACTAGAAACTTCATCTGATCAAGTGTAAATTTTGATGCAATTTTTATACCTCAAAGAACTTTGAGAATTTATTCTAAGAGATTATGTACTCAATTTTGAATAAATTTATGGTTAAAATAAGTGTGTTGATAAGATGAACACCCAATTATATCAAGAATGCTTGTACTTAAGTTCAAATGGGATTAATGGATCATTAATAAATATTATTAAATTCTATAGATTATTCAAATGGTCAAATGTAATCTGAGTTTTACGTATAAGCTCCTTGTCATAATAAATCTAGTGAGTACAAGATTGCTAAAAGTCCACTGAAGCACAATGATGTAAAAGATAAAACATGATTAAAAGGGATTCAGTGACCTTTTCTTTTGAATTTTTCATGTAAAAAATTTAATCTTTTATGTAGATTTTTGCAATTCTAACAAGATAAGATCTATCTATAAATAGTTAAAATTACCAAATCTGATAAATTCAGTCTTCTATTTATTTATTTATTATATTTATATGATATTTCCACTACAATTTGTAATCTTACATTAATTTGATTTTTGAATACCTGATAAATGGCCAACAGTATAACACTTACAACAATGGAGCCTTCAACTCTAACTCACATAACAAGTAATCATTTAACCATAGATTTAAAGTCTCTCCCTTTCTCTTTCCCAAATAGTGTAACACTTTAGCAAATACTTTCTGTGGGAGACTCTCCCACTAGCTGATCAGCTCCAGGATACCCATGCAGTGCTACTTTATTACAATTTTTGATATTATAAACTATGGACGCATTCAGAAAGCATTGCCAAAGTATTAGATTTTTAAACATACAGATAACTATAACAAAAGGAAGATTTACATACATACCACTCAACTCTTATGTATTTACATATCTAACTCCTAAACTTTAAATTTTACACGCATTGAAAAATGTATTTCACATCTTAATAGTTAAAATGGTGGTATTTTTATGTGGTACGAAGGATTTGGGTGGTATAGATATAAAAGGTGAAATTTTGGTGTTAGATATGTAAATATACATTTAAATTAAAAGAAAAAGGTATTTAATATAAATATTTCCATCATTAACTTCGCACCCAACACGTGATGCCGCGATTAACAAATGCAATGGCACGCCCACCAAATAGCAACAATTAAAATTTTTGACTCATTAATTCAAAACTAATATGGAAAGCCGCGCCAAACGTTCATAAATAAGAAATTTTCCCAAAAAAATTACTCCAATAAAATATAAAAATTAAAATATATATATATAACTAATATTTTGTATATAAAAAAAAATGACGACTTACAATAGAGTCTTACAGAGTTGCGAAGAAAACGAGAACTCGCCGGGGATCGAGCCACGGTGCCGGACGCCTGAAGGCGAGGCGCCGGAAACGGCCGTCAGTGACGGCCACTCTCGCTGTTATGCTCGTTCCAAGACGCAAAGTTCCTTCGTCTCTATCGTCCGCCACGTGTACAAAAGGAACTAATTTCTCTGCGCATTCGCATCGAAAAAATAGCCGTTAGCCAATCCTTAGAAGGGAGATTATGCTAATTAATCTTTAATTAATTAGACTAATAAACTTGAACAATGGAGAATCATTAAACCTTTTTTATAAAACAAAACTGTATTTTTAAGCTATTCTAATAGGTATGATGACACCAGATATTAGATTAGATGAACTAAAAATAAATAATAATAAACATCATTTTAAGAAGAATTTATATAGATACTTGTCATTAGATCGAAGAATATTATTTGTTCAAAAATTAATTCAAATTCTAACTTACATTTAGCTAAAATTTTGAATCAATCCAATGATATAAGAACTGTCAATTTAACGAATTTAGCTCAAAAAATGATTCGAATTCGATCAGGATTGAAATAAATGAGCCAAGTTATGAGTCAATACTTAGATTCAAATTTTTTTCAAGCCCTTTTGTGCCCATTGTTGACAATCCTATCTAAATATTTTATATTTTTATACTGCATTTGATTTATATAATAAAAAATCAATACTATTAATTCATCAAATAATATTTTCATACATGATAATAATATAATTTAGCTACATATAAGTAATATAAAAAATAAATACAAAATAGGAACACATATATTTATTTTAGGATAAAATAGAACTAAGAAATTTGAAAACAGTTATAAATTACACAGATTTGAGGAGGATAACTATTAATCAAAAAAATGTATCGCACAAAATGACAAATTGCACAGTACTTATCCATATAGTTCGTAAAGGTCTTTTTGGGATACAAATGAGAAAATAAATAATATAGTTTTATTATTTTATATTCTAAAAATATATAATAAATCCATTCTCCGGTCAGCTCCGGCGAAGATGGCACTTACCGACGGCGACTGCAACGGTGGATTCCGGTACCTTTCGCTCTCCCCCGCGCTGCGATCCCTTTCGAGAGAGCGTCTTCTTAAGCTAATAGATTACAAAAGAGACAATAAACACTCTTCCGAAATCTTAATATAGCGATTGAAGATAGAGAAGAGGGAAAAACAGATTACCGGAGTTCCGTGATCGGCGGCGAGGAGCGAGAGGCTGGAGAGATCAAGGGCGATGTAGCCATCAGAGTTCGTCTCCGGCTCCGATTCCCTCTTCCGATCATCAGAAAGCATGCCGGATTCAGCTTCTTCAGCGAAATCCTTTTTTATGGTTTCGAAAACCAAGATTGTGTGAGGATCGGGAAACAGTATTCAGGAATGGAACAGTAAGAGAAAGGCACTGTAGAGCTCACCGTATTTAGGGTTTCCGCCATGAAATAGACTCACTAGTCTAATTTGTACCGGATGAATTAGCCTGCACGGCACGAAAAGCGTGCTGGGAATTTTATCGAACAGTTTGGTGGCGGAAAGAGGAGTTTGCCTCACTACTTTTCTAGTGCTCTGCGTAGTGTCCTTTTAAAGGAATCCGAAGTGACTACGAGGGTAAGGCGGGAATTTCATCGAGGAAAATGGGGGTTATGTGCAGGGGTGCAAAGAAGCCGACCAAAAACGAATAGGGCTTGTCTTTGAGTTTGGTTCGTTTAAAATTACGTGTGTTTGAAATAAAAAAAATATTTCATCCTGATTCCGGACACAGAACTACGTCCGGACCCCCGATCTCCACCACTCATCCCCGCAAAAAATGTATGGACTCCGGCCCAACTGTAATTTTTTTTTTTAATAAAAAAAAAATGATTTGCGGTTGAGATCGGGAGTCCGGACACAGCTCTGAGTCCGGACTCCGAATGGAATAAGCGTTCGTTTGAAATAAGCTTGTGTTTGAAATTATCCGTGAAGTTACTGTTTGTGTTCGGTTTGATTTATTTGAAATTAGTTTGAAATGTTTGAATTGTTCGAATTATTCGAATTGTCTGAATTGTTTGAAATATTTTTAGTTTGAATTGTTAAAATGATAATAAATTTTTAGATAAACTTTGTAGGATGTAATTTTTTAAAATATGATAAATTTTTAGAGTAAATAATTGTTTTTAAAATATGATAAATTTTTATATATAATTATTTTAAATTATTTTATATTTCGAACAATAACGATTCAAACGCGATCCAACACATGACTGTACGTGTTTGTTTCATTTATAAACCGAACGAACAAAAAAATTGTTTGTGTTTGTGTCGTTTGCTTATTGAACGAATCAAACACGAACTCTCTGGCATGCCGAACACGAACTGTTCGCGTACAACGAGTTTTTTTAACAGCCCTAGTCATGTGGGCTGCATTTCTTGCGAAAATGATTTGAAAAAAAAAAAAATTATGCCCTAAAGTCTACTTTTGAGGCAAAAATTTGTATAGAAGTAACAATTTTTTGGGAATCAAAGGAATAAGAGCAAATATGTGAATGCAAATAGGTCCTTTTAAGGTCTTAGATATTCTCAGGGTAATGTAAATATTTCTTTTATTCCTAAATTTTCCTTAGCTCCTGATAACAATATTCCCATCTCTAACACTTATACAAAAATGAACCTTCGACTGGTATGAATGTTTTACTTGATGCTGCTATTAATGAAGATTCTTCAAATTTGATTACTAGTGTTGTTATTCCTTTGGACAATAGCATTATCAATCATCCTATTGTGCAACCAATTTCATCTTGCTAATGTTATTAATTCTTAAGTTGGCATTAATGGTGTTGTTAAACTATGTTGGTAATGTTTCTAATGTTAGTGGTGTTGATATTCCTGTTGGTAATTTGGTTGGTAATATTAATGTTATAAGAAGCATTCATTCTTCCTCTTTTCCTGCTTCTTTAGAAGCTAAGAAAGAAAAATCTAAACAATTGTTCGTAATTTTGTTTCAACTCTTCTTTTATTTTGTTATTATTTATGATCCTTCGTAAATTTGTTGCCTGGAATGTTAGACGGTTGAATAATAATGTTTGAATTATTGATTGCATAAATCTCTTAAAAAGCATAATATGGTTTATATGTTTTGGAAACTAAAATCTATTATACCATTATGATCCTATTTTCTTAAATTAATTTATAGTATTTTCTAATTAAGATAAGAGTTAATAATTTTATTCTTGTGGATAACTGTATAATTTTGATTAAATGGAATAAAAACATTTTACATTTATTTCTAATATTCATGGGCAAGCTTTTTTTTCTTCTTCAATTTAATTCTTTTGACAGCTAATTATGTGGATAATAGTGCTTTTAATAGAAAAGTTATTTTGAATTCTCTTATTTCTTTACATACATTTTGATTGACAATTTTAATTGCTTTTGTCGGCTTAATGAACAATTGGTATTCATCCTTTACCTAATAGGCTTTGTATTATTAATAAGTGTCTCACTAAGGTCGGACTTATTGAGCCTCATAACTCAGGTTATTCTTATAGTTAGTTCAATAATCAATTAAATAATCATATAAGGTGCCTTCTGGATAGCTAGTGCACTTTGCAATCCTTTTAGATTAATTGTTTTCCTGATTCATTTTTCGAAGTTTTAAATGCTTATTTTTCAAATCATCATTTTATTTTGATTTATTTGGGTCGGTCAACAAAATTTTATTGTTGATTTATGTAAAAGAATTTTTGGGACATTTCTCCTAATTCTTTTATATATTGTTGGTATGAATTGAAATATACCTACTAGTAGGGATCTGATTTCTACTTTTTGCAATAAACATATGAATGTTAAAACAACTCTTAAGGGTTTGATATTGGAATTCTTGTATTATTATATCAAACTACATTTCTAATATTAAAGAAAAGCAAAGTTTGATTTTGTCTCAACAAGAACCTCCTTTTCTTTCTAATGACCTTCTTGGCCAAGTCTTTATGGTGCATAAGAACATTTCTAATGCTATCATTTGTGATTATAAATGAGCTAAATAAAGAGTTAAATACTACCGGTTGTCTAAGACAAATGATGATGTTAACTTGCATTATCAAAAAACTAGAATTAAACATAATTATAACTTTTTTAATGAAAATTTAGTTAGTAATGCGTACGTATATAGTCAAAATAATATTGTTAATTAATCTATTCTTATTTATTCTGATTTTATTAATAGTCATCTGGTAATGACTATATTTGTGGTGATAATTTTTTTATTATTAATTATCATGTTAATGAGAATGACATTTCTTTTTTAGTTCAAAATTGTACGATTTATGATATTAATTATTGGATCTAATAGGGCTCTCGGGCATGATGACTTGACTTCAATTTTTTAAAGACAACAGGCGTATTATTGGTTTTAATTGCTTTATAATTATTAATCATTTTCTCTAACTGCCAACTTCCTCATAGTGTTAAGCATATTGCTAGTGTGGTTATTCCTTAGACAATTGTTGCTAAATCTATTTCCAACGATGGTCTCATTTCCTTATGTAATATTTTGTATAAAATTACAGTCAATTTTTAGTTGAAAGGCTTAAATTCAATCTTCATAATATTATTCATCAGACCCAAGCAGCTTTTATTAAATGGTGTGTTATTACTGATAATATTATTTTGGTGAGTGAATTACTCTCACCACAAGAGATGCTATTGTTAGCGTTTGATATTTCCGTCAGAGTTTTCTATCATAAATATTAGCGTCAGATTTGTGGCCATTAAACATCGAATAATATATTTTGAGATTTGTGTCAACTTATGCATTTTCTTTGCATCAAAAAATTTGACAAAAAAAAGACTCTGAAATCGGTGAAAGTTTGTTTGGAGTTGCGACGGAAATTGAATCAAATTTGCATCCAATTAAGCAACGCAAACATTTTTGTTGATAGCATTGAATTACATCCGATGCAAATCTGACAGAAAGCCAATGCAAATGACCTAATTTTGCTCATCCCACGTGCCTAAATTTCAATTCTCCTCTTCATGCTCTTTTGTCTTCCCTTTTACTTAAAACCCTTGTTCTCCCCTTTCCCTCTCCCTCACGATTTTGCTCAAAACCATCGCCTTCACGAACGAACCTTCGCGATATAGTCACTATTAGAGCTAGCTGGGAAGGTGATGACAATGGCATCTTACAGAGACCACTGAAACTTCCGTATTTCTCATTCTTCTACTATATTTCCAATCAGAAAATTTTGAGGAAGGTAATTTTATTTGCACCAATCTTTTTTATTTTAATTTCTGAAAAGTGAAATGGGCATTTTGACATAAGTATGTGGTCGACATCTACAAATTGAAGTTTAGGTGTTAGGTTTGTATGTACTTAATAATTTAGTGATATGCATGTTAGTTTTTGCATAGGTTATGTGTTATGCATGTATAAATCAAAGTTTCTTGTGTCATCGTGCTACCGGACGCCTCTATCTGAGTTAGTTGCCATGCAGCCCGCAGTTCACATACCATCTTCTCGTCCTGCTTGATCTGTAGTGTCCAACCGATACACGCGTGATCCAACGACTCTGGATCTTCATCCCTAACTGGTGTGAACCGATAACTGTCCACACTAAAACCCTAAGATCTCGCTCAAAACTCAACCAAATCTCATTGAGTTTGATCCTACACCTTCATCTAGTCCAGACAAACCTATCTATACGGTCACATGGGTATGAAATCAAACATTTCTTCATAAAGACCCAAACCGAGCTCGAATTTGAGGGAAATGGTGTATACCTTAGCCCAAGTGGTGAGGTCTCGATTAGGTGTGTTCTAAAGCTTCTTTGTGAGCTGGCGAACCTCCTCCAAGCATCAGTTCAAGCTAAGGTTGGAGTTGTGTAAGAGTTTCACCTGAGGGTGGTTCGGCCTATGTGGAAGTCTGGTGCAGATGGCTCTAGAGAAAGGGATTTCGATGAGGAAATTCCTCGCGAGGTCTGGGGAAGCTTAAGAGCAGTTCAATTTGGAGATTGGTGGAGTTTGTGGTATGACAGAAAAATATTCTATTTTTGGGTGGAGAATTTAAGCTTGGACTGTGGGGATTGGTGGTTGAAAATGGTGGAGTTGAACTCAGGAAGGTTTGAAGAAGCTCTGGAAAGATTTGAGAGAGTCTCCCTAAGAAATTGGATGTTCTACTTGTTTGGCCGTGGATGGAGGTTCTTATAGCTATGGCCATGAGGAAGGTCTCTGGCTCTAATCGACAGGTGCTAATAAGCTGAGGTGGAGTGCTAAACGACGCAAGTGACAAATGGGGGAGTGTCACACTGGAAGGGTTCAATTTCGGGTCCAGAGGTTAGGGGAGGTTCTCAGTTTTAGGCTCTCCCATGACTAGGATGGTTGGCCAGAGCTTCACTGGTGGCTAGCTAGGTCAGGTAGGTCAGGAGAGCTTAATGGTGATTGTTTGGGGGCTTGGGAAGGCTGATGGAAAGTAACCCCCATAGTTTATCAAAATTTGGGAGGAAGTCCCCAAAATCAAGGGACCCTTGGTCCATGGCTCAAATAGGGTGTGCTAGATGGATCTTGGTTGGGTCCTAGAGTTCAAAAGGTGGTTATGGAGGCCAAGGTTGGGCTAGCCAAGTGGTTTAAAGTGAGTTTGGGGTTTGGGTTCAAGATCATGGTTTGGACGTGGACTTAGGTATGGGCTTGGCTAGGGTTTGTATTTGGATCAATTGGAAGTCCAAAATAATTTAGAGAAGTGTCATGAATAGTTTGGATACCAATTTGGTAGAAATGAGAGTGTCCTAAAGTTCAATTTGGTGGAAGTTGGATTATGGGGCAAAATTAGTGGTTTTGGTTTGAGTTGCATTTAGGCTAAATTTGAGTTTGTGTATGTACCAATTAAGGGTTCAAATTGGTCTAGGGGAGTGCTATGAAGAGTTTACGATTCAAAATTGAGAAAATTGGGTTGGTTATGGGGTTTAATTTGATGGAATTTAGGGGTATAGTCAAATTGGAGTTTTTGGCTCAAAATTGAAATTAGGTTTTGGAGGATGGTTCAATTGGGCTTTGTTTTGATTTCAATTGAGCTTGGCATAATTTAATTTAATTTGGATTTGAAATTGGGGAAGATTGAAATCAATTTGGTGGAAATTGGGGGAGATTTGGATAATTTTGCCACTCATGGGCAATTTGAGAATTTTGACTAATTTTGGTGGATTTGGGTGCAATTGAAGACAATGGGTGGTTTAACTTGATTTTATAGACATTTGAAGTGATTTGGAGTTTTTGGAAATTTTGGGGCATGAGGGGAATTTTGGGTAATTTTTGCAAATTTGGGAGTATGTTTGGGAATTTTGAGAAAAATTGGTATTTTGGGCAATTTGAGTGGTTTGGAATAGTTTGATATGATTTTTGAAGGGAATTTAAGAATTTGACCAATTTTGGGAAACTTAGGGTTTTTGGGGCATTTTGGTAATAATGGAAATATTTGGGGCTAAAAGGCCAAAGTTGGGGGTTTGGTACAATTGGTAATCATTGAAGATGCTGATCATAAAATTACCCCTTTTTTAGCCATAAGACCAAGGGAATCTTCATTTTGGGTCCTCCATGTGTTGGTCTTATCCACCCTAGCCCAAGGGTTTGGGGGACCACCCACATGAGTTCCCAAAAGAATGTGGAACCAAGTTAAGCATGCTTGGTTTAGAGTTTTAGGTTGTGAGTGAAAGTAAGTCGTTCAAGTGCGTGTGTGTAGGACTGACCAAGATCACACCATCCAAGGCTAACCCTAAAGCCAGAAAATCTTATGGAGACCCCTCTTAAGCTCCCTCATGCTTGGCTTCATCCTACTAATTGCTAGAGGTTAGAACCAAATATGTGGAACTGCAGGAAGAGTAAAGAGGTGTTTAGAATTTCTAATAGGTAGGGTTCCATCACTAGTCCTCTAGGATAGTCAACAGAAAAGTCATATGGCTAGAACCTAGGCTTTTAAGGAAGACATACTTGATCTCAACAAAGGTCAACACTTATCTCATTACACATTGGTTAGCCATGAGCCTCCATGACACACTAAGACATGTGGGTGACACAAAAAGCCAAGCTAAGCTAACTCCAACCACTAAATGAAAAATTTGGTACCACACACAAAGGAATAGGACACATGGAATCTTAGTCATGGCTTCTTTGACCAACCCTTGGGGAGCTAAACTAGCTTTTGGTTGAGCCAAGACCAGTTCAAATATGATCTTAGCCACCCACTTTAATCTCCCTCCCATGCCTCCCTCTTCACCATTGACACCAACATATTCAAGACATGGAGAAATGAGAAAGTTTTTGTCCCCACTGCTAAAAGCTTCCCAAGGTTGATGCACGCTGAGTTGGATATGTAGGAAATTACTGATTTTCCAATTTCATTAAACCCATGCTAAAAACTTTAAAAATACAAAATCTTAAGTAGAAAAATCACAAAAACAAAATAAAATTACCTCTGGACTCATGATGGAGGAGAAAATAATAGAAATATAATTAAAAATAATTAACTTATATTTAATTTTTAATTAATTTAAAACTAAAGAGTATTTAACTATTAAAAATTAATTATAAGGCATAAAAATCTAAAATTTTGAAGGAAATTCCCCTCTGCCTTTAAGAACCTCATCTGATTTTTCTAAAGTCAAAGGGGCTCCCCAACCTTAAAATGACAAATTTTCTACCCAAAATGTAATTATTTTGAAATATAATTACAAAAATTGAAATAAAAAGTAGAAAATTAAAAATTAAAATGGAAATTAAGAAGAAAACTTAGGACAGTGAAATAAAGTCTTAAGATGATAATTTCCACCCTTGAAAAAACTAAAATGAAAAATTAAGAAAATAGGAGTAGAATTGTAGAATTAAAATTTTACACCTTGGCCCAATTTGCCCTAGAATTCAATTTTAAAACACTAAATCCAACTCTACGAGCTTAACCTAATAGGGGTATTTTGGGATCGATAGCATGGTTATCCCTCTAACCATGAAACACCCTTAATGACCCATGGTTAGCTTAATTTGAGCTTGAATTTGGTTTAGGTCTAGCCAAAATTAGACATAACCCAAGTGGATTCACAATTGGACCCAATCCAATTGAGGTCAAGTCTAAGCCTCAATCAGATTTGACCTAGCCCATGATCAACCTGAGTTTGATCTTGGTCTGACACAAATTAGACATACACCAAACCAAATCCTTTAGGTCTATCTTACACTATACCTAAACATTAAACATCTTAGGAATAACTCGAATTAAACCTTAACCCAAAACCTCTTAGATTTAAACCAAATTAGTCTTGAACCTTTTTAGGTCTCACCCAAATTAGACCTAAACCTTAAACTCTTAGGTCTGACCGAAATTAGACCTAAACCCTAAACCCTCTTAGGTTTAACCCAAACTACACTGAAACCCTAAACCCTCTTAGATCTAACCCAAATTAGACCAAAACCCTATACCTCTTTGTTTTGTCCCAAATTAGACCTATCCACAACCCAAAGCCTACTAGGTCTAACCACTTTGACCTAGCACAATTTAAATCCCTTAGTTTTGACCCAAATTATATTTAATCACAACACAACTCCTACTAAGTCGAACCCAACATAGACCTAACACAACCAAAGCACCCTTGATCTAGCCCAACTTAGATCTAGTTCAACTTGAACCCTAATAGGTCCATCTAACTTAGACTTAACCACAACACAAACCACCTGGGTCTATCTCAACTTAGACCCAAATCAATTGAATCACCAGGTTAGCCTGACCTAACTCGGGTTAACTCAATCAAATTAGTTTACCTAGTCAACCCAACCTAAATCGGGTTAACCTCACCTAACTTGTGTTAACCCAATCAACTTGATTGACAGGGTCAAACCAATCTAATTTGGGTTAACCCAATCAACTTGATTCAGCATGTCAACTCAACCTAACTATGGTTAACCCAATCAACCTGAATCATCAAGTCAAACTGACCTAACTCGAGTTAACCCAATCAACTTGATTCAAGGGGTAAACCCAACCTAACTCGGGTTAACCCAATAAACTTGAATCAATAGTTCTACCCGATCTAACTCGAGTCAACCCAATCAACTTGATTCACCGGGTCAACCTGACCAAACTGGGTTATCCCAATCATTTGAATCACCGGGTTAACCCGAGCTAACATGGGTTAACCTAAATCAACCAAAATCTGAATTAACTTTAATCAATATGATCGAAACTCGATGTCAAGCTTAATTTAAGTCTAACTTAAAGTAAGTTTGAATCAATTCAAGTCTAACCCAACTTAGACTTAATTCCATTAAATGTTAAATCAAATCTAAATTTGTTTAGACCGTTCCTAAGTCCAAATTAACATAGATTTGACTTAACTCACGAAGCTTAACTTGAGTCTACCCGACCTAACACATGTTATTTTGAGGTTAACTTAACTTGATTTGGATCAGCTTAGTCTTGCTCTGGGCTAGTTTAAATCAAATCGAGCTTAGATTGACTCCAATAAAATTAGGCTAACCTGGTTTAATCCTGCTAAAATCTAGTTGACATAAATTAATTTGAAATCAATTAGAGATGAACATGAGCTAACTCAGATCGGTTAGAAATATATCTTCATATCAGTCCAACTTAATTAGGGTTAACCCGGAGTTAACTAAACTTTGACTGGAGATTAAGGAGTGTTTGACTTCTCATTTAAGAATAAATGCACACTTAGCCTCAGTCAGGGAAGACTTGGGTCAATGTACAAACCAACCTAAAAGAAAAGACATAAAATTTACCCTAAAATCCACTAAAACTTAAATTTTAACCATAAAATGCATCCTGGTTTGAGAAGGTATTTTGGATGAGGTAACCCATGATTACTAACAAAATGTCTTCCAGTCACATGTGACTAATTAAACCACAAACTCCAATGACCCTTGGACGATGGAACCATGGGATCTTGACTGGGTCATTCCACAAAATAAAAATAAAGTACAAAATGACAAAACAAAAATATAATCGGATAATAAGTCTTAAGCAACATAACATTTTCAACCACTAAAATTTAAAAAAAAAAGACATTAGAACTTAAATAAAAAATTAATAAAAAAAAATCAATGAACACAACTTTAACCTAGCCACCTGAGTTTACGAAGATCTCTTGGACGACGCAACTCATGGTGCTGATAAGAATCTTCCAATCGGAATAGGTTTACACACCTCTCAGACTAAGTAGATCAGGGAACCCAACAATCTGAGGATGATGGAAAGTCATGGGCATCTTAACTAGATTGTCTAAAACAAAAATATAAATAAACAACTAAATCACCGAACAAAAACACATTTTATACTAAATCTATTTGTAGGGTTGTTGAAGACAAAGGCGGACGTCGCCCAAGATTTACTTTGCATGTTATTAGGGTGTGCTAACTCTTTTTTGCAGAGATAGACATTCAAAACCTGGAGCAGAGGATGAACCTCAACTATACTATTAACAAAAAACACACGACATAGGATAGTTTGGTATCTTGTCAAGACTTTATTAAGCCTTCAACCATCTGCTACCCTTATGATAGAACTTTGAACTTCTTCCTTGAAAACAATGACATTTGACTTTTATGAGGACGAGTTACAGCTTTAATTTGGAGTTTTCTTAAGCATCCAAGTTTCTTATGATGTAATTAGATTAGGGGTTTGCCCCTATAACAAGAAGCGAACCCCATAACAAGTATAACAACTTGAATCTTTGGTTGTGGGGTTTGCTTTCGTTAGGTTTTCTTCCCGAGCATGCCTCTGAGGTGTCTTAAACCAATACGCTTCAGAGCTATCTATGTGAAGTCCACCTCATGAAAGCTCCCCCCACGTGTTTCTTTTGTTTGTCCCCATCATCGTATACCTTAGCCATCTGATCACTTCTCTCTTTAGATCATCTACATGATCAAAGAGAGAGTTATTCGGAGAGAAAGGGCTATAGACAGTGGACAAGTTGGTGACTCCACGACAACAACGACAACCACAGCAGTCGCCTCGGGCGTGACCATCATTCATGCATGATTCAGGAAGAAAACATTGACAGAAAGAGTATTTTGAGCTATCTCAAGTGTACAATTAATGTTGGCTTGGTTTTTGGTAGGTAGTCATCTATTGCAAATTTGTGTATAGGCTACACTGACTTAGACTATGCAGATGAAATATATCAAATGACATCTACGATAAGCTATTTATTCACAGTGATAAAACAAGAGGTCCAGTTAGTTGAAGGTCGTTTCTTTAGTCTACTGTTGCTTTGTCAACTACGGAGGCTGGGTACATGACAGGCACAAACGTGATGAAGAAAGCAATATGGATGAAGGGCCTATTGGATGACTTGAGAGTTGATCGGGATTCTCTGACGGTGTTATGTAACAATCAAGGTACACTATTCTTGGCCACAAATCCAGTTCATCATGCTCGTACCAAGCACATTGATGCAAGGTACCAATTTTTTCGGGAATTGATTGAAGAAGGCAAGGTTCTATTAAAGAAGATATATACGAAGGAGAATCCAACAAACATGCTCGCAAATGTACTACTAGTCTATAAGTTCACCTTGTGCAGGAGTTTGGTGAACATCTGAGCTCGGGACTGATTGTCCACTCGGGCACAATATGAGGCTTGATCCCTTTAGCAGGGGGTATGTAGGCAACCACCTTTGTGTAGTTGATTTAAAGTTTGGAGCTTTATTTGGTCATCTTTCACTTATCTGGAAGTGAGAGATGATTTGAAAATTGTTGTATTTATCGCTTTCATTGTAGTCAGGGGTAATTTTGTTTTTTGTTGTATTTTCTTGTATGCCATAGTCCGCCACAATAAAAGGGACTTAGGGTTTATGGTGAGAAGTTCGAGTTCTAACTCCAATCCGTTTTTCTTTCTCCTATCAATTGCTAGTGAAATCTTTCTCCTTGTGGAAGTAAAATAATCAACTTTCTACCGAACTATGTAAATCATTTGTTTGATTGTTTTTATTGAATTTCTATGCTTCTGTATTATTTTTTCATAACACAATCTTGATTTTATGAGTTGTTGATGACAATATCAATTTCAGTGAGGATAGTAACAAAAAGAGGTAAGATAGCGTCATCTAGATATCACCAAACAAGAAGAGGTAAGATAGAATCATCTAGATATCGCCAAAACTTCAAATGATACCAAACCCGTGTCACATTTTAACAAAGAGTTGATAAAAGCTAGTGGAGAATCATAAAAAGTAGACCATCTCCCACATAGGATTTGGTATTGTTTTAGACTTCCAACATCATTAGAGAAAAAACATCTATAACCAACATAATCTTCGAATAGATAATAATTCGTAATTTCCAGCATAGTTTCCGTCGATTAATCTCTTACTTATCACTTCTTTTCTAAAATAAATTCCCTCTGAAAATACTACATTTACATGTAATGCATGCAATATAGTTCTCCATACATTGGAGATATTGAATGGTTATAAGTTTACTCGGATAGAAATAATCATGACCTCGGTAGGAAACCAGCATGGATAGTTCTCACCAACCTTTATGCTTAACGTTGCTTTAAAGCTACAAAAGAATAATGGAGTAACATCATAATTTTATATTTGGTTATGTGGCTATAATGTAATTACAATATAATTGAATTTAATTAAAAAATGCAAACAATTTCTTTTTTTCGTTTACAATTACCTTCCTAACCCTTGCATCTCTTTCGTCATTTTAGTTTTTCTTTCTTCTCATCTACTCAGTTGCAGTTCCTTCAAACCAAACATATCTAATAAGAGTTTGAGTGCTTTCTTTGAATATAAGTTGTCCAAATAAGGTAGCTAAGAGTCTCATCCATATTATATAAAGTTGCAAGTTATTTTAATCAAAACGTACCAAACAATTTTAATGAATTTATATATCTAACCTATAGTGCTAAATGTTGGCCTTAAGTGTCGCCGAGATGAGAATGATTAGGTGGATGAGTGGCTTTATGCTTAGAGACAAAATGTGAAATGAATATATCTGTGATAGGGTTGGTGCAGCTCCAGTGACAGACAAAATTAAAGAGAGTTGCCTTAGATAGGGGTGTAAACGAACCGAATACGAACAAATAGAGCTTGTGTTCGTGTTCGGTTAGTTTGAAATTTAGTTTGTTTGAAATAAGTTTGTGTTTGAAATTGTTCGTGAAGTCACTGTTCGTGTTTGTTTCTGAACGAACAAGTCGAACGTAGTCGAACACGAAGTTGTTCGTGAACGACGAGTCGATTTGATGACTCTAATATTAATATATATAAATAATGTATTATATTAATTATACAACTTATATTACATTAATATTTAATATCTATATTAGTATATTACTTATATAGTATATTAATATATTATTATTATTAATTTATTATATTTTATAATTTATAAAATTTAATTTTTTTTAAAATATCATAAATTTTTTATATATAATTATCTCGAATTATTTTATATTTTAAACAATAACGATTTAAACACGAACGAACACATCACTGTTCGTGTTTGGTTTGTTTAACTAACCGAACGAAAAAAAATTGTTCGTGTTCGTCTCGTTTATTTATCGAACGAATCAAACATGAACTATTTGCGAACAACGAGCTTTTTTGACAGCCCTAGCCTTAGATGGTTTGGTCACATTAAACATCGATCATCTGGTGATCCGATTATGAGAGTAGATGATTTAGATTCGACTTATGTTAAGAAAGACAGAGGTAGACCTATGAAGACTTAGGTTTATTGTATAAAAAATGATCTTAATTTATTAGAACTAAATGAAAGTAATAAAACACAACAGAGAAAAGGATTCATGTAGCCGACCTCACTTAGTGGGATCAGAGTTTTGTTGTCCGATTTGAGTAGTACGTATATAAATATGAAAGTTTAGATGTTCGAGATGTAAATTTGTACAAATTGAGTGGTATGTACATACATCTCTTTTTTTAGCAAACAAAATTTTGATGTCATCAAAATTTCTCTTCTGAAATGAAAAATATAAAGTTATATTAGTTCATCATAATAATTTATAATTCATTTTAATTAAAATAATTAAATAAAATATTTGAAATTTTTTTCCTACTAGATATTTTATCTCCAAGATGGAAATGAATTGGAGTTTCTATCCATCATCCACATTGCTTCTATTAATGCACTAACAAATAAATTCATGATTGTGATATAAAAGAAGAAATAGAAAGTACGTTCACTTTTCCATTATATCTACTTCCGGTGCAAAATAAAAAAATAAATAAATAAATAAAGTGACATTTACATATATACCACCCAATTCCTATAAATATCCAGTTTCAATATATTTACACATCTAACTCCACACTTGTTTTTTAACATTTATACCACCTAAATTTTTCATATCACAAAAAAATATCACTGTTTTAACTTGAATAAAGTGAAAAACACCATTTCAGCATAGTTAGGGGGGTATATATGTAAAAATGGAAATATAGGAGTAAGATATGAAAATACTTATGAATCGAGTGGTATGCATGTAAATCTTGTGTAACCAGAAATCATACAATTATTGATTTTTTAATGGATCAGGAAATCGGCCCATGGGCTTCTAAGGATCTTTTGTACGGGTTTGCCATAGGCCTGCTAAACTACCAGAAAAATAGTGTCTTCTTTAGTCAATTGTGTTGCACTAATGTTCTGCCTTTTTATTGTATATAACATATAATAAATGATAAACTTTCTTCATATTAGAACATTGATAATAATAAATAACTTTATTACACATATAACTTTATCATGATAGAAGTAAGAATAGCCTTGAGGTGTTGGAATTGTTATCAAGAGATCATTGATTATTTGTTACATTATATATATATATATATATATATATATATATATATATATATATATATATATATATATATATATATAGAATATTAATTGCCATGAAAACATGAATCAACATTGGTAGCTCGTGGTGAAATAGAGGTTGGGCGAGTTTGACCTCTGTCACCCATAGATTTATAATGAATACCTTAATATTAATTTTATATTGAAATTTTGCCTCTCAAAATTTAAATGTATAATTATGATAAAATATTAATCATGATTTTTATAATATAAATATATTATAATAATTTGATTATGTATAAATATCATGATTACATTAATTAATTTAAATATAAACTTCTACTTTCTATTGATGATAACTTTGATAAATTATTAAAATTTCAAAAAACCCTTTGGCACTCTAATCCTCTCTCTTTTGTTCTCTTCTTTCCTAACCAAGTTATAAAGTGCACTACTACTTCCCATTTTGCCACATTTTAATCCAAACATTGGTTTCAAAACTATAGATATAGATGGAAGGCATTGATATTAGAGTTGATAGTATGTGCCAACTTTATTAGCGAAGATAATATACTAGTGACAAATAGCTCTATCGTTATTGTCATTATTATATCTTCACAAAATAATTTCAAGGTATATAATCCTAACCATATTTCATGTATCTCACCTCAAATTATTTTTCTTCCCATCCAATCACTTAACCTTTTTAACCCCAACCATCTCTAACTCCCCCTTATAACCCTGCAGGCCTTAATCATAGCTTACCTCACAATAATACCACTTCATGATAATGTTCCATGCCTGCCATTAACAATCAATGAAAATTACAAATTCAAAATAATATACTTAAGCTAATCTATACAATATGTGTAGTTTTAGTTATACGATCTAATCTTAACATCACAATTAATCTTAGTATCTTGTATGTAAGTGATATTTATATGAAATTAAAAATCCATGATGGCATGAAACCCATTCACTACTCAACTTATATAATTTGTTTGTTTGAGAAAAGCTTGCACACAATTCATATCAAGAGTCTTTTCTTATTAAACAATTTGAAAATATTTCATATTGTGGGAATGTTTAACAGCTCCAAAATAATTTAATGGGCTATTATGACTTAAATGTGATTCTTCTTGCACCTAAATAAATCATCTTATTTCTTATTTTTGATTCATCTAAGAATTATACAAAGACTCCAGCTATCATGAATTTCTCTTATGGAAGCTTTTGACAATAGTGTTACTATAGACAAAAAATTCTCTTTAGGAAGCTCTTGATAACGTTGCTTCTTTTATTGATCAATTTAGTCAAACTAGAACAACCCAAAAGAGAATATCAATAACTTATTAATCATTTTATTCTAAGATTATGAATTTTAATAAACATTTTTTCAAAATTAATCTAATCAAACTTCATAATCATAACATATTTTGCATTGGGCTTAACAATAAAAGTTGAAAGCCTCTTCAAATTAAATCCTAATAGAGAATGATTAATCATTTGATCTTTTCTCTTTCTCATTTTTTTGAAGTCCTTCACCCTCTTAGTTTTGAGAACTCACCTATTATTATTATTATTATTGGTTACATCACATTCTCATAAAGCATATGTTCATTCTCAAGGATTATTAGAACAACTTTGTTTGATATTTTTGATGATGTTTGGATATCCTATGTTTGAAATAAGAACTAGTTAAATACTTAAAAGATTTAATAACACAATTTTGTTTATTAAACTTTATCAATGACATTATTAAAAAGATTACTATCAAACACAGTGAGTTCATTCAGTTTCTTTTGTCAAATGTTTGGATCCTAAACTTATAATGTCAAATCTTTCCAATATAATCTTATTAAAGCATTTGCCTATATTTCAAATTAAATTTCTCAAAGTAAGGGTGATGTGGGTTTCCTTTATCAAAAACATTATCTATATTTATAATCATAACTGAATCAATATAATTCATACATTTTATGATTTTGTTTCATGCAAGCACAATATTGTTTCAAAAGTATTCACTTCTTTAAAGGTTTACATAATCAAACATTACCATCTCATATCACCAAATTTTTTCTTCTAATGTTGTTGATATTCTAAAACATTTTTCTCCTTTTAGTTTTGAAAAAAATCATAAATGTGAATTTTCAATTATGTAAAGAAAAAATTCTTTGAATTGATGAATTCTTACAAAATTAAAAATAGTGAAGTTCGTTATGGAGGACAAAGTAATTAAATTTATCCTCTACTTTATAAATTTCCTTAAAATGGTGAAAAATTTCAATCACCAAATTATAGCTCCCATCTATAAGAAATTGAATAATAAAAACTTTTCAACCTAAATGCATATATCATCGTGTAATATTATTTATAAAATCATCATCATGTTCCTTGATCAGCCAATTAAAATTATGTTTTTTTTTTATTTTTAATCCAACTTAAGATTTTTTTAATGCTAGTCATGATGTTATAGACGACATCCCATCCTCTAATATTCTAAAGAACTTCAATTGTGGAATGGTGCAAATTGATCTCAAAAGAACCATTGACTAATATGTATATAAAGATGACATGTTTAAGTATTTTGTAATACATAAGGATCACATGGTGTGTAGTTAAAGGCATATCATATATAAAGATCGAACCATATATTCTTCCTATGGCCTTCCTTGTGAGCTTTGATATTTTATTTGATTTTAAAGGCATTTGCATACATGCAACTCAATGGCTACGTATTTACATTTCTAACACCTGAAAACTGATCTTTTATATTTCTACCACCCAAATCATTCATATCATATAAAAAATATAAATACTACTATTTTTATTTTAAAAAAATTATAATAATAAAATAAAAATACAACTTTTCATGCATATAAAGCGGTGTATTTGTAAAAATAAAAGTTTGTTGATAAATGAGCACGTTAGGATTGAGGTATGTAAAAACTATATCAGTGATGAGCCAGATTGAACTTCAAAATAATGAAATTTTCTTTGGGAAATATACATGCTTACCACATAATGCTTATGTATTTACATATTGAACACCTAAAGTTTGATATTACACTTATAACACTTTATTATCATAAAATCTATGCAAAAAAATGAGTATTTTACTCTTAAATAGAATGTGATAGTCCTATTCTTTTTTTAATGTGATGTGAAAGATTTGAGGGATATGTATTTAAATATAATATTTGGGTGTTTAGTCATAAAGATAAAAGAATTGTGTGGTATGTAGGTAAACATCCCATAATTTTGGTGTCATGGCATGTAATGGACATATGTGATTGCATGATAATACAGGCACATTTTTTAAATTGGAAGATTTGTAAACATAGCACACAATTCTTATGTACCCACATATCTCATACATAAATTTTCTAGATCTACACACACAATATTTTTGTACTTCCAACCTATGCATTAAAAATGTATTTCACCTGAAAAAGATTGCTAATAGCGTTACTTTTGATATGATATCAAAGATTTGAATACTATATGGGTGAATTTGAAAGTTTAGGTATGAGATACGTAAATACATAAGAATTGAATGTTATGTGTGTAAGTGAAGCTTAAGTGTAGGCAAAATGAAGAAACTTTTAACCATCTATTCTTCAATTGCAATTTTGCTAAGTCTGTTTGGCAAAATTTGGGTACTCACTTTGGTATGAGCTGGGGCTCTGAGACCTCTATCAGGTCTTATATGGCTTGCTGGAGTCACTTGAACATTTTGGGGAAACAATTCAAGTCTTTCCCCCTGGTGGTTTTTTGGTTCCTTTGGATGGCTAGGAACAACCATAAATATGAGGAAGTAGTTATTTTACCTATCACTACCTTCTCTAATATTTTAGCCTATTTTGCTGGAATTACTAGGGTTCTCACTGCTAATGTCAACCCCCTGAGATGCCAGCTTCCTATTTTGGTTAAATGGCAGCCACCTCCTCGGGGGTGGTTTAAATTTAACATTGATGACAGTTGGTCCCTTGCCCATGCTAGCATTGGGGGCGTTTTGAGGAATCACCAGGGCAATTTACACTGTTTTTTTCGCTCACCTGTCATTGCTGACAGCCCTCTTGAGGCTGAATGCTTGGGCTTTTTCTCTCGCCTTAACTACTGCAGTTGCTTTCTCTATGTCTAAGCTAGTTATTGAAACGATTCTTCTCTTCTTTATGCCATGCTTAATGAAACATCACCAATACCACGGAACATCACTTCTCTCTTTAAAAGAGCCGAAACATTATTGTCCAAGACAACTTACGGGTAAAATACGGCTTTGTTTTCGGAGAGGGTAATTCTCCCGCTAACCGGTTAGCAAAACTCAAAGTAGCTCGGTCCCGTGGTTGGAATCACTCCACCTAGGCATCTTTTTATTTTACTTAATAATGATATGTTAGATTTTCCCTTTATTAGATGTTAATTTCACTTTTCTTTGCTGTGTTTTGCTGGTTTTTTCTTCTGATGCTTGGACCTGCATTGTTTTGGGGAGTGCTTTCATGTTTGTGCTGCCTTGTTGTTCTAGAGCTTTGGCCATACTTTAGCTCATCTGGAAAGATCTGTTGCCTGATACAACAAACCTGGGACTTCTTCCTATGGAGCTGCTGATGCTTTCTCTGTTTATTTTCACATCTCTTCTGCTGATCTCGTTGCTGATGTTTCCTGCTCTTCACCTATGGCACCTTTGGTTTAATGTTTTGATTTGCCTCCTGCTATCATTGTTAGGGCTGGTGCTCAATACACCATTCACTTTTTTATTTTTCTTCTGTCACAGTTGTTATACTTTTTGGCGTGTCTGCAACTTCAGTTCTTTAGTTTTGTTTGTTTTTTGGCCTTTTTGGCTCTTTTGGAAGTGCTTCTTTGCGTGAGTTGTAACGCGGGAGACGGAACCCCTAGGGGTGAGTTTGGGTTTTGTACTTTTTCTTTACTTTTTAGTTGGGGATCTGTCTCCCCCCTTTTTGTACTGTTTTACTTAATTAACGCGTAGGGAGCCCCGAGTTACTCTTTCCCTTAAAAAAAAAAAAGTGAAGCTTAAGTGTTAGATGTGCAAAAGCATTAAAATTGAATGATCTGCATAATTAATTCACTTGGCATTTACATGTCTATCAATATGCGTACTCATACATATATTTTTGTGATCTCATGTTAAACTGCTTTTTCATACAAATTTCTCAGTGTGCCTTTGCGAGGTGAAGCTGGTCGTAGTCCAGGCGTTGGATGAGCAGATAGAACAAATGATATCAAACTTCACGTTGGTTAACAACCTCTCTCTCCTACTTAGTGTTATATGGATCATCGGGCGAGGCTATAAGTTGTAAGGTTTGGGGTTATGAGCAATTGTTCAAAACTCTTCTGGTGCTTTAAAAAATATAATAGAATAGTATCTCCTGACTCGATGACTTTGTGTGGGTACAAGATCGACACTACTATTCAACAACACTTGATTGGAAGCTGCCCTTGCTTTCCTAAGCTATTGATAGCTCGAGTCCAATAATATGACTACCTCGTGGACCACCTGTTTTACAAACACATATATAAAATAAGAAAATCTTTTCTAGTGATACTAATACTTTTGATAGCTAATTAAAAGTTTAACTCTATTTATATGCTTGACAAATTAAGAATTTTATGCATTACCTTCCACGAGTCTACTTGTTAGTCACCTTGATCGGGCTAGGATTTGCCCTCCTTTGATCGTCTTGTTGATAGCTTATATCCAATGTTAGACTTTATAAACACACAGATTGCTTATGATTGCCTACAGATGTCCCTCAAGAATTAATAGGGCAACGTGTCTTGAGTCTGAACCCACCAATAGCTTAAACTTTTATACCTAGCTTTGATCTTCCATATAATACTATCTTATTTTACATTAGAAACACATAACTGCAATTCTTTCCTGGAACATCATTAGTGGCGACAAGTACGTACTACCTCCTTTTTTTTACTGTACTTTCTATTTTACTGCACTTTACTGTATATATTTGTTGTTTAAACATACAACTTTACTATTATGTTACTTATTATATCTTTAAGAGACCCCTAGGGTATAAAACATATGACACATGTCTAGGGTGAAAACTTTAGTTCTTTTTTTTATAAAAGATCTAGGATAGTGGATGTACGACATATGTTTAGGCAGAGAACCTACAACGAAACATACTGACTTAATAATAACAATCAACAACAACAAACATAAACTCAAGTGCATCTACTAAGACGATAACTCTACAACAAAGAACTTAGGATAGACCGCCTAAGACATAGTCTTTCCCTACCTTTCTCCCTTCACCAAGATGAGGCAATGCCGCGATCTAGCAATAGTTAACCTTCGGGTAGTGACTGAGACCACAATATGAAGCGAAGAACGATCCTCAACTGAACTTTCTATAGTCTTAAACAACAAAAACTCTATGGATTTCGAGGTCATTCGTCTAGCACGGCATAAACCTTCACATTAGCTTTTTGGCATTCGTACGATCGTATATCGTGCAATATAAGCCCTAATTTTATTCAGGATTATGAAGTTGTTTGTTTGATACGACGTAAATTCTCCTTTTTTCTTGGGTCGTTTGCATGATCATATGTGGTGCAAATATAAGCCATAAAATTCTAATAAATTGCAGGATTATAAAATTATAATCTCCCTTTTAAAGACATAAAGTTGGATCTTCTCCTAGAAATATGCGATGTGGCCCACCTCAGAGTTACTTCCTACCGCCAAAGAGTTGCTCAACACTTCAACCGAAGAGTAAAACCTCGACTTATCTCCATCGATGACTTGGTCTTGCGTAGTATCGAAGTCGCTGGTCATTGTCCCCAATGCAACAAATTATCCCCTCTCTGGGAAGGCCCATACATTGTGACTGCTATGATTAAGCATGAAACCTTTAAGCTCAAAGATTCAGATGGGAAAATCCTGCCCCAGACTTGGAATGCTGAGAATCTTCTCAAATACTATCATTAATACTCCAACCATATCATCTATGTCATCTTACATACAATGTCGAGGTATCTCGGACTCATATTATTTACTTGCTTTCTTCTACAAAAAATAATATCTTTAGAAAGTGTAACAACTTATTCACGAGTCACTTTATGCTCTCAACCTGAAAAATACGCAAATAAGGTTGTATCTTAGTTAGGGCACTATCGATCCCAGGTGGATTGGATCCGACCTCTTCCATATAGGTTAACATTGCCGAGTTTTACTCTGATAAACAAGCTCGGATACGTTAATAATCCTTGGTGGACTACACATGTTCCCTTCCACATAGGTTCATAAGTGAGCAATGCTCCAGCAAACAACCTTCGATGGGTTAATAAGTCCTCGGTTGACTTCGATTGGCTCCTCTCATATAGGTTAACATCATCAAGAAATACTCTGATGCATAGCCTCAGACAAGTCAAAGGCTGTGCAACAAATTATCCCCTCTCTGGGAAGGCCCATACATTGTGACTGCTATGATTAAGCATGAAACCTTTAAGCTCAAAGATTCAGATGGGAAAATCCTGCCCCAGACTTGGAATGCTGAGAATCTTCTCAAATACTATCATTAATACTCCAACCATATCATCTATGTCATCTTACATACAATGTCAAGGTATCTCAGACTCATTAAATATTATTTACTTGCTTTCTTCTACAAAAATGAATATCTTTAGAAAGTGTAACGACTCATTCACGAGTCACTTTATGCTCTTGTCCCGAAAAATATGCAAATTCGGTTGTATCTTAGTTAGGGCACGATCGATCCCAGGTGAATTGGATCTAACTTCTTCCATATGGGTTAACATTGCCGAGTTTTACTCTGATAAACAAGCCTGGATACGTTAATAATCCTTGGTGGACTACACATGTTCCCTTCCACATAGGTTCATAAGTGAGCAATGCTCCAGCAAACAACCTTCGATGGGTTAATAAGTCCTCGGTTGACTTCGATTGGCTCCTCTCATATAGGTTAACATCATCAAGAAATACTCTGATGCATAGCCTCAGACAAGTCAAAGGCTGCTGGCGATTTATCCCCACAGTAAGAAACTCCTAAATGATATCTTGTATTCAGTGTGGAATGAGAAGAAAATATGTTTCAACATTATTATAAAAAATAAAATAAAATAAAAAAGAGAAGATACTCGAGGGGGTAAATAACTTTACATAATTAAATAGTTAAACAAAATGATCAACGTGTATCGCTCATACAACATTATTGCAACATTTGTGAGGTTCAAACAACATGACAAAAGAAAAAATGCTACAAGCATAAAAGAAAGGGAAGAACACTTATCAACGTCAACATTCTCCTCTGCCCCTCTTCGTCATAGAAGTGCACTTTCTTCAATTCACTCTCAATGTCATTATCGTCAGAGTATGAGGAAGAATCCTTTGAAGCTTGGCTTGGAGTGAGCCCTTCGACGACAATCCTGGTTCGATGTTGCACTGCTTGACTCCCCTTCAGAAAACTCGGATGAATCCTTCCTCGGTAAACCAGTTTTGGTGCTCCTTTACCTCAGCATCAAGCACCTGATCACGAGCCTCTTGAACACGATCTCGAATGATAGTCTTAAACTCACATTGAAGTCCTCAACTGCTTTACACTTAACTTCTGAAACATCAACATCATTTGTGAACCTCAAAAGTCAGATCTCTTCTTCTTGGGCTGACACCGTCGACTTAAGGGCTTTCACGCTCTTTTTACTTCCACAAAGGCTGACTCGTGCTTCCACCAACCCCTGCTGAGTTTTCTCCAGATCCTGAAGCTGCAACGAGAGATAGGTTACCATCATTGAAAGTTCTATCCTACACTCTGTCAACTGTGATTCTAGAGATCTAATTTTTTCAACCCCAGATTCATACCGACGCTTGTACTCGCGTTGGAAATACTTAATCTTACCAAACTCGGAATTCCAATCTCCAAGTGCCAGTCTTAGCCCCTTCTGGATTTACACTATGTTATCCACTTAGAAGAAAATAAATTTGGGTTAGATAGATAAAATAATATAGTAGCAGAAGAAAAATGAAACTTACCAAAATCTCAACTTCAAGGATTCATGAGATAGGACATTCTCGAGAATGTGAATAATAGAAGGACATGGCAAGGGCTCCCGCGATGCTTTTACTTTCTTTTGTTTCGAATGTAATACTTCATAATCACTGCTCGATAGGAGCTGCTTTAAAGATTCTACAAGGGTTGGCTCGGAAGATTGATTCTTAGATTTCTTTAATACTATAGTTGTAGATCCTTCTAAGTAAAAGAAAGCTTAGTCTTGAACAATGATTCCTCACTCACAAATTCGTAAATATACTGTGTCTCAAACAACATATTCTTAAAATCACGAAATCTCAGCATCTGTAATATTCACTCCTCGGTAGTCTAAAGAGAGACGGACAATTGTTAGAACTTTCCTCGCCTCTCACGGAGCCTCCGATCATTATGTGAAAAGAAAAATCTCACGGAACATTGTCTTATCGGTTCCTTTAGGCGGAAATCCAACGCCTTTTGCTTAAACATCACAAGACCATGCGTATCGCTAAAGAAATTGCACAATCATGAAAAAATTACCGGTGTTAACATCAACCCACGGCTCCTGAAAAAAACAGGCAACCCAATAATGACTGTCACCACCCAATAAGACAGCTGAGCAACGCAAACACTGAACACCTTCATAATTTCAAGAAACTCAGGTGCCGGTGAAAATCGTAGCTCAGCTCTCAAAGCTGCATCATGAATAGCGACATACCCAGAAGGAGGAGAATATACTCGATAAATTAAAGTTGTAAATTTCACCACCATATTATTCAATAAGTAATGCCCTTTCGAAAAAAGATTAAATCGCTCTTCGTCAAAATTCACACGACATCCTATGGGTTCTGACTTTTCCTCTGGTTCTCAGCAGAACGGGGTTCTCCAATTGTCATCATTACCGCAACGGTACACAACAACTTTTTGCAGTGACACTTCAGCGCAAAGCTTCACAGCAACAGTTCGTCGCGACACTTCACAGCAACGGTTCGTCGCGACACTTCGCTGCAACGCTTCACTGCAACACTTCGCCGCAACACTTTGTAGCAACTCTGCACCACAATACTTTGTCACAAGTCTGTGCTACAATGCTTCGCCGCGATAATTCGCCGCAATTCTGCACCACAACTCTTCCCTGCTACTCTTTCCTACTACGCAGCAAGGTCTTCTTCTTCTGGGAAATCCCTGATTAGCTGAGAACTCCGCCTATACCCTCTTTTTCATGTCTATTTATAGGCTCAAAAGGGGAATCAAATATTAAATACTCATTATTATAAAAATTTGAAAAGATATATGACCATTATGATCATTATGAAAAAAAATAATAATAGAAAATAAAAATTAAAATCTTTTTCATATTGTCTGCATTTAGTCTTCTCAATTACTATTTTTCGATGCTAATTTGGCCAGTTTGACGCCCCAATTAGGGGTGTGAACAAATCAAACACGAACGAACAGAGCTAGTGTTTGTGTTCGAAATGTTCGAACACATTATTGTTCGTGTTTGATTCGTTTAACAAACCGAACGAAAAAATTGTTCGTGTTCGTCTCGTTTGCTTATCGAATGAATCGAACAAGAACTTTCTAGCGAATCGAACATGAACTGTTCGTTAACAACGAGCTATTTTGACAGCCCTAGCTTTGATAGCATACTTCTTCAAAATGAAGCAAATCGATCAGGTATTACGTACACATCAGGTAATCCTTACTTCCTCAAAATGAAGCAAACCGAATAAGATGTTTAGGGTTTTGTTTAGAATTTTATTTTAATATATAGTATAGTATATTAATTATAATATTATAATATTTATATTAACATAATTAATACTGTAATATTATTATTATTATAAATAATTCATCATATATTATAATTTATAGGAGTTTAATTATTTAAAATATGATAAATTTTTATAATATATAATAATTTTGAAATATCATAATTTTTTTATATATAATTATTTTAAATTTTTTTATATTTTGAACAATAACGAACCGAATACAAATGAATACATCACTGTTCGTGTTTGGTTCGTTTAACAAACCGAACGAAAAAAAATATTCGTGTTCGTCTCAGTTGTTTATCGAACGAATTAAGCACGAACTTCTTGATGAACCGAATATAAACTGTTCACGAACAATGAGCTTTTTTTTTACAGCTCTAATCCCAATTCATCTGACCTGCTCAAATTCATTGGCCATTCTGCTGCCCACCGTTCGAGTTCCGTGGCCATTTTCGTTTCAAAATTCCGGCGTGGGAATTCCTACCGTTGTTTTCAAATTTTTCCACTTCCCATTTAACTGCCTCAGCCGTATCGAATTCCGTAGGGATGAATCTTGCCAGTCACCCCACCAAATAAAAAAAATAATAATCATAATAATAATAACTATTTGCTTAATAAAGAACCCTGCTTACCAACTAAGCTGAAAAATCTCTATGTCCATATAAATGCATATAAGCATATGTTACTCATAGTTATGTGACCAGCTAGACAAAATATATATATATATATATATATATATATATATATATATATATATATATAAAGGAAAAAAAGATAAATAAATAAATAAAACGAAAACATAGGTGGAAGGGATCAAAAGCATGATTGTGATATTTTAAGACGATAAAAATGGTACGCCCAAAAATAAGGGAGCAACTGATATGCCAACAACAAATTTTCATTATCCGACACAAATCTCGATGCAATCATTTGAGCAAGAAACATTCAAATATTGATAAAAATTCATCTAGAGCTCCGATTTCAGCAAACTTATAGTCAAACCGACTGGCTCGATGAACGGACCTAATGATATAAAAACTAATCTAATCCGAGTCAAATCAAGGTCATATCAAGTCATTAAACAACTCTTAGAAAATTTTCGGACACATTTTGAAGGATGAACAGATGCAGATTTTAGCAAGTTTATAGTCGAATCGAACGTCTTGGCAAGACAAATTCAACGAGCCCAAGACCACTCAATTCTGACATCATTAAGGCATCCAAATGTCCATTAAACACAGTCTGATTAAGGGGAGCTCTCTGGATTGTCGATCAAAATGGTTTATATTCCTGCATTATTTACACCCAGAACACTATAAATACACTCCCTACCCCTCACATAAGGAGGGGCGGAAGACCAAATAAAACTTGATGCCATATTGAGAAGCTACAGCTCGACATCACCACTGACAGCCGTCGACCACTGTCGACCATCGACAACCACTACCGTCAATCGCCATCGACCACCACCAACCTCCGTCAACTACTGTCAACTGCCGTCGATCACCACCAACACACATCGACTATCACCATCCTTCGTCGATCACCACCAACCAGATGCAGTTAATCGACGCAGTAACCTGAAAATCTAGTAATTCTTTCCCGTCTGTGTGATAAGAAATTTCTGTAATAATCAATCAATAGTGGATTTTCGCAACTGAGCCAGACCTCGTGATGTTTCCCTTTACGGGTTTTCCACGTAAAAATTTTTAGAGTCGTCACCGTTTTTTTCTCTTTCATCTGTGTGTGTGTTGAATTTTCGTACAGTGCTAAGACGATAATTCGTTACTCTATCGCTGCGAATTTTCTATCACGCATCAATATTCATTATCAATTTCTCGTGCTACATTTTCTGATTAACCTTTTAGCCTTCGTTTACTCTTAACCCTGGCAATTACTATGCCATTTATTATGATAGGGGCAACATAGCATGAGAAATTGACAATGAAAATCAAGCCAAAAAATCCATAGCTCAGCTCATTTATCTAAAATTTGATATAAACTTTTGGCTCACAGCTTAGCTTATTTATTTCGATCCAAGTCAAAATGAAATCAATTTTCCAGTGATTTACAATCTTAGATCTAAATTCAAAGCCCTAATCTCAAAATCATCAATAAAAAAATAAATAAAGATTTACATGAATACCACTCAATTCACATATATTTACAAAAATACCTAAAATTCAATTTATAAATATATATCCCATCTTTTTAAGCATGAAAAGAAGTATTTCAATTTTTTAAATTAAATAATGATATTTTTATGTGATATGAAAAATTTAGATGGCATAAATGTAAAAAAAAATAAAGTTTGTGTAGACATATACGTAATAGGAAAAAGTAAAACTACTGCAGCGGTGGTTTAGCTAACATAATATGTTTGTCCGGTACTGTCTAATGCAAGTAACAAATCCTACAAAGCTATCTGCTCCTGTCTTTCTCATTCTTTAATTCAGCTGAATCTTACAAGCAATTCGTTTATGATTTCGTGAGAATCAGCCACTCCTGTTATTTAATTTTACATACATTATATTTAATTACCATAACTCTGTATTTAATATTAATACAAAGGCCTCTCGTAATGATCACAAAACAATATTCAATCAATGAAATACATGAGTAAATCTCCTACTACTAGAATAGGGGCAACCAATATGCCATCAGCAAATTTCCATCATCTTGTAAGAATCACGAAGCAAGACACAAATTGAGGAAATTTTTTGAGCGAGAAATATTTAAATTTTCATTAAAAGGCGCACTGAACTTCGATTTCAGCAAACTAATAGTCAAACTGGCTTGACATATGCAACAATACTAAAATTGGTCTATTATAAGTCAAAGCAAACTCGGATCAAGTTATTACATCCATTTTGGGAGCTTTTATAATATAATTAGAAAGTCAAACGGATTTTAAATATGACATGCTTATATTCAAATTGAGCGTCTTGCCAAGATGAATCCGAAGAGCCCAAAAATGTTCAATTCTAACATTATTACGACACTCAAATATCCAGCAATCGTTATTCAATTAAGGGAATCTCTTCAAGTCGTCTGATCAGAAGTGGTCTGGACTCTTTAAAAATTTACAACCTATAGTATATCAAGTCCTACAACCCTCTTGAGAAGGAGACTAGATTTTGCGCAAGAGAAAAGTCGGAGTGTAGAGAAGAGAGAGCTGAAGCTCAAGATCCTGCACCTCGATCCAACGAAGACCTCCCACTGTGGCAGCTGCTGCCACTACCTTCGGCTGCACTAGACCACTATCGGCTGCTGCGTGCTCCATGTAACGAAGCACCTGCACTCCCTTAGTGCTCATCCATGTGAATTCAAGGAAATATCTCTTTGTAACGTTTTAGCCACTTATGATATATTATATTCCATTAATAATTGTTTAATGGATTTTGATGTCTGACTCATGGGCTTCTTTTTGGACTTGATCATTGGCAAGGTAATGTAGTGGACCTTTAAGGTTTTCTTGTATGGAATGTAAGCTTAATACAAAATATTTATAATGTCATGTTAAGTTTATTTAATAAATTTACATTAATGCTCCATTTTGTTGTTTTATAAATGTAAAATACACACTAAATAAATCATGCATTAGAATGTTTATGAAATTAATATAATTAGATTACAGATGTTGTTATTTTCTCAATTGGAGAAGGTTTTATTTTTTAGAGTAGAAACTATCTTTTATGATGGAAGTGTGAAGAGTTTGAGGAGTCGGAGTTAGTATCAATAGAACATTGGTGGTGGTCTCAACTCCGTTTAAAGAAGAAATTAAAGATAAAATAAGTGAGCTTCGATTTAACTAGAGATAAAAGTCAATGTTGTTTGAAATGATAGTGTGCACTAGACTTATTGAAGAAAGTGAAGGATTAGTCACAAAGAGTACTCTTAATGTTTTAGAAATTTGCTATAAAATTTTTGCCAAGGTCTCTAGTCATGAGCATTTCTCATATATCATGTCTTAAAACTCTTTTAGTATCTATCCTTGAAGTCATCTCTCCCAACAACACTCATCTCCAAGCTCCCCCTGATGACTTGGCCGCCCTTTATTATTTAGATTATTATACTTCTCCTTCGTACCCCCCTCAGATCCACCATCTTATATTCTTACTATTACTAATGCAAAGAAAATCTTAATTTAGATTAAGTTACACAAAGCTAATCTATATAATATGTTTGGTCATAAACACAAAAGCACCTCCCAATGACATAATCATAGCATTTTAGAATGGGAGAGGAAGAATTTATGATCGTAAAAAACTTACTAATTTTTTCATTGACGTGAATTATCTCATTGAAATGAAGTTCATTGAAGGCTTTTGTAAGATTCCTTTCTTATAAATAATTTATAATTATGGTGTACTTATAGCATATAAATCATCTTCATTACAAAATTTGGTGATCTATTATGGATTAAATGGGATTCATTCAATGTAAGTTTTTTTCCATTTTATCACTTATTCTTAATTCATCCAGAATATGGTCAAGGATTACAATTGACATGATGTTGTTCTTCTTAAAGTTTATGCCAACACTATTGTCTAGACTAAAATCTCTATGGGAAACATTTGAAAACATTATTTCCACTGTTGATTATATTTAGATTGTACTTGGAATTTTCATTTTGTATTACAATTAAACTCTATACCATCCAATATATCTTTCTTAAAGCATTTAATAATGTTGTAAGTCAGATTGCTTAAGAGGTTAAATTCGATTGGTTTATCCTTTCTCAAAAAATTAAGTGCAGATATAATCATAACTATATTATGGAAAATCAGATCTTTAATAACATTATTTCATCTAAGCATGATATTATGTAATATCTCATACTAAATGCTTATATCATTATATAAATTATTTATGAAGCTATTGTTGTGCTTCTTTCTCTTATATATCAATCTAATTAAAAACTTTTTTGTATTCATTGGATTGATATTGTGGATAGCATCAATATGGCCTCTAAAATTATGAAAAAAATTTAATTATAAGAATGGTGAAAAAAGGTTCAAATGCATTAAGGCAAGGCTATATCATAATTGCATATTTATTTATTATTGCTATGGAGGAGCTATCTACCATTCTTATTGGTTGTTGTGATATACTATATATTTTTTGAAATAAAAAAATGTTTATGCAACATTTAATAGGCTTTAAGAAGCCATATGCAACCAATGTGATATTAAGAAGCCAAAATCATTTTCATTAAAAATGTTTATCATCTACTCATCAATTAGTCTTTAAACCTTGATAATACTAATCTTTCATTAACATATTATGTGATTCTTGTACATAAAAAGTTATCAACTACTCTTTCATAAAGTCAATAATTGAATTATGGAGTAGAAATACAAGTTTATATCTTCTACTGGGAGAATATAACTCATGAAAACTTTTTTATGGTTATCTTACATATTACTTTAAATCTCAATATCTATCCCTAAAATCAATATTAAGAAGTTTTAAGTCTTATTTGGAATCATTTTTGTTTTTAATTTTATTATATATATATATATATATATATATATATATATATATATGTATATATATATATATATATGTATGACATATTTGGTATAACATATATTCATATATTTTAAAATACTTAAGACATCTAAAAGTTATTTTGAAGGTTTAAAGAAATATGTTAATTTATCTTTAGAATTAAAAATAAAAGTATTTAAGAAGAACACAGACAAATAATTTTTTAATAGCAAAGAAAATAATAAAAGCAAAAACTAAAAATAAAATTGATCCCAAACAAATCCTTAATGTGCTTATCTTTCATTTATAAATGGTAATATAATTAAGAAAGATTTATTTATATAATAGACAATTCTTATGTATTTACACATCTAACACCTAAAATTTAATTTTTACACATATACCATTTGAACTTGCCTAATAATATACGTTTGCTTTTTAAAAGTTAGTGCTATTTTTTATGTGAATTTCGGTGCTAGATATGTAAATAGATAAGAATTGTGCGGAATGTAATAAGAAAATGCACTTTTTACCGTGTGATTTCTCCTCAGACCCAAAGAAAAGATAATATTGGCACTTTTTTCATCTGTATATCTAAATGTAGTGTAAAATGATAAAAAAAAAAAGAAAAAAAGAGAAGTTTTCATGCATACCACATAATTCTTATGTATTTACATATCTAACAACTAAAATATGATATTTACATTTATAACACCTCGATATCATAAATTTATGCATAAAGAACTGTATTTCACTTTTAAAAGATAATGAAAACTGTATTTTAGATGTCATGTCAAAAATTTGAGTCTTACACAACTAAATATGAATTTTTAGTAGTTAGGTACGTAAATACATAAGAATTGTGTGGTATTTATGTAAATCCCCCTAAAAAATGGTATTTCTGTAATATAAATTTTCTCATCAACTGTCAAAAATTTTATGTAGATCTCTATTTCGAATAATTTTGGGCGTCACTTTTGTCATTACTAAACAAACTTGAAACTCGTCTTCTCTTCCTCCTCTCTTCAATTTCCGGTGCCGAAGATCCCATCATCCGCGGCGTGTGGTGGTGGCCACGCCGATTCAGTGGAAAGGGGAGCTCTCAAGTTTGGGCGGAGGAGGGCGACTGACTGCTTATTCCGTTTTATGTCACTTCATTTCAGAAGGAAAAAGAAGAGAGTTACAAAGGTCTTATTATGGTTCCGATTGACTGTTGAAAATTTTCTTAGCTGGAATGAGCAAATGTTTAAAATTTTTTTTTTATGGGAGTAAGAAGGGTTTATATTAAAAATTTATCAATGGTCATTTGGAGGAGAAAGAAGGAAATTTCGAAGGTCTTATTACGTCGTCGTGTTCCTGTCGCTGCATTTCCGCTTTGCCGTCCAGCGAGACCGTGCGAAGGTTTAACACTCTTAATGCGGATGCTTATTCGATAAATATCAATGTTTAGATGAGATATATGTAAAACCATATGTTGGGAGTGCTATCTAAGTAAGAACCCCTTAAATTTATGTATAACTCCAAAAATATTTTGAGTTATTACAACACAAACTCAATTAACCGATTAGTGTCATGGCTTCGGTTGTTCCCTTCCCAATGGTCTAAGACAAGTTATAAACAATCCTCCTTTTAGTGGGTTTTGATGCAAATTTTTTGTTATAAATGAAAAAAATGTTTCTTCTTTCAAGTTATATAAGATCAAGCTCTCACTCTTTTTTAAACCTTGGATTAAAGTCATATCTTTTTAGAAGCCATTTGAGAATAGCAGTTTTACAATGTTTGACTATTCCATGTATGCTACTATTTTTTATTTTATTTACCACAATAAATGTCCCTTTCCTCCAATAGTAGCATTTTGTCTGGCTACTCTCAACAGATACTGAATACCTCCATTGTTGTCTTTGTTTTGGAACCTTTACAGCTTGATACGAATCATTATCCGCATAAAAATGTTTAGATGTTTCTTTGTAAAGACTATCCTAAAGTGGATTGGTGCCAATTTGTTTGGTTCAAAAGATTCTTCCTTGAAATTTGCTATTATGGTGTGGAAATCCATTTTGGTGGCCTCATAATCTAAGATGTTGGCTTTAGAAGAGATCTTCAAGTTAATCCTTTTGTGCCCTATGTGCCGGTACTCAAAATAAACCCATTCAGACAATTTTTTTTTGTGTCGGTTCTCTCTTAACCTTCGTAAGTTATGTACCTCTCATAGAAATTCTTTTGCGCATGGAAAGCAATCCTTCTCGGGTTCTTATTTATGGTGACTCTATAGAATGAAAATTCAATACAAAATCCTTCTTCATTGTGGTTTATATTACTATTCATTACTTTTGACCAGAGAGGAATAACACAATTTTTAATAATGTAGCTTTACCTTTGGACCTTATTAATAGTAAATTCTTTTTGGCTATTCAACAAAAGTTTAAGAAATGATACTTGAGAGGTAACACCCCCTAACATCAGCCACTTATATGCTTTTGGTGATAATTCGCTAGCTCATGGAGTTTCACTTTGGTATTTTTTGATATTTTCTATCTAATTATTTTGGATATTATTGCAGACTATCGATTTTATTATATTACATATACTAAATTTTTGGTTGCTCTTTTATTATGTTATATTGATCTTTGGATACTACACTAGATCTTCTCTATTTTTCTTTTCTCCTAATTTTAAATAAGCTGCCAATTTCAATGTGGCTTTTTGTTCTAAGTACCAATAGAATTATTTTTGAGTTTTTTGGAGCTATGATAAATTCCCACACTTCAAATGACGCTCAATTGGTTATCTTTTCAATCACTTATGTCATAAGATCATTTGAGAAGCATTGGTGTTTATTGTTATTACCTATTTGCATTCCTGCTTTTACATTTGAGATCATTTGAATCGCATTGGGATTTATTGTCACTTCCTTCATTTAGTTTTAACGTGTTTTTGTATGTTCCTTGATCTACTTTTGGAGGAGTATAGATTCTATATTTATTTAGTTGTTTTATTTGATATATATTGTCTGGTTACCTCTCGCTAGACAAATATTACCTATTGATTCCTATTGTTTATCATTTGATATCGGAACTACTTTCTTAGATGCTAGTTTGACAATTTGGATTGCTAAGGATGGAGTTTATCATTGGGATCAATATATTCAGATTATTTTTGAGCTCATCTCACTCTACATTAAATTTGCTTCATGTTTATATTTTGGATGTTTTTAAGGGTATAGTTCTTCCTATTCCTTTCTTTTTTATGTCTTAAGATAACCTATGCAACACTTTTTTTTATCTTGATTTGTTTGTGAATCATACTCACGGAGTAGAGCTTAAATAAGAAGAAATAGAGAGAGAGAGAGAGAGAGAGAGAGAGAGAGAGAGATGAGTGAATAACAATGAATAGTAATATGTCAAAATCAATCATGTCGTATTCATGATATATTTCTCTTATTTATAGAAGAGATAGTATAATATCGTAAAGTTACATTTTTTCCCTTTTTATAAAAGGGCCCATATTGTGGAATTTTTCATGGTAAGATATTGTTTGGTTGCTTTTTGGCTCGACCAGCTAGACTTAATTGGCTTCGGGTCAGGAAGATCAGCTTAATTGGCTGAGTCTACTTGGTCATCGATATGAATTGGTTAGGTCATCTAAGGTTGGTTGGTATGGATCAGCTCGGTTGATATGACATGGCTTTCGATTCTTTACCCTTAATGAGAAGCCTCTGAGCGTCTCTGGAATAGTTGAAGATGTTAGGGAGCCAGCTCCCCTTGGGTCGGCTCTCATGTGATGGTTGGATATGATATCCTTTTGTCTCATTTTTTGTATGGGGTAGCTTGTTCTTGTATCCTCTGGTTGTCATTTGTTTGTGTCATGATTAGGGCAGCCTAGGCTTTGCTGACCTAACTCGGACAGCTTCACTTGGTCGGACGAGTAGACTTCATAATTTTCTATCAGCTGGTCTTCCTTCATTAGAAACTTTCTATTTGGGTTGTAAATTAGTTTCTTGATTCTCCTGATTTTTGAAAGATCCTCTATAATAATAATATAAGAATTAAGAAGTATATTTCATTTATTTTAAATTAATGAAGCAATCATTGAACTCCATTAATTTTTGTGTCTTTGATTATTATAAAAAAGACGTAATGGGACTCCTCCGATTATTTATTTGCTCCTCAAAACCATTCATTTTAGTCGGCTTGCTTTTATATATAGTGATGGAGAATCAAACACCTCAGATGACATCTCTAACAAAGATTTGCTTTGTGTTGCCTTTAAGAGATCAAAAGGTGTGGACCGCCTGGAGGTGAAGGAAATAATAAAATCATCTTTAGGAAGAGAAAAGTGGTTGCAAACTTACTGTCAAATTAGGTGGGATCATTTGATTCATCCCTTACTAATTATGGAGGAATGTTCAGCCAACCAGCACAACCGTCTATCTGATTGTTGGTGCAAAGAGTTTGGTGATAGATTTAATTTAATATATGTATATTATTTTAGAAAATATCATTTTGATTTCAAAATATGATATCAAACTGATCTCATATATGCAATAGTTTAAATAATCAAGTACTACATTGCAAGTTGTGCATTGATCACTAAAAAATTTATTAAGAAATTCATACTATTTTTGATGAAATTACACTTTAAAGAAATATATTTTCTTTATTTTGTTGCAGGAATGAAGAATTTAGGTGATAAAAGCAAAAATCATAAAAATGAGCGGATTTGGAGCAAAAATGAAGAAAATAATGCAATTTGTGCTGAGTCGCCGACGGCGAGATCGAGCCCGCCGACGGCGAGGGTACGAGGAAGAAATTCTGAAGGATTTATAACTGTCTCGCTGACAGCGAGCCCGAGCCCGCCGACAGCGAGATAGTGCGGTTCGAAGACCTTCTAGAAGCCTCGCCGACAGCGAGGTAGTTCGTCGCCGACGGCGAGCTAGTTCAAATGGCGCAGATACATTGAACCTGGACACTTTTGAAGGGATGCTTACACACCTCTTGGTCCTTTGCTCACCTCTATATATAGAGGCCAAAATTCAGCTTCTAAGTGTGTTATTTTGTGTTGTGTGTGTCAATTTGTGTCTTAAGAGTCTTTTATTTATGTGTGTGAGCAGTCTTTAGAGTCTTAATTAGTGTAATTAGTGAGTCTTTAGTGAGTTAGTGAGTTTTTAGTGAGTCTTCATGTGTCTTGGAAGGAAGAGTCGAAAGGCTGACGAGGAGTACGCATGGGATAAATCGAGATAAGTATTTGTATTTATTGTTTTTAACATTAAATGAAATCCATGCTTAGTTTAGTTCCCATGCATTACGAGTAGTTAATTTAGTCTTTCTCCCTCGTTATGAAATTAAGTGACTGATGAACTTAAAACGAAGTACTTTTATATATATTAATAAATTGTGATAATTTTTACTTAAAACATAATTTACTTTCAACTGGCCATTTGATTTGTTAAAATGTGTTGATTATCAACTATAGTAAAAATTACATCCGATATTCGGGAATTCAAAGCCTTGGAAGGAAGGTGCAAATAAATAGGGAAATAATATCACTGGGCGTAGAATTAAGCATTTTAGTGTGACGGACTAAAATAGTCAATTCGGTCCTATTGTTTGAGAGCTGAAGTGTAGATGTTAGCCCTCGAGGCGAGGGGAACGTGGGAGCTCGAAGTGGCGGACGGTATCCTCCCGAACTAGCACGTGATTCGGTAATCAAACATAGGATTAGTCAATATTCTTTACACGTGGACCAAAGGGTAAAGAATAGGAATGCTCCTATTTGTCACAATACCTTAAAATTATCTATTTAAATTTATCAATCACTTAAATTTCTAAACAAGGGAAAGATACTTTTTCGAATAGTTAAGACTTATTTAGCAATTAGTTTAATTTCCGCACTTTCAATACGTATTAATTTTCTACTTAGTTAAGTTACCTTATTAAAATACTTAGTTTACTTTATTGCGCTTAAATTTAGAATTCCAAATTTTCGTAAACTATTTTAAAATTATTATTATTATTATTTTAAAATTAGTTGTTATTTAATTTTCTATTTCCTCGTGGGATCGATAACCAGGACTTCATTAGAGCACTGTATTACTTGATACGATACGTATACTTGCGTAGCAACCACAACATAAACAATTACAATTCTATACATATAATATAGCGGGGTCAAGTTTTGGCGTCGTTGCAATTAAATTAAAAAATATCATAATATAAAATTGTGGGTCGAGTTTTTGGCGCGTTGCTTGGGAAAGTAAGAAAAATTTACTAGAGTAACGGATTATTTTAAAATAATCATAATAAATAAATTAATATCTATTCTAAAATTGTATGCGCAAATTTGGAAACGAAAATTTAATACCTTACGATTCGAATTAGAGCGTACGATTAAAAGAATTAGAAAACAAAAGAAACAAATTATAAATTTAACACGAATGGCGAATATTCCCGAAATTCAAAATATGAACCAACAAAGACCATTAAGAGATTATGCCAACCCTACATCAGATGAAATTCATTTAACTATTCAAAACCACGATGTAGCTGCTAATTCATTTGAACTTAAACCCGCAATTATCCAAATGGTACAAAACAATCAATTTAGTGGTTCACCTACTGAAGATCCTAACTTACATCTTCGTTAGTTTTCTAGAACTTTGTGCTACTTTTAAATATCAAGGAGTATCCGACGATCGTTATAAGACTTAGACTTTTTCCTTTTTCATTAAGGGATAAGGCTAAAATGTGGTTGAATTCGTTAGCACTCTGGATCTATTAAAACTTGGGGAGAATTATCACAAAAATTTCTATCCAAATATTTTCCACCATCTAAAACTCGCTAAGTTTAGAATGATATAACTTCTTTTGTCGATTAGATGGAGAATCAATATATGAAGCTTGGGAGAGATTTAAGGAACTTCTTAGGAAATGCCCGCATCATGCGCTACCAGATTGGCTGATTATTCAAACCTTTTATAATGGATTAGTAGGATCTTTAAGATCAATCATCGATCTTCTACTTTGGAGGTTCATTAATGTCTAAACCATTTGATGAAGCTTATGCACTAATCGAAGAAATGACAACAAATAATTTCCAATAGCCTGCTGATAGAGTAAATCCAAAAAAGATAGCCAGCATTCATGAAAATGATGCAATATCTATGTTAGCTTCTCAAATTGCTGCTATATCTAAGAAATTAGATCATTTTGGAATGAACTACTCTCCTACATTAAAAGAAAACTCATACGAACAAATCATAGAATCTCAATCTAATTATGAAACTTTAAATGCTTATTAATAATAGAACTAATAACTCTTATTCAAACTATTATAATCCCGGTTGGAAAACTCATCCAAATTTTAATTGGAATAACACATCTAATCAACAATGGATGAATCAACCTAATCAAGCAAATCCAAACTATAAACCTAATTACCCACCTGGATTTAATAACAATAACCCTCAATTCAAAGATAAGAAATTATCTATGGATGAATTAATTTTGAATATGGGTCATCAACTACAAAATCAAGGAAATCAACTACAAATTCAATGAAATCGATTACAAATTCAAGGAACATCTATTAAAAATATCGAAACTCAACTTGGACATATTCTGCTTACGCGCTAAATAATAGAATACACGGAACTTTTCCTAGTGATGTGGAAATAAATCTCGAAGATCAAGGAAAAGAACAAATTAAAGCAATACAACTAAGGAGTGGAAAAGAATTAGAACCTCAAATTCAAAAAGAACTTGAAAGCCGAAAAGAGGAAGTGGAAATTGAAAGGAAACACTTCAACAAGATTCAAACTTAGAACATCCTTTAATATCTATGAAAATTTACGTTGAAAAACCTCCACCACCATTTCCTCAACGACTAGCTCAACATAAAAAAGATAAACAATTTGCTAAATTCCTTGAAATATTAAAGAAATTAACAATCAATATACCTTTTGTCGAAGCTTTAGATCGGATGCCAAATTATGTAAAATTTATGAAAGATATTCTAAATAAGAAAAGAAAATTCACCGATAATGAAACGAGTCGCACTTAGTGAAGAGTGTAGTCTTATTATTCGAAGAAGCTTCCGAAAAATTGAAAGATCCCGGTAGTTTCACTATACCTCGCGCTATAGGAGAAAAATTTTATGGAAAAGCTTTGTGTGACTTAGGAGCAAGCATCAATCTAATGCCTCTATCGATTTTTAAGAGATTAGGATTAGGAAAAATTACACCTACTTCAGTAACCCTTCAATTAGCTGATCGTTCGGTTACCTATCCTAAGGGAGTTATTGAAGATGTGTTAGTAAAGGTGGATAAATTTATCTTCCCAGTAGATTTTATTGTTTTAGATATGGAGGAAGATAAAGAAATTCCTATCATTTTAGGAAGACCATTTTTAGCTACTTGGAAAAGCTATGATTGATGTTCGGAAAGGAGAATTAACTATGAGAGTAAATGACCGAAAAGTTACATTTAATATTGCAAAATCAATGAAATATCCTGCTGCTTAGAAAAAGATGATGAATGTTTTCGGATGGAAATACTTGAACATTTACAACAAGAACATTTTAAGGAATATTACGAAGATAAATTAGAAAAAGAAAACACCGAATTAATTGAAGATAATAATGAAGAACTAGATTATATTCGGGAAAGATTTGAATTTTTGGATAATACCGAAAACATCGACGAGAATATAGTTCCATCGATTATTAAACCTCCCGAACTTGAGCTAAAAATATTACCCGATTATTTGAAATATGCTTATTTAGGCAATTCTTCAACTTTACCAGTTATTATTTCATCCGCATTAAACGAATCTCAAGAACAAAAACTTTTAGAAACTTTAAAAAAATATAAGAAAACTTTTGGTTGGACTTTAGCGAGATATTGAAGGAATTAGTCCTTCGATCCGTATGCATAGAATTATTTTAGATGATGAACATAAACCTAAAGCGGATCCCCAAAGGAGATTAAACCCGATAATGAAAGAAGTAGTTAAGAAAGAAACTTTAAAATGGTTAGATAATGGTATTATATATCCTATTTACGACGATTGCAGGTAAGCCCAATTCACTGTGTTCCTACAGAAGGGAGGAGTGACCGTCACTGCCTAATGAAAATAACGATCTTATTCCTATAAGACAAGTTACTGGTTGGCGTATATGTATTGATTATAGGAAATTAAATACCGCCACCGGGAAAGATCACTTCCCTTTACCATTTCTAGACCAGATGTTAGATAGATTAGCCGGACATAAGTATTTTTGTTTTCTAGATGGATACACCGGTTATCATCAAATACAAATTGCTCCTGAGGATCCAGAGAAAACTACATTTACTAGTCCTTATGGAACTTTCGCTTTTCGAAGTATGCCTTTTGGATTATGTAATGCACCAACAACATTCCAGAGATGTATGATGTCTATATTTAGTAAGTTAATTGACAATGGAATAGAAGTATTTATGGATGATTTCTCCGTATTTGGAACATCATTTGACACATGCTTAACTCATCTTGAAAAAGTATTAGAAATATGTGAGAAAACAAATTTAGTTCTAAATTGGGAGAAATGTCAATTTTGGTTGCGGGCGGCATTGTATTAGGGCATAAAATTTCGGAAAAAGGCATGGAAGTGGACCCCGCAAAAATTCAAGTTATAGCTAAATTACCACCTCCAACTACGGTAAAAGGGGTAGGAAGTTTTCTTGGACATCGTTGAATTCTACGTACGCTATATAAAAGATTTTTCAAAAATTACTAAACCTCTATGCCAACTTCTCGAAAAGGACAAGAAATTTGAATTCTACAATCGAATGCCCGAATGCTTTTGAACTCTTAAAAGAAAAATTAATTACAGGCACTATAATAGTTTCACCTAACCGGGAGAAACAATTTGAGCTTATGTGTGATGCTAGTGATTATGCTCTGTAGGAGCAGTTCTTGGCAAAGATATGAAAAGATTTTTAAAGTTATATACTTATGCTTTAGTAAAACTCTAAATGATGCTTGAAATAAATTATACGATTACTGAGAAAGAGAATTATTAGCGGTAGTATATGGTTTTAATAAATTTAGACCTTATCCGATTGGAACAAAATGTATCGTGCATACTGATCATTCTAGCTATCAAATATTTAATGCAAAAGAAAGATTCCAAACTAAGATTAATTAGATGGATGCTATTAATGCAAGAATTCGATTTTGAGATCGTTAATAAGAAAGGAACTCGATAATCGAATTGCGGATCATTTATCGAGATTAGAAAATCATGAATTATACGATATTGAAAATGAAATTATAGACGGTTTTCCCGATGAACAACTATATAATATCAATGAGTGGAAAATACCATGGTATGTTGATATAGTAAACTATATAGTTAGTAATATTTTACCACCTATGCTAACTTTGCAACAACAGAAAATTCATCCATGATACGAAAACCTATTTTTGGGATGAACCATATTTATATAAGCAATGTAAGGATTTAATTATTAGAAGATGTGCACCTTATGAAGAAACTGAACCAATTATTCAAAAGTGTCATGATTCTGATTTTGGAGGACATTTGGGGACTGATAAAGCTGCTTATAAGATTCTACAATCCGGATTTTACTTGGCTCTACTTATTTAGAGATGTATACAGATATATTAAAACTTGCGATAAATGTCAAAGAGTAGGAAATATATCTAGAAAAAACGAAATTCCTGTGAATTTTATATTAGAAGTTGAAATTTTTGATGTTTGGGGATTAGATTTTATGGGACATTTTATTCCTTCATTTGGAAACTCATATATATTAGTAGCTGTTGATTATGTTTCTAAATGGATTGAGGCACAAGCTTTACCTAGGTGTGATGCTAAGAGTGTTTCAAAATTTCGATGAAAAATATTTTTACTAGATTTGGAATGCCGAGAATGATTATCACCGACGGAGGAACTCATTTTAGAAATAAATACATTCACGAACTAGTAGAAAAATACAATATTACTCATAAGATATCCACTCGCTTATCATCCACGGACTAGCGGATTAGTCGAAGTATCTAATCGTGAGATTAAACGTATTTTAGAAAAATCAGTAAACCCGAATAGGTTAGATTGGTCCATTAGATTAGACTAATTGCATTATGGGCTTATAGGATCGCTTATAAAACTCCGATTAGAATGACTCCTTACGAGCTTATATATGGAAAAACATGCCACTTACCAGTTGAATTAGAACATAAAGCATATTGGGCGATTAAAGAATTTAGTTATAATATGAAGGAAGTTGGTGAGAAAAGATTGCTGCAATTAAATGAATTGAAAGAATTAAGAAATGAATCATATGATAATGATCGGATTTATAAAGAAAAGATGAAATTATGGCATGATCGGAAGATTAATCAGAGAAATTTTGAACCGGGACGGGAAGTTTTGCTTATATAATACTAGATTGAAATTATTTCCTGGAAAATTGAAGTCTCGATGGTTAGGACCTTTCACCATAACTCAAATATTTTCATACGAAACTATAGAAATTGAAGATCCAAAGCTGGACATAAATTTAAAGTTAATGGACATAGATTAAAACCATATTTTGAAGGTATAAGACCTAACTATAAAGAGGTTTTAATGCTTAGTCGACTTCGATTAATAATTGAAATTAGGTCGGGTCGACGACGTTAAACCAAGCGACTTTATGGGAGGCGACCCATATTAGTTATCTATTTTTATTGTATCTTAATAGTTAGTCTATATTATTGAAACTTTACTACTCGATTATTATTAAGAATCATCACATATTCGAACCATTATGAAGAGAAAAGAAATTATTCGATTTAGAGCGAAATTGGACATTATTTTGGAATCTTGCCGACGGCGAGGTCGATACTCGCCGACAGCGAGATTCGCGTCTAAATTAAATTCAGTTTATTTATCGAGCTCGCTGATAGCGAGAAACGTCCCGCCGACAGCGAGAACATGGGAGGCGGTTTTATAGCCGAGTCGCCGAACGGCGAGAAACTTCTCGCCAACAGCGAGGAAGTTATAAAGATGAGTTATTTATAATTTGAATGCCGATTTGGACGGTTTCAACACCAATTCCTTTGTGAAAACCCATTCTTAAATCATTCTAGATCTGCCTTCTTCACTAGAATTCATTCCATTCACCATAATGACCTCCAAATTCTTAGATTCCTCTAATTTTGGAGTGTTTAACCGGAGGAAATTTGCGAGTGCGGAAGCGCAGCGGATCTTCAACAAGGTTTTGGTAAAGAAAAGAGTTATCAAGGAACGGGGATTTGTCAATCGAGGATTAGAGAATTCCACTACAAAGATAGAAGAAACGATCGCGCAGCGGCACTGAGAGGTATTTTGTTACACTACGTCTGTTGTTGTTATTCCAGTTGTGAAAGAGTTCTACTCTAACTTACATGCGATCAACAATGGGAATGTCTACGTCAGAGGAAGATGGGTGACGTTTACTCCATCAAGAGTAAATGAATTATTCTCTATAGAAAACACCCCGGTATGTCACTATTCAAATTTTGTGCCTTCTCGATATAATATGAATGAGATATTTCGATATCTGACTGATGAACCGGAAGATTGGGAAATGCGTGAAGACGGGTATGTTAGTTTCTCCGCATCACTTTTGAATCCTCGTCTCAAGCATCGGCACTTTTTCATCTCATCTAAATTGTTACCTACTATGAGGGTAAACAAGGTTTGAAGGAATGCGCTATATTGAATTATTGTATTCAAAATGGATTGCGTATTGATGTTGGATCAATAATTGTTAAGTTTGCATTGGGTTTAATTGTGCATGGGTCTGTTCACGGACTAGGACACCCATCTACTATTTTTGCATTATGCGATCGGTACTGGGTTTCTTATGAAGCTTGGGAAAAGGTTCGTTACCTTGGAAGCCGCTTGATCCTACGGATATGTTCGCTACTTTGGACAATAATGATGAAATTACATTTATCTACGATAGAGCTTCACGGAATAATCCTATAGCGAAGGCCTATTTCGGATAAAACGGAGTTACTTATGAAGAAAATTAAAGGAATGGATAAAGAAGCTGCGAATGTGAGAGATTCGATCGACAATATATCCGATTTATTTGATCACATTGATTTGGAGGATGAAGGAACACTTTGATCATTCGGACACTTGGAAGCTAGCTTTCTTCATTTACTTGAGACAGAAGGGTTGGATCATTGAAGAACTGCGCCGGAATTTCCCTTCAGGCCTTTCTATAACTTATTTGTGCATCATCGTCATATCAGAAATATCAGAGATTATGAAGATTCTGACATTGAAGAGTAGTAGTAAAGATTTCCATAGTATGTTTGTATTTATGTTATTTGATTTGATTTAGATTTTATTATGTGTGGAGTGATGATTTGAATATCTCAAACTTAATTGAGATATGCGTCATAGTTTTGTATCAGCATTTAGTGTGTCGTGGAGTGGTTTGCGATGCTGATTAGTAGTAAGGATTGGAGAATTGAAGTTTGATTATAGAGTTTAAAATTATGTTAGTTGTACATCTCATGGATTTCAATATTAAAGTTAATTTGTTGTGTTGTGTGAATTTGTTTGTGTATAAGTAGCTAATCTTCATATTAAATTAATAAATGATGTGATCGGAAATATAATATAAGGCAAATCAAGGACGAAAATGAGTGACGAATTTCAGAAATTAAATTTTTGGAATCTCGCCAGACGGCGAAAAATCCCGCCGACGACGAGATCGATCTCGGCGACGACGAAAGGTTAGAGCAAAAATTTCTCGCCGACGACGATTTTTCCCGAGAGTTTTTGGTTCCGAAAAATATTAGCTCGCCGACGGCGAGAAAAATCTCGCTGACAGCGAGGTCGCTAAAAACATATATTTTGACTGCTCAAAAACATTATTCATCATCCCCAACCTCTCATTTTCGCAAAAACTACCCTAGGGCTCACGAAATTTCGGATTTAGAGGCGATTTCATCACTCAAAAACACCGGATTTCATCTTCTCTTGGTAAGTGCTTCACTCATATGCAAAATTTTTTGATTTTCACCATGTATTTTCTCCACATTGAAAAATTTTGAAAAATCCTAAATGTGGAAGAATTACTCGGTAGAAATCCATAAAATTTGTTTTAATTTGATCTTAGATGTTGTAGGAAGCCTCCTTAGTAATATTAGGAAGTTTAGTGACGATTTTTGTGATTTTCATAGATCGATCGAGAAATGGCTCCACGACAAAGCGACGATTAGATTTTGACGAAACTCGATTCATTAATGCGAGAGCACAAACACGATATTTTCAAAATATTCGAGCAAGAAAGTGCATACAAGATCGAGTTTTCAAGAATCCGGAAGGAGAAGTAGAGCGAGTTATAAAGGAGCGAGGATGGGAAAACTTCATTTCGTTACCAACGGAAGCAGTTGTGGAAGTAGTAAAAGAATTTTATGCGAAATTTAACACGAGTGAAGATGCACCAATAAAGGTTAGAGGATTTTTGTCGATTTCAACGACTGCTAGGATTAACGCATATTATGAAGTTCAAGACACACTGGAGCGAATATGAAACTTTTGGAACTATGGAAGGACCATTAGAAGAAGTGATTGACTTTCTCAGCGATGGGAAAGGAGTACGGAAGATAAAGCGGCGAGAACGGGTAAACTTCCTCTTTCTAAGCTAAATGCGACATCGAAAGCTCGACATTATTTTATTTGCTCTACTTTGTTACCTACCTACCACCATAGTGAGGTAACAAGAGATAGAGCGAGTTCGAACTTACGTATTCGGAACCGGAAGAGTATTAATGTGGGAAATGTTATATATAAAAACATATTAGCCACTGCTAGAAATGAAAGTGGAGGAGGATTAGGACATCCTGATCTTATCTATGCACTTTACCGATTATGCGGGGTAGAGGCAAGAGATGATGAGGAATGGATAGAGCCTATGAAACCCCTAACTCGAGCTAATATAAAGAAATATGAATCCCACGAAGGTTGGAGATGCGGGACGAGGATTATGTACCTTCTTCAGTAGAGATATACCCTCTACTAGTTATGAACCACCCCTCGAGTACTACTCCTACCCTTCAAGATCCGATGAATGAATTAACCACGAGTAGAAAGAGCTTTGAGTCATTTGGAGAAAATATGGAAAGAAGATTTGAACATATAGATCGAAGAATTGGAGGCTTGGAGAGAAGACACGATTATGATAGCGAATATCTCCGGCGACATTCGGAATACGAGATTGCATACTTATGAAGCTGAACGTCGTTATAGGAGTGGTGATTTAGATGTTGTCTTTCCTAAGTGCCCCCGATATTCACAGTACCAGCCTGCTCAGCCTTCTCAGCCTGCAGATCAAGGAGTGGATGACAATATAGTTTGGGACTTCAATATAGAAGATTAGGACTTTATTTGTTTTGTTTGTTTGATGTTAAGTTATTTTGGAAACTTTTATATGTTTGTAATATTCAGTACTTTATGTTGTGAGACATTGGATGTTTGTTAGATTATTTGTTTGAATTGTTATAGTAGTTTAGTTTTTGTTTTTGTGTTAGTTAATTGCATTTGTTTTTATGTTAAATAGGATGTCAGTTTTCTTTAGTATGTTTTTATTTTATTCTGTATTGTTTTAAGTTGTAAAATTGTTAATCGGTAGTTGAATGTTTTTAATATGTTAGTAATTCATATGTGTAGTGTAGAGTTAATTTTAATTGTTGTATTTAATACTTATCTCGGATTTTATCCCTGCATTTTCTTTAAATTGTTATATATATATGGAGAATACTAACGATACGGGTTCGATGAAAAATGAAAAAGTACGCAAAAATTTCAAGAAAAAGAAATACCTAAACTTGAAAGGTATGATTTATTTACTTTCCCTTTTTCATTATTTAGAGTAGATATAAAAATTTAAGTTTGGGGGGGAGTAAAATACAAATTTAGTTATTAACTTGTTCTCAATTTCTATTTTCAAATTATTATAAAATGATTTTTATAGCAAATTTTTCAATTTAATTAATATGAATTATTTTATTTAATTATTATAAAAGGTTAAATGAAATATTTCTAGTGCTTTAATTAATTAAATAGAATAAAATATTTGGTTAAAGGGAATAAGAATATAGTAAACTATTTTTAGTAAGGAAAACTATATTCTAAAATTAAAATTCTTAAGTATTCAGTGAAAAAGAAAAGATTGAAAATCAATGAAGTAAAAACTATGAAGTATATATAAGCTAAGAAATATTTCTAAGTTTCAAATTTAGGAAGATGAAAATGAAGTTCAAAATTATTAACGAGCTCTCCGGATACGATAATCCTCATTAGAAAAAAGAAAAAGAAAAGAAAAGAAAAAGAAAAAGAAAAAGAAAAATGAGGAGAAGCTTGAGGAGATGTCTTATCAAAATTGGCTTCATTTGAATTAACCTAAAGGAAAAACTTAGATATTTCCAAACTTATGTTTATGGATTAGAATTTTACCTAATAGTGTTTTCTTGAATTTCTTATCATATGAATATCTTAAGTAGTTATTCTTTTAAATATAGTCATTCATGAAATGAATAGTAAAGTTAGAAATCTTAGGCACGATAACTAAATAATTTATTTCTATAAGATTAATTAAATTACATGAATTATTTTTATTTAACTTTATTATGATATTAATTAATCTAATTCATAGTTATTTAAATTGAAAAATCTTATTATAGAACTCATTATTTTTATGTAGTACTAAAAATTACTTGAGGACAAGTAATAAGTAAGTTTGGGGGATTTTGATCACTAAAAAATTTAATAAGAAATTCATACCTATTTTTGATGAAATTGCACTTTAAAGAAAGGTATTTTCTTTATTTTGTTGCAGGAATGAAGAATTTAGGTGATAAAAGCAAAAATCATAAAAAGGAGCGGATATGAAGCAAAAAGGAAGAAAATAATGCAATTTGTCTTGAGTCGCCGACGGCGAGATCGAGCCGCCGACGGCGAGGGTACGAGAAGAAATTCCGAAGGATTTATAATCTGTCTCGTCGACAACGAGCCCGAGCCCGCCGACGACGAGATAGCGCGGTTCGAAGACCTTCAGAAGCCTCGCCGACAGCCGAGGTAGTTCGTCGCCGACGGCGAGCTAGTTCAAATGGCGCAGATACATTGAACCCGGACACTTTTGAAGGGATGCTTACACACCTCTTGGTCCTTTGCTCACCTCATATATAGAGGCCGAAATTCGGCTTCTAAGTGTGTTATTTTGTGTTGTGTGTGTCAATTTGTGTCTTAAGAGTCTTTTATTTATGTGTGTGAGCGATCTTTAGAGTCTTAATTAGTGTAATTAGTGAGTCTTTAGTGAGTTAGTGAGTTTTTAGTGAGTCTTGCTTGTCTTGGAAGGAAGAGTCGAAAGGGCTACGAGAGTACTGTCAGGGATAAATCGAGATAAGTATTTGTATTTATTGTTTTTAACTTTAAATGAAATCCATGCTTAGTTTAGTTCCCATGTATTCCGAGTAGTTAATTTAGTCTTTCTCCTCGTTATGAAATTAAGTGACTTGATGAACTTAAAACGAAGTACTTTTATATATATTAATAAATTGTGATAATTTTTACTTAAAACTTAATTTACTTTCAACTGGCCATTTGATTTGTTAAAATGTGTTGATTATCAACTATAGTAAAAATTACATCGATATTCGGGGAATTCAAAGCCTTGGAAGGAAGGTGCAAATAAATAGGGAAATAATATCATTGGGCGTAGAATTGAGCATTTTAGTGTGACGGACTAAAATAGTCGATTCGGTCCTATTGTTTGAGATCTGAAGTGTAGATGTTAGCCCTCGGGCGAGGGAACGTGGGAGCTCTGAAGTGGCGATCGGTATCCTCCCAGCTGACCGCGGATTCGATGATCAAACATAGGATTAGTCGATATTCTTTACACCTGGACTAAAGGGTAAAGAATAGGAATGCTCCTATTTGTCACAATACCTTAAAATTATCTATTTAAATTCATCGATCACTTAAATTTCTAAACGAGGGAAAGATACTTTTTCCGAATAGTTAAGACTTATTTAGCAATTAGTTTAATTTCCCGCACTTTCAATACGTATTAATTTTCTACTTAGTTAAGTTACCTTATTAAAATACTTAGTTTACTTTATTGCGCTTAAATTTAGAATTCCAAATTTTCGTATACTATTTTAAAATTATTAATATTATTATTTTAAAATTAGTTGTTATTTAATTTTCTATTTCCCTGTGGGATCGATAACCAGGACTACACTAGAGCCCTGTATTACTTGATACGATACGTATACTTGCGTAGCATCCACAACATAAACAATTAAAATTCTATACATATAATATAGCGGGGTCAAGTTTTTGGCGTCGTTGCAATTAAATTAAAAAATATCATAATATAAAATTGTGGGTCATGCATCTACCCCGAATGATAAACACATTGCTTACTAAGGAGGCTTGATCAAATAAACTAAAGAATTCATGACATCTATTTTGGTCTGTGAACCATTTATGTTGATCGACAACATACCCTAACTAGAATGAAGCTACTAGATAGGGTTTATATTAATATGAGGTCTTTAAGTTTCTTATAAGGGCAAGCCCCTATATTTAATTACATCTTAGATAACCGAAGTCACCTAAGAAAACTCTAATTGAAATCAGGAAATGTTGTATTCATGACTTCCAAAAGGTAGAATCTTCAAAAAAATGTGGTAATAGGAAATTCAATAGGTGAGTGGCTCAAGTTTCATAACAGTTCTTGTAGGAGTCAAAGGAAAAGAAGACTAGCAGAAAGACATAGATAGATCCGAGAAAAATCTCGGTGTTTTTCCAAACTATCTTATGGTTTGGCTTCAATTTGAGATAGTTATTTAGTGTTTCATCTTGCCAATTTCATTGATATTGATCATGTGAATAGTCTGAAGATAGGAGGATTTATGTCATACACGATGACAACCTCGGAAACCTAAGACGAGTTAGGGCTCATATTGCACAAGGTGCAAAGGCCTAAAAGAATAAAATTAGGGTTTATACTGCACTGGCCAAGCTATCTCGAAGTCCTATGACTTGTTGTTTATTTTAAGGAGTTTTGCTATTGAAGATGATCTTGTTGCCCACTGTGCTTGCTCCAAGCTCTTCTTCGTAGCAGGTTTAGTTTTAGAAGTGTCAAATTGAAGAGATTGAGAGGAGTAGCATGTTATTTGGAAATGTTTAAATTGGGATATCTTAATGTCTTATTAGGGGAATATTTAAGTTGATTATAGTGACACCGGTTAGGATCTTACGGTTCCCTCATTCGACACCACAATTTTCTTCGGATTCACTTAGTCTGAATGATTTTACCAAATTCAACTAAATGAATTTAGTACTTTCATTCAAACTGTGGGAAATCTTGTTAGCAGCCGTGGGTTGCCTCCTCCGAGGGATTCTCGAACATCTGATAGAAACGCATTAATTTAGTTGTAATTGTAGTTGTGTCTTGTTTGTGATTAAATTTTGAGTTGTCTTATATTTTGATTGTTGTGTCGGTGAATTTGATTTTTATTTTGTTTTGACTTTAGTTTTGGTTTCAGTTTTGTGGCTATCATAAAAGTTTTGGTTTTTATGCAGGGTGATATTGTTATTTAACATGCAAGCTTGTAAGCAGGAAAAGTAAAGTAAAAGAAGTACAGAAAAGAAGGTACCATAAAATTATAAAAGTGTACTTGTTGAGTTTTCTCATTCCCCCACCAAATTTAGTATCTTTTGCAGTAGACAATTATAATTTGTAGGAAGGTAAAGCCTATAGATAGGTTCTTCATGGGCCTACTAAGTCCTATATCACAACTTGGTGGGTTCTATTTATTCATTTGAGAGATGTTTTCCTTTAATAAGAATAATAGGCTCAGTTATCCTGCAAAATGTCAATAATACTTGTGAAACGATCCAGATAATGCCTAGATATTTCACAACCCTTTTGAACTTTCTTGAGTTCATTTGAACTTATCATACTCTTTAAATGATTCATCCATTTCATACCCTCATGCTCAATGAACCAATGTTTTGATCCTCCAAAAAATGGGGTAATTATCACTTGATATTTCATTTATAAATTATGTGGGTATAGACTCTTATGGGCAAATTGATTCATCAAGGATTTTTCCCTATTTAATTTAAAATTTAGGCTTGCAGTTTTTTAGTAATTTTCATAACTAATTTTTTATCATATTTTCTAATCCATATTAATCAGCTTTGATTAAACCTAGCTCACTACTAAGCCCTTAAAACTTTAATGAATATATTTGCAATTTTGGGAAAAGTTAACTTAAGTGATTATGATTCTTATCAAAATAGTGAATTATCATTAAACACCAACTAGGGGTATTAGATTGATAGATTATTAACTTCCAAAGTCAAACCCCTAACCTTAAGGATCTTTTGGTTTAATTTTCTTCTAAATTAATGTAATTAAGGAAATTACAATTATACTCTTTAATATGACAAATGTGAGGTTGGTTTCTACCACATATCCCTTCATGTTTCAATCATTTTAACATGTTTATTAAGATAATGCATTACCCATTTACCCTTTAATTAGACATAAATGTTATTTGAGGCTAAATTCTTCAAAATTACAACTTTGCCCCTAAGACCTTATTACTTCATAATTAATCAAATTTAACTCAAATGACTTTCAAATTCTTATGTTACCCCACTTATGGGTCAATTAAAACATCATAGGAGAAAATGTGATTTTTCAAAATTTTATTTAATTTTTAATATTATTTTATCGCAAAATAAGGATATTCAAAGATAATTTGAACAACTTGATCAAAACAAATCTTTTGTTCTCAAGAAAATTATTAAAGGTTCACATAAACTAGGGGACTATTTGGACCAATTTTCATGCTTTTTAGAGTTGTAATTTAATTATTAGAATTATTTTATGTTTTGGAGTATTAATTAAATATAAATTATTATTTAATTTTAAAATTATGTTTTATATTTTTCATAAATCTCTCTGAGATCAAGGAACCTAGAGAAATAAATTTCACAATTTTTTTATTTACATTTTAATTATTAGAATTATTTTAGTGAGAAAATAGGGAAAGTCTATTTTTAAGATTAAAAATAATTTTTAACCCTTTAAAATTTAATATCTTCACTTAGGAAATTAGGAAAATTGTTTTAATGGTTCCCAAATGATCAAGAGATCAAATGTGACAATTTGGTGTATTTTTATATTTTAGTGATTTTTATGATTTTTATATTATTTTAATAATTTTTAATTATTTTAAAATTAAAAATAGGCTTAAAATGAAGTATTTATTTTAATTACCATTTTATTTTTATTAAATTTCCCTGGTCATAAAGAACTCCCAAAACAAATTTTATAATTTTTCAACTTAGATTTTATTTATTATGATTATTTTAATGTGAACAATGCTATTTAATTTAGAAAACCAAGTTAGGTGATCAAATTAACTCCAAATGATTTCGAAATTTTTTTTGAAAGTTCCTCTAACCCTCGGCCACAGTGAGGAATAAAAATTAAGCATTTCCAATTATATATAATCCAATTTAATTTTCTTTTAGTTTTAGGGTTTAATGGTAATTAGCGTTATATTTAATGAGTTAAGCCAAGATATAATTTTCCTATGGTACTCTAGTCACAGTAAACCTACCAAAATTTACTTTGGATTTTTTTATCAATATTTTAATTATTATAATTTTTATACCAAAACAAAGCTGATTATCTTGAAAATTCGGATCTCCACTAAGAGATCCCCCCAACCTTAGAAAAACCAGGGAAGATCCCTCATGACAGAGGGAACAAAAGCCCTAAATTACAAGCCATGATAAAATATACATGCAAATGAAGAATTAGAATACCAAATATAGCATTTAATTAAATAAAAATCAAATATATATCAAATAAACTTGAAACCATTTCTATATTTTTCTCATCTGTTCACTGAGTATGAGGGTATTTTTTTTTATTTTTATGATATTTCTACACCAAGTTATGGATTTTTAAAGGTCCACTGATTTAATTAATTTACTTTAATCCTATTTTTCTACTTATCTGACGCAGAGCCAGCTCATCCTTAACAACTCCGAAGCGCTACGCATCGTCTCCCCATTCGGTGCCGCCATCTGACTCAGCTCAGTGCTTTATGCATAACAAGTCTATTCAGAGCGATCCCAAGCCTCCATTTGATACACACTTCATCCAATGGTGCTTGACCTTCGTCCCCAACTTGTGTGTATAGAGAACCGTCCACCTTCTAACACTAATATCTCGCTTGATACTCAACTAAATCATATGGTGTTGCTTCTAAGGACTCATCTAGCCCAGACGAACCTATCTATATGGCTAGCCTAGCCCTTAATTAAGCCAACATGAATGGAGAATTGAAATAAGCTCGGGAGAGGGGAGAGTTCAATACCTTTGTCTGAGAGGAGAGGCCTCAATTAGATGGCTGTAGAAACTTTGATCGGACCCAATAAGCCTCCAGATGAAGCCTCTTGCTGTGGTAAAATGTTTAGACCCATGTTCGACCAGACTCAATTTCAGGTGTTCATCAAAGTCTATGCTAGGGGCTCTCTGTGATGGGGCTTTGATGGGGGAACTTCTTCTTTCAGTGTGTGGATGGTGTGGGTGCAATTAATTTGGATTTGGTGCACTCTGGAGCTGTGGTGGGGAATGTCCTGGTTTCGGCTGAGAATTTAGGTCTGAAATTAGCACTGGGTAGTGGGATTCAATGGCTAAGGATGGTGGGTTTGCACTCAGGAGGTCCCAAGGAAGCTCTCAGGGCAATTTGACAGAGTTTACTTAGGAAAGTTTTAACACCCCCCGCTTGGACGTGAAGGATGGCTTTTATAGCCATGGCCATTAAGCTGAGCTCAGGGCTTGCTGGTGGGTGGTATTAGCTGCTTAGGTGGAAGGAAGAAAAGCACAAGCGACCAATCAAGGCTGGACAGCTTGGAGGTGAGTTTGGGGTTTGATCCAAGTGAGGTGACTCTCGGTTTGGGCTCCTTCGGCGACTAGGCCAGCAGGCCAGGCCAGGGGAGGTGGCCAGTGGTCATGCCGTCATGGCGAGCAATTGAGTGGGTGATAAATTTTAGTAAAGATCCATATGGTTGACCCACAATATTTTTATTATGATATTTTTAATTTAATTGTAACGACGCCAAAAACTTGACCCCGCTATTTATATGTATAGAATTGTAATTGTTTATGTTGTGGATGCTACGCAAGTATACGTATCGTATCAAGTAATACGAGGGCTCTAGTGGAGTCCCGGTTATCGATCCCACGGGGAAAGAGAAAATTAAATAACAACTAATTTAAAATAATAATAATAATTTTTAAAATAGTATACGAAAATTTGGAATTCTAAATTTGAGCGCAATAAAGTAAACTGAGTATTTTAATTAGGTAACTTAACTAAGTAGGAAATTAATACGTATTGAAAATGCAGGAAATTAAACTAATTGCTTGTTGACCTCATTTTTGATGAGGTCTTCTCTTCTTCTCTTTAGTACTTAGGATCTAGCCTTAGGCTTTTCCTTTGACTATCTTAGAGGACTAGAATTGGGATCCACCTTTTAGAAATTCAAACCACTTCTTAACTCCCTGCAAACTCCACAAACTTGACTATAAACCCCTAATCACCTAGAGGGTTGAAATCAAATGTGGAAGTTTAAAGGATGAGTTCCTATAGGACTCTTTGGCCTTAGGACTGCCTTGCAGGTGGCTCAGTGCAGTAAAGGGCCGACTTACACATACACTACACCTATGCACTACACTTTCACACACCTCCTAAAACACACCCTTACCCAACTTAACTTCCGACTCATGTAGGTGATTCACATGGATGGTCCTTAACCCCTAAGCCCTCGGTAGAGGGTTAGGAACAACATGGTGAATGCCTCAAATGAGTCCCTTCATGGCTCATATGGGCTTGATATGGCTCCATGGCTCAACCAAAATGACTTCTTTCCACTTACATCCACCCAATCTTCAATTTTCCAAATTTTCAATTTTTGACCCCCGGGACCCTACACCTGCTAATTTACCCAAAGCCCTAAAAGCCCAAATTTCTCAAAAATTTCCAAATTACCCAAAATTCTCCAAAATCAATCCAAAACATTTCCACATCACTCAAATTGATCATCCATACCCAAAAATACCAAAAATTCCAAGAAAACCTCCCAATACCCTCCAAATACCCAAAATACCCTCTTAGCCAAAAATCCAAAAATTCAGAAAATTCCCAGAAAATTCCAGAAAATCCCAAATATTCCCAATTTCATTTTGTCCAACTACACCATGGGCCAATTTTGTCAATTTACCCCACTTTTATCAAAATCCCCAATTTGACCCATTTTAACCCAAAGTAAACCCAATGTCAAACCTAACCTACCCAATTGACATAAATTTTGGTCCAATTCAATTCTAAACTTCAATTCAACATCCCCAACACCAATCTAGACCAAATACAAGCCCAATTTGATTGGCATTGGGATCCAATTTCACTTTTGGCCTTAAAGCCCGATTTGGACCTATGACCCAAACCTAACCCAAACTCACCCATTTCAACTCCAATTAACTCCAAATCTTTTCTAAACCTCCCTTGACATCCCCATAAACAAAACACTAACATGATTTGCCCAAAACTTTGATCCAAACCCCACTCAAATTCAACCCAAAGCTAAAAGGCCCATTTTCGACCTAAACCCAAACCTAGCCCAAATGAGCCCAAATCCCCAAAATCAAAACCTAACCAAAGCCAAAACCTCTTTGAAACACTCCCATAAACATTTCCCAACATTAATTTTACATCAATTTCAACTCTAGCCCAACATTGGCCCAAGTTAGCCCAATTTGACCTACATAGGCCCACTTACCAATTAAACCCAAATTCAAACCAATTCAAACCCAAATCACCTCAAACTTGTTTCAAACCACTCATGAAGCATCCCTAAACCAAACTCAACAATTATTTGGCCCAAGCCTTTACCAAAATCTCATCCCAAAATCCATTTTAAATTTAAAAGCCCACTTCCCTAAACCTCCCTAAAAGCCCATTTCCACCAAATATAAAAGCCCAAATTTGGCCCTAAAGCCCACATGACATTTCCATTTGCCATCCATTTAATCAAAGCCATTCCCTAAGTTATAATTCCATCATCAAACAATTCCAAATCAAGCCCCATACAAATTCACACCAAAATATCCAAAATTCTTAAAACCCATTTTTATGAAATTGACCCAACCTTTTCCCAAGCCAAATGGAGCCATGAAGCCATGCACAAGCCATATGCAAGCCATGAGAGCCTCTTTACATGTCACCATGCCATTTTGGGCAAAAGGAGGAGGCTCTTTCCTTAATTCCTAAAGGTGATTAACCACTCCCATGATTCCCCTTAACCATGCTTATGCCTAATCGTGCTTGGATGGTGACTTGACCCTACCGATTATGCTCGAGCCAAATCACTTTTCCCTCGACCAAAACCAAGCCTTGGGTGGTGCACCTAGCCCAAGTGGAGGGGTTGACCAATTTGAGCCAAAATAAGCTCTCTCCCATTCCATTCTAATCCAAGCCTTTTACACATGGCATTTGCCAATTGATTGCACCAAGTCCCGACCACGACCCACTGACCTCGAGGGTGACCCATGCTCAGCCGGCCGGCCACCTGATCACTGGGAAAACACCATGCCCGAAACCTCGGGAGAAGCCAAGCTTTGAAATTCCATCCTGCTGAGTCGCCCCACTCCAAATGGCCACCATGGCCGTTCTTCACATGCCAAGAGCAGCTGATCCCAGCCCTCAACTCCCCCTGGGAGGCGCTCCAACATCTCCTATTTAAACCCCTCACCTTCTCGGCCATGAGAGGTGCTGAACCAGACCTTACTGAAACTCTGCCAAAATTGTTCCAAACTCCTCCCCACACACAGAGCACTTGATCCCCAGTGAGACCCCCCGCCATTTCTTCTCTCGTGAGCTCGATTTCGGAGTTGAAATTTCACCCAAAACCGGGACACTTCTCCACGGTGAGCCAATCCCCAAATTGATTGATCCTACACCCGCACCGGGTCGAGGGAAGGTGTCCACCGAGCAAAAGCCCCATCTCCGGGTCACCCGGTTGTTCCGGACTCCAAAGGTTGTGATCGGCTTTGGTGGAAATCACACCTGAGCAATTCACCGCATCCCGGTGCTTCATCCCTAGCCTCCTGCGGCTCCAACGAACGTGCCAAGCATCTCCGATCGAGGCTTCACCTCTCGAAGCTAAGGTATGAGTTAATTCTTCATCCCGAGCTTACGGAGATTCTCCATTTCAAATGCCTTAATTTCAATGCATGATAACCGTATAGATGTGTTCGTCTCTTGAAGACGAATCCATAGAGCATAAGAACATAAAAATCGTTGAGTATCGAGTGAGATCTTAGAGATTTAGTGTGGACGGCTCTCGGGTGAGGACGCTCGGGGACGATGAACGGATGCCGTTCATTTAATACACGCGCGGACGGACGGCTCAGATGGCGTCGGACCAGGAGACGGTACGAGAACCGCGGGGCCCGGGTTGCTGACTCAGATGGCGGCGTCGAATAGGAGCGCGCCACGCGGCCCTTCGGAGCTGCCGAGGTTGACGCGGCGCCGCGTGGATAAATAGAAAAATAGGGTATTTTCCTATTTATTTAATTCCCTAAACTTGGAAAATTCATATCTCTGTGTAGAAAAATCACAAAAATAAAATAAAAATACCCTCTTGCTCGGTGAACGGAGGAGAATAATGTGGAAAAGAAATCATTCAATTTTGTCCAGGTATTTTATTTTTAGTAATTTATTTACTCTCTGCATACATTTAATTCTCCATGCATTCATACAATTCACCATGGCATGAGACCATAGGGCTTTTGAAGCCTACCGAATTTGGGGACATTCCCTGAATTTTCCAAAGTCAGAGGCCATCCCTATGAAAAGTTATTGATTTTTCAAATGCATGTTGCTGTTTTAAGTATTTTAATTTCAAAAATTAGCATGTTGTGAAATAAATTCTAGGAAAATTTGGTGATGTTCCATATGACCAGAGAACCCTAGGAAAAATAGGACTTGAGTTAATTCACTTAGATTAACCCTAATTGGCTTAAATACCCAAAATAGATCTCTAATTAATTAGAGTTAACTATAGATCAAATTGACTTGAAATCAATTCTCCACTGACCTTTAGGATCAGAGGAACCCATCATAAAAATTTGAGGTCAATTGGACTTGGTTAGCCCTATTAATTGAGTTGATTAAGCCACTTAGTCATTTTAAACTTTAAAAATTCATAACTTTCAAAATATCTTTCAAAAATTCACCAAATTGGTTTTGGAGTCTCTCTGATATCAGGGGAGTTTAAGAAAATTAAAATTTCAATTTTCTAAAAAAGTTGATTTTTAATATTATTTTAATATTTTTAATAATTAAAAAATAATAAAAATCACAAAAATAATAAAATTCACCAAAATGTCATATTTTGAATTTTAATCACTTAGGAACAAGTCCCATATTTTTCCTAGGTCTATTTAGTGAGATATTAATTTTTAAAGCTCTAGGGTATTTTTTAAAATTAAAAAATGTATTTTCTAGCATTTTCACCAAAATAATTATAATAAATCAAAGAAAAATCAGAAAATTGTAAAGTTTGGTCCTTTGGAATCCTTGATATCAGAGAGAATTTTAAAAATTATAAGATTTATTTTTCAACATTTATTTTATTTTTAAATTAATTAATACTCCAGAACTTAAAATAATTCTAATAAATAAAATATAATTCAAAAAATTACAAAATTTGGTCCAAGTGGTCCTCTGGTCATTAGGAATGTCCCCTAATTTTCTTAAGGATAGAAACTTTCCCTTGGTCATATTATTGAATTTTCCTTGGAAATTTCTATTTTCTACAAAAAATAATTATATAAATAAATTAAATACAGAAAAATCACATTTTCTCCTCTCATGTCTTCATTGACACATAAGTGAAGTCACATAAAAATTTCAAGTTCATTTGAGTTCAATTTAGTGAGTTATGAAATTATTAGGCTTAAAGGGCAAAAATGGTAATTAAAATTTTAATCCTTAATTAAGACTTTAGGTTTAATAAAAAATTAACAAGTAAAATATTTGATCCTAATCTGATTTGGATGATTGAAATTAAATAATCAAAGGGTAGAAACCCATTAAGCAATTTAAAATGATTAAACTTTAATTAAATAATTAATTGAATTTGGAAGAATAATAAATTTGGAATTATTAAAATAGGGATATTATTAGGAAGAGATTTATTCTTTAATTTAAAAATCCCTAAATTAATCATCTCATTAATACTCAACTCTTAATTAAAATGATAACTCAAATTTAAAATATTAAAAGACTTAATCATTAAACTAAAGTTAAATCATTAAACTCTTTCAAAATTTCAATTAAATTAAATTAAATTAAATTAAGATTAAAAGTTAAATTAAATTAAATTAAAATTAAATTAAATTAAATAAACAAGTTAAATTAAATTAAATGAATTAAAAATTAAATTAAATAAATTAAATTAAATAAATTAAATTAAATTAAATTAAATAAATAAATTAAATTAAATTAAATTAAATTAAATTAAATTAAATAAATAAATTAAATTAAATTAAATTAAATTAAATTAAATTAAATTAAATTAAATTAAATTAAATTAAATTAAATTAAATTAAGAAATTAAATCAAATAAATTAAATTGAATTAAATTAAATCAAATCAAACTAAATTAAATTAAATTAAATTAAGATAAATTAAATTAAATTAAATTGAATTAAATAACCTCACTTAAGACATGAAGAAATAAATCTAAAATAACTTGAACACTATTCCAAACTTAAATCATTAATTTGAACTTAAATTTGAATCACAAATCATTAAATATCATTTTGCCCTTAGGAGCTTTAGTTATCATAACTCTTAAATAGAACATTGAAATGAAATGTTACTTCACTTATAGGACATTCAAATGTCCTAGTTCACTGAGCAAGTTAACAAAACTTGAAAACCTCGGACGATCGATTCATTTACGAATTAAATTCATTTGGACTTAAAACAATCCTAGAAATATTGAAAAGATGTTTGGGATCTCTCCTAAGCACTTCCTCAATATGATAGGATGTTGATAAGAACAATTGAACTTAATTGTTCTTTGATGAAGAAAATCGTCTTCAAACCAAAAACACAAAGAACCTAGACGTCATAGGAAATGACTAGCTATAGGATTAGGAATTTGGTAGAAAACCATAAACCTTTCCCTTAGCTTTACCTAGGAACTTGCTTAAATATTCTAACTGTGTTTTAAGTGCAGCTTGGGATGACGGGAAGACCCTTCCAGGTACACTTTTATTTTATTGCAGTTTATTTTATTGCAAATGCACTTTATTTTTCTTGCATGATAAACAACAGTTGCATGAAAACCTACACCTTTAGGACATGAAACCAAAGCCGAAACCCATAACTAAATTAAAAGACACTACAAGATAAAATTCACCTCCACAACATTTCAAAATATAAGACAACTCAAAATTTAATCACAAATAGAACACAAAACTACAATTACAACTAAATTAAAACGTCTTGTTGGATGATCGGGAATACCTCGGATGATGTAACCTACGTGTTGCTAACGGGATTTCCACGGTCTAAATGAAAGTGTGGAACTCATTCGGTTGAGTTTAGCAAATTCATCCGGACTAAGTGAATCCGATAAAAATAATGATGCGGAAGGATGGAACCAGTGGGATCTTAACCTAGGTGTCGTTATAATCAACTTTAAGATTTGTTTTAATTAAAACACAAAAAACACTTGGAAATTAAGACTTCTCTAAACCAGAACACTTCTCTCATCTCTTGATTTATGATTTCTAAAACTAAACCTCTGCAACAACAAGGAGCTCGGAGCATGGTGGGCAGCACGGCCATCGTCGTCGACAAAACTTGAATCTACAATGACAAAACTTTCTTAGAATTAAATAACCAAGCCATAGGACTTCGAGGTAGTTTGCCTAGTGCAACATAAATCCTCAACTCTTCGTTAGGCATTTGCATTGCAAATTAAGCCCTAACCGGTCTTAGGATTCCGAGGTAGCCGTCCGATACGACATAAACCCTCATATCTTCTAGGCAATTTGTATGATTCTATCATATAAATATAAGCCCTAATTAACTAAATTGGCAAGATTAAAACATTAAATAAACATTAGGACTTTCCTAAATCCGAGCCAAACAATAGGATAGTCGGGAGATTACCGAAGTCCACTTCGAATCCGTGATCTCTCCTACTTTTCTTTCTTTGAATTCTCAAAATAAAAATGTTCTAAATTTGATCCATTCCCTATTGAAATTTCCAAAATTCAATCCTTTGAAAACTTAAACTTTGAAATTCTTGAGAGCAGAATTATTGATTATTATCGAGAGTTTTCTTAGGTGATTCCCGTCACTTAAGATGTAATTAACTATAGGGGCTTGCCTTTATAGGGAACTTTAAGAACCTGAGTAATATAAACCCTGTTTAATAGTTTCATATTAAGCGGGGAATTTGTCGGCTTATAAAATTGGTTCGCAGACCAAACGGATGTCACAAACCTTTCTAGTTTATTTAATCGAGCCCCATTATCAAGCAGTGTGTCTATTCTTCGGGATAGATACACGGTTTGTGGTGCGGCGCTCGTTTATATAAACTATTCGGGATGTGAGATCGGTTTGATTTCATATCTTAAAATTTTCAAATTTAAAATTATTTTCAAAATCAAATACTACTTTTCAAATTATTTATTTAAATTAAATTAAAATTCGCCGACAATTTCTGTAGGCGACTCCCTTTTCAAAATAAAACACATAACCTAAAAATATGCCGACATTGCTAAATAAGTCTTTACTATTCAGAAAAAGTATCTTTCCCCTTGTTTAGAAATTTAAGTGATTGATGAATTTAAATAGATAATTTTAAGGTATTGTGACAAATAGGAGCATTCCTATTCTTTACCCTTTGGTCCAGTGTAAAGAATATTGACTAATCCTATGTTTGATTACCGAATCCGCGGCTAGGTCGGGAGGATACCGACCGCCACTTCGAGCTCCCACGTTCCCCTCGCCCGAGGGCTAACATCTACACTTCGACTCTCAAACAATAGGACCGAATTGAATATTTTAGTCCGTCACACTAAAATGCTCAATTCTACGCCCGGTGATATTATTTCCCTATTTATTTGCACCCTTCTTCCAAGGCTTTTGAATTCCTCGAATATCAGATGTAATTTTTACTATAGTTGATAATCAACATATTTTAACAAATCAAATGGCCAGTTTGAAAGTAAATTAAGTTTTAAGTAAAAATTATCACAATTTATTAATATATATAAGTATCTCTATTTTAATTTCATCAAGTCACTTAATTTCATAAACGAGGAGAAAGACTAATAAACTACTCGAATGCATGGGAACTAAACTAAGCATGGATTTCATTTAAAGTTAAAAACAATAAATACAAATACTTATCTCGATTTATCCCCAAACGGACTCCTCGTAGTTCCTTTGACTCTTCCTTCCGATGACAAGACGACTCACTAATTACTCACTAAACTCACTAAAGACTCACTAAAGACACACAACTGCACACAAAACTAGACAAAAGACTAAAAGATTGCACACAAAAGACTAAAAGATTGCACACAAAAGACTGATTTTCGGCCTCTATATATAGAGGTAAGCAAAGGACCAAGAGGTGCGTAAGCATCCCTTCAAAAAGTGTCCAGGTTCAATGTATCTGTGCCATTTGAACTACCTCGCCGTCGGCGACGAACTACCTCGCTGTCGGCGAGGCTTCTAGAAGATCTTCAAACCACTCTAGCTCGCTGTCAGCGGGCTCGGGCTCGCTGTCAGCGAGACAGTTATAAATTCTTCAAAATTTTCTTCTTGTAACCTCGCCGTCGGCGGGCTCGATCTCGCCATCGGCGACTCAGCACAAATTGCATGATTTTGCTCCAAATTCGCTCCTTTTTATGATTTTTGCTTTTATCACCTAAATTCTTCATTCCACGCAACAAAATAAAGAAAATACCCTTCTTTAAAGTGCAATTTCATCAAAAATAGGTATGAATTTCTTAATAAATTTTTCAGCGATCAATGGTTTAAACACTTTAGGAAAGAAATCCTCTGTTTAAGGGACGCTTGGTCCATGGCTTGAGTAGGGTGGGCTAGACGCATCAAGGTCGGTCCCTAGTATCAACTTGGTAGCTAGGGAAGGTTGGTTTGATCAATTTTGCTAGGTTTGGTCAATTTGGCTCATGGGTTCAATTTTGGGTCATGTGGGTTCAAGTTGGGCTAAGCTAGGTTTCATCTTAGGTTGGGTCTAATTGATTGTTCAACTTTGTGTGGGTAATTGTCATAAAGTGTTTAGGAGAGTATTGGATTGATTTTGAAAAGGATTGGGGGGTCAATTTTGCTTGATTTTGGTATTTGGTCAATTTGGGGATATTTGGGTTAGCTTGAGTTTGGGTTAGGCTAGAGTGGAGTTATGGCTCAATTTATAGTTCCAAAAGATATAGATGATGGTTATGAAGAGTTTTCAACATAAATTGGGTGTCAAATTTTGGGTTGAGGGCATTCAATTTGATGAATTTTGGACATGTGATCAATTTGGGGTAAAATTAGGATATTTTGATTTGGTTGGACTTGGGTGAGGTTTGGGCTCAAATTGGGGGAAATTAATGGTTCAATATTGTTTAGGGGGATGTCATAAAGAGTTTAAAATTCAAAATTGGGTAAATTGATTGACATTATGTTTGATTTGGGGAGATTTAGTCATATGGTCAAAATTAGGGCTTTTGGTTTTGGTTTAAACTGAGCTTGTAAATGGGTCAAATGGGGCTTGAATTTGGTTTAGATTGGTATTGGGGATAATGAATTAGAGTTTGGAATTGAAATTGGGCAAAATTAGGGTCAATTGAGTGGACTTTAGGGGTGATTTGAGCGGGCATTTTGGGCTTAAAGGGCGAATTTGGGGCTTTTTTTTCTCAAATTGGGCTAACTTGGTCAATTTGGGTCAATGTAGTGGTTCAAAATTGAAATTGGGAATATTTGGAGTTTTTTTGTATTTTTTGGAATTTTTGGAATTTTTGAGCTAAGAGGGCATTTTGGTCATTTTGGGTATTTTGGAAATTTTGGTAAATTTGAGGTGCTTTGAGTATTTTGAGTGGTGAGGAATGTTTTGGGATGATTTTTGGAGGATTTTAGTAATTTTGGTTGATTTTGAGAATTTTGGGCAAAATTAGGGTTTTATGGCTAATTTGGTCATTTGGTGGAGTTTAGGGGTAAAGGGGTCAAAAGTTTGGATTTTTAGTAAAATTAGGGTTGAATGGGTTTGATAACCCATTTCAGCCATAGACTAAGGGAAATCCCACTTTGGATCCCCCATGTGTTGGTTCTAACCCAAACCCTAGCTTGGCGCCAAGGGCTTAGGGAACCGCTCACATGAGTTTCCAAAAGAGTAGGGGATTAAGGCTCTGTTTGGGGCAGCTGCAGCTTATCCAGCTTCTGCTGATAAGTAGCTTATCTGGATAATCTGCTTATACACAGCTGATCCGGATAAGCTGGCTGACTGTTTGGTTTGTGCGTTCCGAAAACAGCTGATTCTAAATAAATGACCATCCTGCCCGTTTAGAAATAAATTCTTGTTTGATAATTTCCTGAATTTTTGTTTCACGCCCGACTTCAATGATTCGAAGGAATAAATGCACGAACCTAAATTTAAAGAACAAAAATGTATACATTATAAATTTTAATTTTTAAAAAATTATTTTAAATTTATGTTTAACATAAATTCTAATATGTAGCATTGAAGGGGATAAAAGTTTTTGTGATTGGGACAGCTGAAGGGGAAGAAAGGAGACAGGGGAGATGTACAGTAATTTCAAGAAGCAAGCGACAAAGTTCGTCGCAGGAGAGAAGGATCCTTCGTCGCGAGAGAGAAGGATCGCGAGAGGCAGCCCTTCGTCGCGGGAGAGTTCATCGCGGGAGAGAAGGATCGCGAGAGGCAGGCCTTCGTCGCGGAAGAGGAGGCAGCGAACTTCGCGGAAGGAGACGAGTGACGCCATTTTCTCCGATGTTCGGTGGTTTGGAAATGCCAAAGAAGAAGACCGAAATGCGGAGGGCACGAGACACGCGAGCGACGAGGGCACTGAAGAAATTTGATCCGGAAACGCGAAGGAAAAAAGCAGCCCGCGGGGGTCCTCCCGCGGGCCGCGTGTAATACAAAATTAAAACACAATTTTGAAATACGCAGTTCATAAGTGCAATCCAAACGGCTGTGCGGCGTTTTCAAAAACGCAGCCGCACTTATAAGCCGCCCCAAACTGGCCCTAAGTGTGGGAAAATTTTGGTATGTTTGGTTTAGTGTTGTGAGGTAGTGAGTTTAAGAGCAATGTGGAAGTGTGTGTGTGTGTCTGACCCAGACTACCCAGGGTGAGTCCTAAGGCTTGACCATCCTATAGGGAACTCTTCTTGAGCTTCCTTATGCTTGGTCTTATCATCCTAAGTACTTAGAGGTTAGACTTTAAACATTTGAAAACTCTAAGTGAAGCAAGAAAGTGTTATTATTATTATTATTATTATTATTATTATTATTATTATTATTATTATTATTATTATTATTATTATTATTATTATTATTATTATTTCTATGGGGTAAGAGTTTCATTGCTAGTCTTCTAAGATAGTCACCAGGAAAGTCCTATGGCTAGACTCTAGGCTACTCTAAAGAAAGACTAGACCTCAACAAAAGTGAGGTCAACACTGACCTCCCAACCTTCTGATGTAGTGGAAGTCTCACTGAGTGAATGGGTTACACAAGAAGTTGCTTGCGCGTTTTCATCGTATGATGAGGATGCTAAATCGATTACAATATTTGAGTTGGATCAGCACCTAGGTATATAGGGATCCTTTGTTTATTTTTTTAATTTTTTTTAACATTATCTTAGTACAGATGACTAGGCTTTAAGTGGCCTTGGCGAGGATCTAGGCGTAGCCAGCATCAACAAGAATTCAATCATGGTGTTATGTGTGTCGTTAAATAGTTTAGAATTGTCTGACGCTAGAAATGGGATCCCTTCACCCGATTTAAAATAGATTATATATATATATATATATATATATATATATATATATATATATATATATATATATATATATATATATATATATATATATGTGTGTGTGTGTGTGTGTGTGTGTGTGTGTGTGTGTGTAATTTTAGAAAATATTATTTGTATTTGAAAATATGAAATCAAACCGATCTCATATTCATAGTAGTTTAAATAAACGAGTAATACACCACAAGCTCTGCATCTATCCTGAAGAACAGACACATTTGCTTGATAGTTCGGCTCGATTAAATAAACTAATAGATTTATGACATACATTTTGGTCTGCTAAACCTTTTATGTTGACCGACAAGTTTTATTATCTAATATGAAACAATTAGATAAGATTTATATTACCTGAGTTCTTAAGGTTTCCTATAAGAGTAAGCCTTATAGTTAATTACATCTCAAATGACTGAAGTCACTTAAGAAAACTCTTGATTTAGATCAGAAAGTATTGTCTTCATGAATTCAAATGGTAGGATTTTCAAAGTCGGACATAAGGAATAACAAGTGGGAAAGGTGCAAATGGAAATAATTATTATGGAATCCAATTGAAGAAAGACAGAGGATGCCACGGATCCTGAGGAGAATCTCGGTAGCTTCCCAAACTATCTTATGGTTTGGCTTCAGTTTTGAAGAGATATTATTTGTGTTTCATCCTGCCGATTTTATTAATTAGAGCATACACTTGCATGATACTGATCATACAAATAGCCCAGGAGATTGGAGAAATTATATCGTATCGAACGATGACCTCGAAATTCTAGAACGATTTAGGGATGATACTGTACAACAGGGTTGTACAAAGGCCTAAAAGATATGATGAGAGTTTATGACACACTAGGCAGACAACCTCGAAGTCATATGACTTGTTATTTATTTCTAATGAAGATTTATTGTTTAAGAGTTGTTCGATTCCTCATTGTGCTGCCCACAGTGTATGCTCTGAGTTCCTCACTGTAGCAAGTTTAGTTTTAGAAGTGTCAAATATAAGAGGTTGAGAGAAGTATCACAGTTTAGAATTCAAGCTTTCTAATGTGTCAAGTTTAATGTCAAACATCTTATTAAGAGAGAGTTTAAGTTGATTATAGCGACACCAGTTAGGATCTCACGATTCTCTTACTCCGGCAACACTATTTTCTTTGGATTCACTTAGTCTAAATGAATTTATCAAATTCAAATAAATGAATTCAATACTTTCATCAGACCACGAGAAATCTCGTTAGCAGCCATATGTTGCCTCATCCGAGGGATTCCTGATCATTCAAAGTGACGTTTTAATTTAGTTGCATTTGTTGTGTTTCATTTTGTTTGTGATTAAGTTTTGAGTTGTCTTATATTTTTGTTTGTTGCGAATCAATTTTTCATTTTGAGTTTTTGTTTTGTGGCTATTCTAAAAATATCAGTTTTGACGTGCAAGTTTGGTTTTGTTGTTTTCACATGTAGGTTTATAAGCAAGAAAGTACTGTAGAGTAAATGCAGGGAAGGAAAGTACGGTAAAGTAAAGAATTGTAAACTGTAACAGCGTATCAGTCCTCTTCTTTACTCCAGTTAAAATATTAGCTTTTGACTTTGTATGTATAATTTTGCAGGGAATCAAAATTGCATGAAAGAAAAGCAGAAAGTTAGGCTTAAAGTATGTCTATTGAATCATAACTTGGTGGGTCACTAATTGTTCATGTAGAGGATGTCTTTCTTTAACAAACTATAATAAGTCTAGTTGCCCTCCAAGATATCCAGAAGACTTGTGAAAAGATCCAGGAAACACCCAAGACATTTCACAACCCATTTGAATCATCTCGAGTTCATTTGAACTTATTATATTACTAAATAATTCATCAACATTGTACCCTTGTGTTCAATGAAACTTGATGTTTTAATTAATTCTTTAAGAGGGATAATTATCATTTGACATTTTACTTATGAATTATGTGGATGGAGGCCTCTGAGGGCAAATTGATTTATTAAGAATTTTAGCCAATTAGTTTAGATTTGGTATTTTAATGTTTAAAAGATGTTTGAAGTTGATTATATTTCCTTTTCTAAACTTCATTAGTCCAAACAGAATTAAGATTAGTTCACTAATAAGCCCTTAAGACTTGATAATTATATTTGTAATTTTAGGAAATATTAAGTTAAGTATCATTTAATCCTTATCAAATATTTAAATCATCATTCAAACACCAGCTAGGGGTATTCAATTAGTAGGTTGTTAACTTCTAAGGTCAAACCCCTAACCTTAAGATCACTTCATTTAGTTGACTTCCAAATCATAATAATTTAAGAAAAATGCAATTTTACCCTTTTAGTGGAAAACGTGAAATTTGTTCCTACCTCTTAATCCCTTTGTGTTTCAATCATCTAGAAAATCCAATTTATGTTCATTCTTTACCCATTTACCCTTGAATAGGCCTAAATGTTAATTAAGCCTTAAATTTCATAATTACAATTTTGCCCCTAAAGGCCTTACCACTTCATAATTAATTAAATTTAACTCAAATGAATTTGGAATTTTTATGTTACCCTACTTATGGGTCAATTAAAACATCAAAAAAGAAAATGTGATTTTTCTAAATTTATATAATTTTTATAATTATTTAAATACAAAAATAGGAATTTTCAAAGTTAATTTAATAACTTAACCAAAACCATTATCTATCATTAAGAAAATTATTAAAGATTCCACTTGGTTAGATGACCACTTAGGCTAATTTTTATGTTTCTTTAAGTTTTATTTTAATTATTATAATTATTTGTTGGTTTTGAGTATTAATTAAATATAAAATTTTACTTAAGTTGAAAATTAAGTTTTATATTTTTCTTAAATCTCTCTGAAGTTAGGAGACCCAGAGAAATAAATTTCATATTTTTGGTAATTTATATTTTAATTATTGGAATTATTTTAGTGGAAAATTAGGTAAAATTCAATTTAAGTATTTAAAAATTAATATCTTTATTTAGAAAATTAGGAAAATTATTTTAATTGCTCCCAAGTGATCAGGAGACCAAATATGACATTTTGGTATATTTTTACATTTTAGTGATTTTTATGATTTTAATTATTTTTAATTATTCTTAATTATTTTAATATTAAAAATATACTTAAAAGTGAAATATTTATTTTAATTCTAATTTTATTTTTCTTAAGTTCCTCTGGTTACTAGGAGCTCCCAAAACTAATTTTATAATTTTTTAATTGTATTTTAATTATTATAATTATTTTAATGCCAAAAATGTCATTTTATTTGAAAAATTCATTTTAGTTGGTAAATTATTTTAATTGACTCCAAATTTTTATGGGGAGCTCCTCTATTCATTATTCACAGTGGAGGATGATTTTTATGAATTTTCAATTTATATTTTAATTATTTAATTTTTAAATGGTTTTAATGAGTTAATTAACATGAGTGCCATTTTAAATTATTTAAATTCATTTGATATTTTTCCTATGGTCCTTTGACAACATTGAACCTATCAAAATAAGTTTTGTATTTTCCTGATTTATATTTTAATTGTTATAATTTTTAAATCAAAATAGATGGGGCTGACTAGAAAATTAAGGATCACTGGCTAGAGATGTCCCCTGACCTTGGAAAAATCAGGGAAGATCCCTAATCACAGAAGCTTTAAGTCCTCCAAACCAGATGTCATGGTGAAATGTTTATGCTAAGTTATGATTTAAAAAGTTTTATGATTTTTAATTAATTTAAAAATAAATATAAATCAAATAACCCTAATTTTATTTCCACATTGTTCTTATATATTTGCTGAGTAACAAGGTTTTTTTTTAATTTTTCCACACCAAGTTATGCATTTTTAAAGATGGTTGAATTAAATAAATCAAAATAAACCCTATTTTCCTACTTATCCGACTCAGCGCCACGCAAACACGCGACGGCTCCGAACTCACACGCGAAGCGCTCCCATTCGACGCCGCCATCTGACTCATCCTCCACACATCCGCGCATTATGCACCCAACCTCCGTCCATCACAATTTGATTCATTCATCTTGTACACGCGTGATTCGATGGCTCCTGGTCATCGTCCTCAACTGACCTAGCCCATAAGTCGTCCACACTAAAATCATAACATCTCGAGCTAGACTCAACCAAATCACTTCGGGTTTATTTCTATAGACGCATCTAGCCTAGACGAGCACATCTATACGGTTTATGCAATATGAAATCAAATGTATCGCCATGAATGTCAAAAATAAGCTCGGTTTGGGGGAAGATTTCAAAAGCTTTGCCCAAGAAGTGAGGCCTCGATTGTGTGCTTGCAGAAGCTTCAGAAGACTCCGACAAACCTCCTGGAAGTGTTGTTGAGCTCCAGTGAATTGTCAAAGTAGGAGTTCGATCAGACCGATATGGAGGCTCTGACGAAATTTTAGGCTAGAGGGGCCCTGTGATGGTGCTTGAGTAGGGGATTAGCTTCGTTTGTTCTGGCAATGGTGTGGGTGAAGTTAATTTGAGTTTGGTGCAATGTGGTGGTCTGGTGGAGTTTATCATTGTTTTGGTTGAAAGTTCAGTGGGAAAATTGGCTTTGGACAGTGGGATTTAGGGCTGGAGAATAGTGGGCTTGCACTCAGTAAGGTCTAGAGGAGCTCTGGTGAGACTTTTGCAGGGCTTCTCCAAGGTTCAGTGCACTCTCCCCTTTGGCCGTGAAGAGCTCAATTTATAGCCATGGTCGCATGGTGGAGCTCAAGGGTTGCTGGTGGGTGAAACTGGGTTTTTCTTTGGGTTGGCTCTCTTGTGGTAGTTGGCTTTGATACCCTTTTGTCTCGCTTCTGTATGGGTGGCTCGTTCTTGTGTCCTCTGACCTTCTTTGTTTTATCTCGTGGTTTGGTCAGCTTTAGCTTTGTTTGCTGGTACGAACAACTTCACACGGTGAGAAAAGTAAACCTCATAATTTTATGTCGGTGAGTCATTTTTCATTAGACTCTTTTCTTCTACACCATTACATTTTCTAACGGATCTCATTAGGATCAGCGATGACACCTTTTTCATGTACACCTTTATATTTTAATGAAATGATGGTTATGACCCTCAATGTTCACAAAAAAGAGCAGAATGATCATACACTGCTAATTATTTAATGAACCTTCGCTAAATGTTGGATTCTAATAATATGTTAATCGACATGTCATTTAAAGGATAAGTTTTGGTGGTGAGGCCTAAGTTATTTTTCTTTACAGATTTTTTATACAAAAGTTTTGGTGTCTCTTAAGATCTTTGTTATTTGAGTTCTAACATCTACACAAGAAGTTGACATATTAAACTTATTTTCTCGAATTGTGTGGTGTGTGTGTGTGCACGTGAATCTCTATGTATGTGTGTAAATATCCCTCTAATTAAATATTATGTTTTCAGGAATTTTTTTTATTATTTCAAATCTTATCCATTTAAAAACTAATGCTCATTTATTTATATTTATAATATAACATTATCTAAATCTCCAGAGAATAGTAAAATTATATTTATATTTTCAAATTTTATTAAAATTAAAATTTTGATAGACAAAAACAATAATAAATTCATTAGTTTAAATAGTGCTACCAACGATCCGATTTCGAGCCGAGTTGGGGTCGGCTCAAAATTGACTCGAAGAAAATTTAATTAAAAATTTTGACTCGTAGCTCGTCCTGTTTTTTCGATCCAATCTCAATCCGAGCCAAAATTTTGAATTGGTTTTCGAGCAATTATTGTTCTTTGAGATTAATTCGCTAAATTCATAGCTCTAATATCTCTAGGGCTGTTAAAGATTAGATTTTGAACCGAGCTGAAGTCGGCTAAAAAAAAAATGATGTACAGCCCATAGCTCGGTTCATTTATTTCGATCCAATCTCAATCCGAGCCAAAACATTAAATTTGTTCTTGAGCAATTGTTGTTCTTTGAGATTAATTTGCTAACTTCATAGCTCTAATATCTCTAGGTCTGTTAAAGATCAGATTTTGAACTGAGTTGAAGTCGGCTCAAAAAAAAATTTTTGATCTAAGCCTCATAGCTCAGCTCATTTATTTCAATCTGATCTGATCCAAGTAAAAATTGGAATCAATTTTCAAGCTATTAGCAATCTTAGAGCTAAATTCATGGCCCTAATCTCAAAATCATCATTAAAAAAATAAATAAAGATTTACATGAAAACCACTCAATTCATTTATACTTACAAGTAAACTTAAACTTAAACATCAACTTATATATATATATATATATATATATATATATATATATATATATATATATATATATATATATATATATATATATATATATATCAATTTTTAAAAATTAAATAATGATATTATTTATGTAATATGAAATATTTGGATAGTATAAATACAGAAAAATAAAGTCTATTTGTTAGATATATATGTAATAGGAAAAAGTTTGTACTATTGCAGTAAACAATTGCAGCGGTGGTTTAGCTAACATAATATGTTTGTCCAGTAATCTTCAATGCAAGTAACAAATCCCACAAAGCTATCTGCTCCTGTCTTTCTCATTCTTTAATTCAGCTGAATCTTACAAGCAATTCGTTTATGATTTCGTGAGAATCACCCACTCCTGTTATTTAATTTTACATACATTATATTCAATTGCCATAACTCTGTATTTAATATTAATACAAAGGCATCACGTAATGACCACAAAACAATATTCAATCAATAATACACATGAATCACAGTATACTTTATTTAAAAATTCGACCGTTAGCCATTAATGGTCAAGTGTTCTTATAATGGACCCGTATTCCTATGCTCGTCAAAATATTCTTTATAAGAATTTTATATATTTAATTCTAGTTAATTATCATAATCAAGATATACATGAAGCTGTAATATTAATAATTTTGATAATTCAATTACTCATAATTATGTCATTATTTTTTAATTAAAGAATCACGACTTTTTAAGCACTTTCCTTAGAAAATAAACTAAGTACTGCATTTTTGTTTTGCATTAAAGTAGCAGCACTACACAACAGAAGACGACACGACAAATGTTAAGTAAATTTTAAGTTATTTAAAACTCACGTTGTAGCACGAAAGCACGATAAATACAAGCGAATAAATATCAGACAAACTTGATATAAACTTTGTCCTATAATTTTATTTGTAATAGCGACAGCTTGTACTGCAAACTAGTTATAAATAGAGTTGTTGAAAGTGGTTTAGATTGAAATCTGCTACAAACTTTCTTTGAAATTTCATTTTTTTCTTACTTAGTCAAGAGGAAGCTAGAAAGAGAAATGAAAAGATTATCCCTGAGAATATAAAGATTTAGTCTGTTTGGGGGAGCTGCACCTGTTTGAAGAAGCACTTGGGAAGCTGCTCTAGAAAAATCTGTTGTTCAAAAAGCCGTGATGACTATTATAAATTTGTTTTATTTATTGTTAGGTATGGCTCATATACGGAAAATTTGGAGTCTCTTGGAATAAAGAGGTGTGTCTCTTGAATTTTAGTGGGCTGGGGGGAGCGAGGGCGTTTTAGTAATTTATCTGTGGGTTTTATCTATAAATAGATGTGTAACCCTATGGGTATGGAACCGAATCATGAAACTCCTCTGAAATAGTGAATTCGCCGCTCTGCTCTTGAGAATTAGTGGGTTGGGGGGAGCAAAGGCGTTTTAGTAATTTATCTGTGGGTTTTATCTATAAATAGATGTGTAACCCTATGGGTATGGAACCTAATTATGAAACTCATTTGAAATAGTGAATTCGCCGCTCTGCTTTTGAGATTTAGGCATCTTTGTCAAACCTCGTTAAATCTCTGTGTTGTTCTTCTGGATTTGTGTCGATTCTTGCGTTTCTTCGCCCTAACTTTCTCAACATTTATAAAATATATAACCACGAATTTTTAGCAGTCATCACATTTAGTCAGGTTAAGCTGTAAAATACAGTTCCCAACACACTTTTTGTAAAAGCATGTGTTTGGATAAATATCTGCAGCACCACACACCAACTGCACTACTGCCCCTAATACAACCTTAATATGATACTGAGGTTAAATTTTTATAATCATGATTACAAACATTTTATTCTATTATGCAGTTATACTTAACATAAGATATGCTCCACCAAACCTTTAGCCAAGGGGTTGTTGCCTCTCTAATCCACCATCAACTCAGTGCGAAATTGAAGACAAACTAACAAGAAAATAATTTTGTTTTTTGTTAATAAGGTTTTAATAATAATTGTGGTTTACAAACTTCAACATCTCTTCAACCCCACATGCATTTTTAATATGGAAGCTTTTGTTCAATTAAATGTTGGGTCTAAATTTATGGTAAGTGACATCAATTTTTTAGTTATAAAAATGGATTAAATTACAGAAAAAAGGGTAGTGGAAAAAGGATAAATTAGACTCAGAAGTATTAGGACTTCATTAGATTGACAAATTAAAAAATAAAATTTTTTTTAAATTTAATTGAATTGATATGTTTTGCTTGCTCTCTAAACTCTTATTCATAAGTTTAGAACTCTTATTATTAGTTTAGAATGATGCACAACACTTCATGAATCCATTTGATTCATACAAGTATATTTATACAACAATGTCTAACAAGTAGCTGTAAAATGAACATGCTCAAGTGAAGTTGAGATAGTATATAACCATGATCACCTATGTCAAATTAGACTACTAATAGTCTAATGGTTACCTTTAAATGCCACTCAAGTTGCACCCAAGTTATGTATAATTTGTGTACACAAACAATTAAACTTGCCTTGTAGTAGCAAGCTAGCTAAGCTATCTAAATCATTGAAAATTTGACAAGACCGGCCCCAATAATGAAACTTTCACTTGTCTTTTGTATAACTAAACTTCACCAACTCACTATAAAAAATCTCTTTCTTTCTCTTTCTCTCTGATAATTAGCTCAATAATTAAATTTCAAGCAATAAAAAACCATATGATTGTCAACTGCTCACATGCATGAGAAGAATACCAACAATAAATGACAAAGTAAAGTATGGATCAATCATTGATCCAGCCTTATAAAACAAGTTCAGCAACGCAGAAACAGAAGATCAGGCCTTGATAGAATTAGCTTTCAAAATGAGGAAACATTGCTTCAAAAATGTGGTCTTCCTCATCTTCTTAGGATTTCTGAGCTTTGTGCAAGCAGACCTTAAATTGGGGTATTATGATAAGAGCTGTCCTAAAGCTGAGAAGATTGTGTTCGATTATGTAAAGAAGGAAATCCCAAAGGCACCGACTTTAGCTGCTCCTCTTCTTAGGATGCAATTCCACGACTGCTTTGTTAGAGTAAGCATTGTTAAACTTATCTCCATGAATGTATTTGCTATCAGATTTATATATTTTAAATTATGCTTATATAATGCATATATATAAACTATAGTTAGAAGCCGCCTTCTTGGCCTGTTGGTGGCGGGGTCACTGTAAGTCTCCTCAGGTTAGGGATTCGATCCCACCATGGAGCGGGGAATCGGTCTGTTTAGACACATGACGCGGGCCCTCATCATGAAGCCGAAACTCGTGGGAAACTGATATTTGGGCATCAGCCAAATACGGGTTTCCATTTTGAAAAAAGAAATATATGTATAGCTAGAAGTCTGGACGATAAAGATGACGTTTTGAGAAGACTATTGAAAGAAAGTATGACAAAAGGGTTTAATAATTGGAAAAATAGTCATCCTGATCCAAATAGTATTGCTATTTTTAAGTTATAAATGTCAAATTGCTTTCAGTTGCTGCTAGGTTCAATAGCAATATTTAGACGTAAATCTCTCTATAGAAAGCCAATGAGATTGGTTCGATGTTATCTTAAACCATTTAATGCTATTTAAAATGATCATTAGCAATTAAAATATTGTTTTTTTTATTTTTATTTATATTAATCATTATATACATAGCATGGTACATAGACGTCAACAGATTTAGTCATTTACATGTCATTAGATTAGGACATAAATATATATTTAATGAAATAATTATTAAAAAAAATTCAAAATCAAAGGTCAATATTTGCTAATGATTTGAATTGTGGAGCCAAAGTTTCCCATAAGAAAAATTTCATAAGAAATTATTGAATATTCTTTTTAACTGCTAATATTTGACTAATTTTTTTTTAACATTTTTTTTATTCATGTAAAGATCTTCAATAGATTATTTATTATTATTGTGACATCTTATTTTTTTTCTATTAAGAGATTTTATAATATATTGTGATCGAGATCCTATTACAAATTCTTTATTCCCAAATTTCTTAAGGTCATTTACATATGTACCACTCTATTTCTATAAATATTTATATATCTAACATCTAAAATTTAACTTTTAATATTTATAACAGGCAAATGCAATTCTTCAGATTTCTTATTATACCTAGAAATATAATTTTAGAAGTAAGAGTTTGACAATCCACAAAAAGAGAATGCAAAAATGTTGTCAACCAAGAGAATAAAATGATAATTTTTTTAAGTGATTGTTGAAAGGAAGAGAATATTATATACGGAGTCCATATGCATATGGAGTTCGGTACAATATTGTTGTACAATATGTGTACAAAATTGTACAATATTGTTATTCATGAAGTCCGCATGCATACGAATTCCTCACGTAAAAAATATATAACCCTTTTATACACTAAGAAAGAGGTGCTAATGATTCTAATTTTTGCTAGCTGGTAAAATTTAAAAAAAAATTGTGGACTAATAAGGGTGACAACACCTCTATCATGACTCATTTTCTAATAATTAATAAGTGACATAGACAAAGAGACAGCTCTTTCCTTATCTCTAACTCTCTATTTATATAAAGTTTAATAACTCTACATATCTTAGTAGATTATTCTATCTCATTGTGATCATGGATAAGTGGATCTCATTGAACCGCACCAATTTCATTTGAGAATATTTTATATACTTATTATATTTAATCTTTCATCATCATATTCTTGCTCATTATAATTAACTTAACACTGCATGCCAAAGTTGATTTTGCCTAACCAATGGATCTCTTTTTTATAATTTCTTAATTAATGCAGGATTATAATGACTTTCTAGACTCATTATTATAATAATATTTGAAATTATGGTTCCATAGCAATTTTCTTTGATTTTGACTTGTAATATTTTTATTTCTTTGTCACTTAGGGTTGTGATGCTTCAGTTTTAATCAACTCGACCGCTACAAACCAAACGGAGAAATCTGCAACGCCCAATTTATCCCTTCGAGGTTTTGGATTCATTGATAGCATCAAAAGCTTAGTGGAAAAAGAATGTCCTGGTGTTGTTTCTTGTGCTGATATTCTGGCTTTAACTGCGAGAGATGCAGTTGCAGTTGTTGTAAGATTAAATATTCTATACATACATACAAGTCATTAAATTCTATTAATACTAAATCAAATCATGCATTAATGTTAATAGGGAGGTCCATTTTGGCATGTTCCAACTGGGAGGAGAGATGGATTGATCTCCAATGCTACAGAGGCCTTGAACAACATTCCACCTCCAACTTCTAATTTCACTTCTCTTCAAAAATCATTCGCTAATAAAGGGCTTAATCTTACCGATCTGGTTATTTTATCAGGTATTTAAAACAACATCAAGTCTTTATCTCACTACGTGGGGTTGGCTACATGAATCCTTTTTCTTCATTGTGTTTTATTGTGTGTCGTATTTTTATTTAATTCTAATAAATTAAGATCATTTTTTATACAACATGCCTAGTTCTTTATAGTTATTTCTCTATCATTCTTAACATAAGTTGAATCTAAAACATCTAGTCTTCTAACCAGATAATCAGATGATCAATATTTAATGTGGTATAACCATCTAAGACGACTCTCTCTAATCTTATATGTCACTGGAGCTACACTAACCCTTTCACTGATTGATTTGTTTCGTGTTTTGTCTTTTAAGTGTAAAGCCACTCGCCCACCTAAACATTCTCATCTCAACAATACTTAACTTAGTTTTATCAGGTAATTCAAAAAAAAAAAAAAAGAATAAAACTTCATATTTCATTAAGGCTTATTTGGTTGTGTCAAGTTAAAAATTATGCTTTAAATCTGTCATTTAGCTAGGTAGAGCTAGTTAGCTAAGATAGCTACATATCAACCTCTAAGCACTATTATGGCTGCCTCTTTGATCATTGCCTCTATTATGTCTAGTTGAATGAATGAGAAACATAATTGGTCATTTTCAACATTATGCAATTATCTCTTTGTATAATATTTATGAGTTGCAGGTAAGAAAATTATAGTAATAATTTCGTATATAACATATTTTTTTGAGATTGTATAGTTTTCAATACCACTTGAAAGACAATGAAACAAATCTATATGATAGTTTCTGATTTTACAATCTAGTTTGGTGAGAACATTGTATTCAGATCTCGACACAAGTCAAACTTCTTTAATATTATAACTTAACTAATTATAATTTCTTCCATTTCCTCACCTTAATTAGGAGCCCACACAATTGGAATCTCTCACTGCTCATCCTTCAGCAGTCGCCTCTACAACTTCACAGGAAAAGGAGATGAAGATCCATCTCTAGACAAGCTCTACGCCTCCAATCTCAAGAAATTTAAATGCAAATCTCCAAACGACAACATAACCACAGTCGAAATGGATCCAGGAAGCTTCAGAACATTCGATCTTGGTTATTACAAGCTTCTGTTGAAACGCAGAGGTTTGTTTCAGTCTGATGCAGCTCTGACCACTGTTTCCGCCATTAAAGCTCAGATCTTGAAGCTCTCTGAGGGTCCTCTTGAAGTATTCTTTAATGACTTCGCTCGTTCGATGGAGAAGATGAATAAGATTGAGGTTAAGACGGGAACTGCGGGTGAAATTAGAAAGAACTGTGCTGTTGTTAATAGCTGATTGAATGCGGGAATGGCTTTGAGATTTATAGGTTTATAATATGCATATTTTTTAATAATCGTGCAGTGGAGTAACGGCTACATTTGTGCAATGGTTTAATTTGATTTATTTTTAAAAATTGGGATTTTTGTAAACAATTTAAAAATATAAGCCAAAGATGTATATTCAAGGAGGTCTTTGTTTATTTATATCTATTACAAAATAATTAAAAAGAGTTACTATATTAGAGGATTTGCTAGATGGCATCTTTATGTATACATGAAATTGTGTATTTCACTTTGTAAATTTTAAAATAGTTATATTTTTGATGTAATATAAAAGATTTAGTTGGTATAAATGTAAAAAAAAAAATTATAGAGGTTCGATATTTAAATACTATATTACCATTTAAATGCCCAATTGTATTTAAATATAATCCAACCATATAATTTTATAATTTACATATCTAATACTACTTTATTGTTTTTACTTAAAAAATACTTAATTGTCACAATCAAATAATAAGAAAAAATAAATTTAGTGATATGTTTTTTATGTAATGTTAAATATATATGATGCATGCTAGAAAATTCGCGGCAGTAGAGTAACTGATTATCGTCTTAGCGTTGCACAAAAATTCAGCACACACACAGGTGAAATAAGAAATAAGCAGTGACGACTCCAAAAGTTTTTACGTGGAAAACCCGTAAGGGAAAAACACGGGCTCACCGATTGCAGAATCCACTATTGATTGATGATTACAAAATCCTCGTCCCACTGGACGGAGAAAGTAATCAGATATGCTTCAGACTACAACGCCGATCGACGGTGTCCGGTTGGTGATGATTGACGATGATTAGCGGAGGTCCATAGTGACAGAGGTCGACTAGGACGGAGGTCGACAGTGATGGAGGTCGACGATGACCGAGGTCGACAGAGGTCGACGGTTACCGAGGTCGACGGTGACAGAGGTCGACGGTGACCGAGGTCGACGGTGACAGAGGTCGACGGTGTTGGAGGTCGACAGTGATCGACGGCGGTCGGCGGTGGTCGACGGCGGTCGGCTGTGGTCGACGGCGGTCGGCGGTGGTCGACGGCGGTCGGCGGTGATCGATAACGGTCTGGTGAGGTGTTAAGCTGCAGCTTCTCGTCAAGGCCTCAGGCTCTCTATAGGCCTCCTCCTCTTTTCATGTGAGGGTTGAGGGTCTATTTATAGAATTTTGGGTGCAATTAATGCATCCATTTCGATCGAACGGTTCAAAAGGCTCCCCTTAGGAGGCATTTGATAGCCTTAACGATGTTGGAATTGAGTGATCTTGGGCTCGTTAGATTCGTCTTGTCGAGACGCTCGATTCGAGTATGGTCTTGCTAGTGTCGGCATCCATTTGACCTTCCAAATATGTCCGAAAATCTTCCAATGTTGATTTATTGACTTGATCTCGACTCGATTTGACTCTGATTATTCTAACTTCGATACCATCGGGTTCATCTCTTCGAGCCGGCCAGTTCGACTATAAGTTTATCGAAATCGGAGCTCCGGATGACTTTTTGTTAGGATTTGAACCTTTCTTGCTCAATATATTGCATCAAGATTCGTGTTATGTCTCGAGATCTGTGTCGGATAATGAAAATTTGTTAGTGGCGTATCAGTTGCCCCCCTATTTTCGGGCGAGATTATTTTTATCGTCTGAAAATATCCAGATCTGAACTGAAGTGTATGTATATATGCATGTATGTATGTATAAAAATATATATATATATATATATATATATATATATATATATATATATATATATATATATGTGTGTGTGTGTGTGTGTGTGTGTGTGTGTGTGTGAATAAAAGCTTTTACGTGACATTTTCTAAATGTTTCCATATACATTTCTTTGTTCTGTCCCGCCATCATATTGGTTTAACAATATTTTAATTGACTTTACTAAGCCTCATGGATAACTGATATAACATTAATGCAAATAAAGTAGGAATAGCAAACGACGGGAAGGTGCAGGGGACCGAATAGACAAAATGTTATATATATTTGCGCGCGTGTTTATATATATATATATATATATATATATATATATATATATATATATACATACATACATTTATATATTGATATTTTATGAGGTTTATTATTATATAATAATATGGCTTAACTGGTATTGAAATTGAGCTGATAATTAGAAATTCAAAGAGGTATTGAGCAGGTAAGATATGGGAATTATAACATAGAGGAATGCGTTTATAATTTGAGCATATAATTAAGAATTCAAAGAGACAGGCGTTGAGCAGATAACATATAGAAATCCGAAGAGGCTTTTATAATTTGAGCAGATAACCTTTAATATATATATATAAATATATATAAACTGTTTTTTTTTCAATTAATTTTATATTATAAATGTGGAATTTGAAATATCAAGAGAATATGAAATGAAAAGTTTTTTTTTCTTTAATGATCCCAATTGATTTCATGTTATAAATGTGGAATTTGAAAGATCAAAGGAATATGAAATGAAAAGTTATCATTATTATTTTTTTTAAATGTTTTGTCTCATCTCAAGCCTATAAATAGAGGTCATGGATGAGGGGAAGAATCACCAGTGAGAAGAAGGAGAAAACCCCTCCGTGTTGCGGAGAAGCAAAGAATTGCGGCGAAGAGATGCAGTGAAGAATTGCGGCGAAGTGTTGCGGTGTAGAATTGAGGCAAAATGTTGCGGTGTAGAGTTGCAGCAAAGTGTTGCGGGGAAGAGTCGCGGTGAAAAGTTGCGGAGAAGCGTCTCGACGAAGCGTTGCGGCGAATTGTCCCGGTGAAGTGTTTAAGCGGCACAATGTAGCAATTTTGCGGCGAAGAGTCGTGGTGGCGCGTTGTAGCGGCCGTTGCGGCGACGCGTTGCCACGAAGTGTCGCATTGCAGTGGTGTGTCACGGTGATGCGTCGGGGGTGACGCGTTGTGGCGTAGTATTGCGAAGTCGTGTCGCCGGGGCGCATTGCGGCGGAGCATCGCGGTGGGGCGTCAGGGCGACGCGTTGCGACGGAGTGTTGCGGAGGCGCGTCGTGGTGGCGCGACACAACACAACGACGTGTTGAGGTGGCGCATTGCGGCGTGTCGTTGAGGCGACGCATTGCCGCAAAATGTCGCATTGCAGCGGTGCGTCACGACGACCCGTTGTAATGGAGAGTTACGGTGATGCGTGACGGCGATGCATTGCGGAGGGGCATCACGGTGCATTACGGTGATGTATTGTGGAGGAGTGTCGCGGCGGGCCTTCAGGAAGACGCGTTGCGGCGAAGCGTCACGAAGACACGTTGCGGTGGAGCGTCGCGGCGAAGCGTTGCGACGGGGCGACACAAAGCCTAGCGGCGGGGCGTCGCGACGACGTGTTGCGGTGGATCATCGCAGATTGTGTACTTGATGTCGCGTATTCTGGAGAAGAGTCCCATGCCGCTCTTACACGTTCTGAAGGTGATGAAGAAATGTTGTATTTTTCCCGTCATGCCATGAGAAGGGGTTTTTCATGCTTATGTGGTGGCGATATCTGAAGACCTCTTGATGATCATCAAAAGTACTAGAATTTTAGGAATGCGATGCCGACTCTAAATGAAGATGAACTGACTTGTTGTAGCCCTTGTATATGAATATGTTAGTATTCATAATCTTTTTAATCTTTTGATGTGACAATTGTAGATGATAACAATGTATTTCTTTGTTGCTTCGACTTGCCATGCGCTTCTTAATTGTGCAAAATTCTGCAATTTAAGTTAGCAAACACTTTATAAAATGATGAATCATTTACCTTTTGTGGCTCGTCTTCGGAGGTTATCCCCTTTCGGGCTTATGTCTTATAGGAGCTTGAAATGAACTGGTATCATCCGAGGTTTGTAGACTTTTGAGGTCTTTAATGTATCCGTGCCTTCTGAGGCTTGTAGCCTTCTGAGGTCTTTGAGTGTACATGTGCCTCCGAGGCTCAGTAGCCCTACCGAGGTCTTTGAGTGTCACTCGCGCCTCCGAGGCCAGGAACCTATCGAGGTCTTTGAGTGTACTCCGTGCCTTCCGAGGCTCAGCCTTCCGAGGTCTTTGATGTACGTGTGCCTTCCGAGGCCATGTGCCTCATCGGGGTCTTTGAGTGGAGACCTCGTCAACCACTTGCTCCTCACGGAGTCTTTCAAGTGTGGACCTCGTCCACTACTAGCTTCCCATCGAGACTTGCCTCTTGGGCTCGTCTTCCAGGGGCATGGTAGAAAGAGAATCCATTAAGGATGTAAGACTAGTTCTGAGTTGTATCACCGGAGATGTTCGACGGTAATAACCCGCAATGAACTGAGTCATATGAAATCCACTGAGGATGGTTGACCTATCTTAGGTTGTTGGTCGAAGCTTTTGCTTGACGACCGTAACCTGTTATGGAAGTGGTCGAAGAAAATCCACCAAGGATTTTTGACCTATCCGAGGCTGTATGTCGAAGCTTTTTCTTGACGAAGGTAGCCTATAATGGAAGAGGTCAAATCGAGTCCCCTTGGGATCGATTATGCCTAGAATGAGGTGTCAGAGATGCTCTGCATTTCTCGAGACTAGGGCGTAAATCGCAATGAATCGTATGTTTTCGAAAATATTGTTGCAGTCATATTCAAGAGTACCGTTTGACAAATCGTTAGTTGATGCCTTTGAATCTTTTGCCCCCCCAGCGGGGGTGTTTTCCATGCGAGCTTATAAAACAACACATGTATTGGGCCTTGAATAGATCAGCTTCTTGATCAAGTTGAGGAGGAACTCTAGTACGATGACAGAGCGCTGAGGAAGCGTTATTTGCAGTGAAGACTGCCCCCACGTCCAGGAGCGATTTATGTGGACTTGTAATATGAATGAACTCTGAGATGAAGTCCCCATCACAGTCATGTTCAGGACGTTAACGTAAACGACCTTTCGAGACTGCAGTGAAAGTTGCCCCCCATATTGAAAAATGTTTTGGAGTTGATCTTCAAGACGTGAAGGAGGTTCCTTCGCTAGTTGGATGAAGTATATCATTGGGAAAGGAAGTAGGTGCTCAGTGTTTTTAGAGTTGAAGACAACGTCGAACAGGACTTCGTTCCCACAGACGGCGCCAAACTGATGCGTGCTAGAAAATTCGCGGCAGTAGAGTAATTGATTATCGTCTTAGCGTTGCACAAAAATTCAGCACACACATAGATGAAATAAGTAAATAGCGATGACGACTCGTAAGCTTTTACGTGGAAAACCCAGTAAGGAAAACTACTCGGCGCAACTACTAGCGAAATCCACTATTGATCGATGATTAGGAGAAAGTAATCGTATGCCGTGATTACAACGCCGATCGACGCGTGTCCGGCTGGCGTGATTGACGATGATTAACGGAGGTCCATGGCGACAGAGGTCGACGAGGACGGAGGTCGACAGTCGATGAGGTCGACGATGACCGGAGGTCGATAGAGGTCGACGGTGATCGAGGTCGACGAGTGACGAGAGGTCGACGGCGGACCGAGGTCGACGGTGTTGGAGGTCGGCGAGTGGTCGACGGCGGCTGGCGGTGGTCGACGGCGGCCGGCGGCGGTGTTAGGCTCGCAGCTTCTCGTCGAGCGCCTCGGTGCTCTCTGCGCCTCCTCCTCTTTTCATGTGAGGGTCGAGGCCGATTCATGGGGACTTCGGTGCAATTAACGCAGCCCATTTCGATCGAATCGGCTCAAAGTGCTCCCCTCGATCGGACGGCGTTAGGAGGCATTCGATGGCCTTAACGATGTCGGGACCGAGTGATCTCGGGCTCGTTGAACTCGTCTTCGTCAAGACGCTCGATTCGAGTATGAGCTCGCTAGTGTCGGCATCCATTCGACCTTCCAAATACGTCCGAAAATCTTCCAACGTCGATTTATCGACTCGATCCCGACTCGATTTAACTCGGATTATTCTAACTTCGATACCATCGGGTTCATCTCTTCGAGCCGATCGCTTGACTATAAGCTCATTGAAATCGGAGCTCTGGATGACTTTTGTTAGGATTCGAACATTTCTCGCTCAATAGATTGCATCAAGATTCGTGTTATGTCTCGAGATCCGTGTCTGATGATGAAAATTTGTTGGCGGCGTATCAATATATATATATATATATATACATATATATATATATATATATATATATATACATATATATATAAATTAAATAGTAGCTATGTAAATATATAAAAATTGGGTGATATAGTAAATTTCCCATTTATTATTAGTTTATTAAAGTGAATGCGATGTCATATTAAATTTCACAAATATTTAATCACTCTTCATCAGGAAAAATATTTACGTAAAGAGTATGTACATAGTTCTACGTGCTTATGAAGGTTATTCGGAGGGTACTAGGAGGTTATATCAGTGTTATTGGAGTTAATAATTCAATGACTTCACAAAACTCCCGAATAACACCAAAAAATATGAAAGTATATTTGCGGAAGTTATTGATAAGTTATTTGGGGGTTATTTGGAGGTTATCGGAGTTAATACCCCAATAACCTCTCAATAACTCCATACTTAAATATTTCTCGGAAGCTCCCACTCAGTTGTATTCACCCAGCACGCCTTTCAAATTCCTCGTCCGCTTCACCATCTCTTTTAAATTCTTTTCTATTCCAGACAGAGAAGAACATTGTTATCCCACGATAACAGAGCCTACTCCTTTGCCGGCGCCAACCTCTCCACCCATACTCTCCCTCCCGCATCATCTCTTCTCCTAAATCCACCGCAGGACCGCCAAATAAGCCCAAAAGTGTTGACGTAATCAGCACAAGGTATGGCAATCATGTTGTCCACGAGTTGCTTGATAAAATGCCTGACCGGAAACCTTAACATGCAGGACCTTTAAGGGGGGCTGTCTGGCAAGTTAGTCTAAATCTGGCCAGACGGTCATTTTGGACAAAATAAAGCTGCTGATTTGATGAATCCGGATTTCACGGATTCGGCCTAAATCCTAGATTCATCAAATCCCATCAATCTACGATTTATGGGATTTGATAAAAGAGCCATTGGGTTTGTTCAACTTTCCAAGCAGAATTTCCCAAACATTTGCGAGACAATTTTTTGGATAAATCTGAATTTATAGGATTCACCAAATACTAATAACTTATATCTCAACCTTTAAAGAATCCAAGCACTCTATGTCCCTATTCTGAATTCTATTACGCTTTTATCCATAAAATTTGCTTTTTTTTTTTTTCATAGAACTTGCTAATGGAGTTGAGTGGCTCGAGATGGAAAGGAAAGGGCTTTGCTGAAATTGCTGCACAAAATCCCATGTCTGAAATGGCGAAGAAACTCAAAGATTCTCTTAGCCAGTTAAGCGCAACATCGATGCTTGCCGGCTGTGTGTCCCTCCTCGAGGCAAAATCAGAGCTTGCAGACCTTCTAAACCGCTCCTGCTTCGGCCGCCAGATCACCACTTCGGAGAAGACGACTCATCGGTTTCAGCTGAGCTCAGAAGAAACCTTCTATATGCACCATGATCTTCAATCCTTAAAAGTCATAACCGAGACCGAGAGGCCTGTAAATGAACTGGAGTTATGGAACCATATGAAAGGTAGGAAAACAGCATTTCCAGAGCTCTACATGGCATACGCTCATCTCAGAAGGAAGAATTGGGTGGTTCGAAGTGGAGCTCAATATGGTGTGGATTTTGTGGCTTATAGGCATCACCCAGCTCTTGTGCATTCCGACTATGCTGTGATTGTTCTACAGGAAGGTGATGGCGATGTCCAGAAGAATGCAAGACTGAGGAGTTGGTCGGATTTGCAGTGTAGTCTTCGAGTGAGTGGAAGTGTGGCGAAGACATTGCTTGTTCTTTTCGTTGACAGGAATGGAAGTGATGCAGCCTTACCTTCTTGTCTGCAACAATTCAGTGTTGAGGAGAGAACGATCACTAGATGGGTTGCAGAGCAATGCAGAGAGGAGGATTGCTTGGAGAAGGACTGTAAGAATGAGTTGAATGAGTGAGGCATGGAAATCAAAGTTGTTTTGTTGTTTTATTTTATTGTTTTATTAATAGGTTTCATCTTATAAACTTGTTGGATGCGAGCATTTTGCTGCAATATTAACAATAATGATTTATTGTTTCATCTCTTTGTGATATTACTTTTAAGTTTGCATTTAACTAATATGCCAACCTAACAAATTGTTTTTCTAACGCATTATTAATAGGATTTGCCAACCAAACATTAATAAAAAAAAACTGAATATTAAATCCAACACTCCGTCTATTTTCCTTGTGTTTCGTCTTCTACCCGATGAAAATATGGATTTATTATCTGATTACGTCGGCTTTATTCCTTATTCGTGCGCGAACTCTGCCATCGAAGATAAATTCAGATTTATCGGATTTGATAAATCCCACTTAAAGTAAATTTAGGTTGCGGCCAAACACTGCCTTAGAAAAACAATTTGGCATCAATCACTCAGAAGCACCCCAATTCATTAGTGAACTTTAATATAAGAGGAAGAAAGAAGTACCACAAGATAAACTACCTTACATGACAAAGTAAGCATGTTGTGTGTTAAACTACTCATGGTCAGTGAGAGAGTTTATATTTTTAGTGTTGTGTACAACTTCTTATACACATATAATAAGTTGAGAGCAATATATATGAAACAGAACTTTTTATATGAAGAATCTAAGAAGAGAAAAGGCTATTAAAAGTAATTTACCTAAAACAATTTCACTATATAAGTTCAAAATTAGAAGAATTGAAAGGCCGGAGCTGGAAGGTGGTCAGTGCAATTGTTCTTTTATTTGTAAGGATAATTGAGCTACTAAAAAATGGCGAGGAGAATTCTGAACATGTTTGACTCCAAACACGAAAACCGCATGGAAGCTCAAGAATTCTCCAAATATAGAATATTTGTCCAAAAACAATCCTCAAGTTGTGCAAAACGACCTATATATAGACTTCTTGAAGGGAATTATGGAAGTAAGTTTTTCAGAGCTATAAAAGAATTTGAATAAATCAAAGAGAGTGAGGTTTTCAGAAGGATGGCTGCCAGAGATAGGAAGGGGAGCCTCAACAGACTAATAAGGCTTCGTTTGGGACAGCTTATCCGCTGCTGCAGTGGTGTTTTGAAAATATTGTTTCACTATTTGAAAACTGCATTTAACCAGTTTATCCCCAAATACAGTTGGTTTTTTACACTAAATGCGGAACGCGCCGCGGTTCCAAATAAACGACTTATCTGAATAAGCACAAGTTGCCCCATACGCACAGTAAGACCTCTAAAATCATCTATTCTTCACTATTAATGCCATCTCGACTAGAAAGTCTATTTAGGTGCAGTAAATCATATTCATCTTAAGGGATACTTTTGTCAAACCAGAAAAGATGCATTAAAAAAAAAGGTATTTACATACATACCACATAATTCTTATATATTTACATATCCAACACTAAATTTTAAAATTTACATGCATAACCCTTAAAAATCATTAATATTACATCAAAAATATAATCATTTTTAACTTTTTAAAAGTGAAAGGCATCGCATAAGTTTATAACACCATAGTGTTATAAATATAAATATCAATTTTAGATGTTAGATATGTAAATTCCCCCGAAATCAATAACTTTATTTATTTTCATTTTGCATAACTTGGTATCTAACTTCTTCCAAATGATAAGTTTAGTAAATTTCATGATTTCTAAGAAATATTTTCTAATTTAATGCAACTAAATAAGCCCTGAGCTACACTAATCTTTTCATGACAAGACTTATTCTCAAAGTGCAAACCAGAGAACAAAATATTCTAATTTCCCTTCAATATAAGACAACATTCAGAACAGCATAAATACAACATAAAATTAACATAAAAAAAGGAAGAGAAAACAAAAGGAAATTTAATTAACAGAACTAACTTCTTCTCTTATCTTCCTTCTCAGCCTTTCTTCTAGCCCTTACCTCTCTGGAACTTGCAGAGGATCTGAAACCTCCGCCATTAACTTCAGAGTCCAAGTCCTCCAAATCCTTGAATGATTTCTATTGATGAACAGAAGCACCCAAATCAAACTTTTAATGAAAGTAAATAAGTAAGAAGAGAAATGAAATTTATGAGAAATTGGAGGGTTTTTTTTTTTGCAGAGAATAGTACTTCACGCAGCTCGGAAAAGCTGACGGCGTAAAAGGTCACGGCGGCCGCTGCTACTATGCCGAGGATGGGAAGCGCAATCTGCCCTGCGTCCATATTTTCTACCTCTCTTCTTTTCTTTATCAGAGCTTTTCTTCTTATCCAAACGGAAGATTTACGTACCAACCACTCAATTCTTATGTATTTACATATCTACCGCCTCAACTTTACCTATTAATGAAAAATTCTTAGGGATAATTACATTGCATACTGATAAAATTCAGCAACCAGCTGATATTTTTGAAAAATGGGCTGGGTTGTTTTCACAAACTTTGATATTTGAATGAGAATTCAAAAAATGGATGAATGAGGGTGCTATGTATGTAATTGCCCAAAGTCTTTTCGCTTTTTTAAAGTCAAGATAATGTAAACATATATGAATTGGGTGGTATGTAAATGCTCAGAAGATTTAGATACATGCTACTTAATTCATATGTATCTAGTCCAACACCTAACTTCACTTTTACATACATACCACCCTTTTTCAAGTTAACATGGTAATACTTTTGATGTGATATAAAGATTTTGAGTGATATAAAATATAAGGAATTAAAATTTAGATATTATATATATAAATATATTATGAATTGGGAGGAATGTATCTAAATGCTCTTAGAAGTTTCATTGAGTGTTAAAAATGAAAAATATATCAGTACGGTCATCTAGGGCTGTCAAAAAAGCTCGTTGTTCTCGAACAGTTCGTGTTCGGTTCATCAAAAAGTTCGTGTTTGATTCTTTCGATAATCAAACGAGACGAACACGAACAATTTTTTTCGTTCGGTTTGTTAAAAGAACCAAACACGAACAGTGATGTGTTCGTTCGTGTTCGGTTCGTTATTGTTCGAAATATAAAATAATTTAAAATAATTATATATAAAAAATTTATGATATTTGAAAAATAATTATATATTATAAAAATTATCATATTTTAAATAATTAAACTTCTATAAATTATAATATATGATAAATTATTAATAACAATAATAATATTATACTATTAATTATATTAATATAAATATTATAATATTATAATTAATATACTTATACTATATATTAAAATAAAATCCTAATCAAAATCCTAAACACCTTATTCGGTTTGCTTCATTTTGAGGAAGTATGAGTTACCTGATGTGTACGAAATTCCTGATCAATTTGCTTTATTTTGAGGAAGTATCCTATCAAAGCTAAGGCTGTCACAAAAGCTCGTTATTCGCGAACAGTTCATGTTCGGTTCGCTAAGAAGTTCATGTTCGTTCGATAAGCAAATGAACCAAACACGAACAGTGATGTGTTCGAATATTTCGAACACATCAGTAGCTCTGTTCGTTCGTGTTCAGTTCGTTTACACCCCTACAGTCATCCATATGTGCGGATTAGGGATGTAAATCCTAAGTAAAACTTATCTGCAATTACTGATCCAGCACAAAATAATTTTTTCTTAAAATTGACTTTAAAGTACGATAAAGTTTCAATGTATTATTATTTTTATTATTTTATTTTTTGCAATCATCTCCACTGTCCTTGTACATACATTAAGAGTCTGTTTGGGAGCTGGGACAACTTTCTCTTTGCTTGTTTTTCTGACTGACACCGTAGTTCTGTTTCGAGAACTGCTTTTTTACTGTTTTTTTAGAAATTTCTATGGTAAAAAGCTATTTATTTCAACCAAAACTGTTAAAGTCTAGAGCAAGCTTTTATATATAAAAAAATAAATTTATAATAGTCATCACAACTTTTTGAATAATAATTTTTTCTACCATAATTTATAAAAAGTGGACGTCACCGTCGATTTACTTTACATGTTACAGGGTGTACTAACTCTGTTTTGCGGATGAACACTCAAAACACGGAGTAAAGGATGAACCTCAACTGAACTTTTGACAACAACACAAAATAATAGGATAGTTAGGATATGATCTTGAAACTCCCTTGAAAACAGTGACATTCAAAATTTTTGTGGATGAGTGACAACCTTAAACAATAGTTTTCTTAAGCAATTCCCAGATTGTTTTAGATTTAATTAACTATAGTGGCTTGTCCCTATAAGAAGAAGCGAACCGTAGAATAGGTATAATAACCTGAATCTCTAGTTATGTGTTTACTTTTGTTAGGTCGTCTTTGCTAGTATCCCTCTGAGGTTCCTTGAACAGAGACACTTCAGAGCTATCTACGCGAAGGCCACTTCACGAAAGCTCTCCCACGCATTTCTTTTATTTGTCTCTGTCATCATATGTCTTTGCTCTCAGATCTCTTCTTTCTTTAGATCACCTATACGATCAGAGAGAGAGAGAGAGTTATTCGGATAGAAAGGGCTATACGATGGTAGACAAGCTGACGACTCCAAGTCACACAACGACAGTGGCGGCAGCGCGGGCGATTCACCAGGCAGCAGTCCTAGACAATAAAATAATAATTTCCATCTCTAAAAAATTAAAAATAAAATTAAAACATTAAAGATATATTATAAAATAAATTAAAACATAAACTTAGAAATTTTTTTAGAACAAAAGCGCAGTTATAATTGAGAGTTTTTTTAAGTAATTCCGGTTGTTTAAAATGTAATTAACTATAGAGACCTGCCCTTATATAAAGAAGAAGACTCCATAACTAATCTAAACCCTATTTAGTCTTTAGATTAGATACATAAAATTATCTGTCAGATTTAAATTGTAGACTAGTACAGATATCTAATGTTTCCTTAGTTCGAAAGATCATACCCACCTTTCGAGACAGTCTACTACTTTCGATGATGTGCTTAATTATTTGAACAATCGAAACCTTTGAATATATACGACATTCATGTTGGAGCGAGAATAAAACCTAACACACATCACAGGTGGTTTTGCACTTGTATTTTCCACTTGTGTGTTTGCTTGCATAGCATGCCTGAAGCTATCTGCATTTGGTATTTTTCTTCACACACCTATCTCACATTCACACAACATGTGAATGGATAGCTTGCCACCAAGCCCATCCAGTGTGTAGTTCTCTCTAATGACGATTACATTTCCTTTCACTTCCTACAACATCGCTACGGGCTATCGTAAGTATTTCCTTGGCTCAGTGCTCCTTGCACACTTGTTCGCTTCCTATGATACCACTCCAGACTGCCATAGGCACCTTCTTGAGTTAGTGCTCCTCGCACACTCACCCTAACACCAATGCATCCATCTTGAGTCATTGCTCCTCACACACTCACTTCTGACACTCTTATGACTTCCTTGAGTCACTGCTCCTTGCACACTCTGTCACTTCTTACGGCATCGCTTCGGACTGCCTAGCACCTTCTTGAGTCACTGCTCCTTGCATACTCAACCTTGACAACTTATGTGACTTTCTCGAGTCACTGCTCCTCGAACACTCAACCCCGACACTCATGTGTCATTCTTCGAGTCACTGCTCCTCGCACCCACTTAAACCTCATACGATACCACATCAGACTATCGTAGGCATCTGTCCTGAGTCACTGCTCTTGCACACTCATTTTGGATACTCATGTGTCGTATTTGAGAATGGCTCGCACATCAAGTAAACTCGGCGTGTGTTCCTCTCTAGATACACCACCTCACTCTTGTTGCGCGGCTTGCATGCGCACCATCCCTTTTCATTTGGCATCATTTAAACTTACTATAAGTATGCCACATCGTATCACTTGGCATGTATCATGCTCCAAAGGACTTTAAATTTTCCAAGCATGTGATGTGTGTTCACCTGGGTACATGGCTACCGCCTAGCATGGATCATGACTCAAAGGCCTCTGAATCCATTCAATGTGCAAATTGTGTCACCCATAGCACTACCTCGGTATGTTATACGTGTGTCGTATATCTTGAGTTTCACATTTACATTTCTACACTAGCGGCTCATTTGTCATCGGTATATGCCACCATATACTCGTGACGAATGTTTGTTATCCCGTGATCGCTCCCACCTCGACAAAGCAATCACAACACACTGGACCACTTTGCATTTACATGTGCATTCCCTGACTGTCTCGGTTATGAATAAGGCTTGTTAATTGAGAGACCTGATCGTTGGCCACGAAGTGGCAGCAAGTTTTGCCCAAGAGGATGCCTCAAGAAGCGGTAATAGCTATCACACTATGAATATCACGTGTATATTGTGTTAAGGTTCCAATAGATCTAATAGGTGCCACTTAAGTTTTTCCTTCCATAGAACCTACTTTTGTGCTTATTTTACTTTATATCTGCACAATGTAATTGACTTGGATACACCTTTTTTCGCTTGTGGTTTGTGTGATAATCATGATCTATCATTTAGGCTCTCTAAAGATCTACACTTATAAATTTTCTACAAAATCTTAATAAAAGATTAGATTAATTAAAATTTAGGAATAAAAAAATTCATTTTTTTAAATATGTCTTTACTTTTCTGCATGGCCTTTGGGCTAGGTTTTAAATGGGTTAAATGCAAGGCTATATCCCCAGGAATATTAACAGGGCCTCCACACTTAAGACTTATTAAATAATGCATCATACTTGCATATCTTGCAGAGAAGTCTCTATACTTCTCCAACCCGACTGGCCTAACATAGATTTCTACTTAGGTGGTTGTCTAGTGCGTTTAGGGTGTTAGAAGCTTCCTTAACTCAGATGGAGAATAAAACCTTTGTGGGAGCGTTTTCAGCTTTGTAGCTGGACCTCTCCTCTTTTCACTCCGGTGTCATCCTCGTTTTTTTTGGTAGATATAAGTCTCACATTTACTCTTCTTACCTACATATGGTCATAGGACCTTGAGTTTCCTTCTTTTTTACCTTCAAGCTACTGAGGTCCACTTGGACGATGCAATTCACGGATTGCTGACAAGAGATCTCCGGTTGTGTTGTGTTGACTACCTTAACTACCAGATAGACTTGGAATCCTAATAGATTGGGATGACATATCTATGGTATCTGACCCCGCTATCTCTTCTCAATTAAGATTAGTCTTTCCTTTCTTTGGTGTACCCCTTTTGATCTTAGTCACTCCTTTGACGCCTCGTTGATGTCGTCACGTAGGCCCTGATTGCGAATGGGTTGCCGCCCATTTGGGATATGGTGATCCATCGTCCACGCTTACGACCCTGTTAGGATTTGAAAGCATGGTGTGGACCCTATGAGTCAACATGGTTGTTTCATAGGCCCCCTTCATCGATGAGCCGTTACCTATTTAGGACCGTGAGATACTCACTCTCAGCCTTGTGGCTTAGTGAGAGCTCTGAAGGCATTGAGACCATCTAATGAGATAACGATCCTTTGTGACACCCTCACTAGTAACCACTTAAATGTAAGCAGGACTTTTCTATTCGAGAGTATTATTGGGCACTTCCTAAGATGTAATTAAACAGAGAGATCATGACCCCAGAAACGTTCTTTTGGTTCTCAGGTTACGTGGGTAGTTTAGTATGTATTTTTTCGTAGATATTTAGTTCAAGGTGTCTCATTTCGATCTTGTTCAGATGCACACCCTTGACCTATCGCACAAGGTTTACCTCACATAAGCTCTCCAGACTCTTTTCTTTAATTTGTCTACGTAGACTCCGTCTTAATTCCTTCTTTTCTGATCTCTTCTCTATTTTGAAACGTTCATATGATTCAAGAGAGCCCATCGAAAAAAGGAATCCTAAGACGATGACTAGACAGGCTGGCAACTCCTAGTTACAGAAAGAGCCAAAAACTGCTGTCTAACTTTTGACTCCCCGCTTCAATAGTCACCGGACATTTTCTAACAATTGACATTTGTTAGCCATCAACATATTGCAATCAGCATATATGCCCAATATCCTCTCTTGTTAGATAAACAATCAAACTAATTATCCACCTTTCCTTGACTTATGATGTTCTTTCTCAAAGCATTGCTTGCATTTTGTTATTGATTGAAATCTGCAAGCCACCAAAGGCCAATACTAATCCTATTAATTGCTCAATCTCGCCATCTATTGGGAGAACAAACAAAGCCATTTCCTCACAATTACTAGACTTCTGAGGTTCACCATCAACTTTCTATCAATACTCACAACTCTGATAAAAGTGCTTATATCTCAATGCCTGCCACTATTGCATAAGAGCTCTATAGTTCATGCATATTGTATCATATAAATGCCTTCTCAAATTAAGAGGAGTTGAACTCTAATACTTATTGGCCCAAACCATGAAATTATTAAATTGGGCAAGATCCAATAATTTTTTTATTATATAAATTCACATAAAATATTATTTATTCTTCTTGTTTTGCAAGAAATTTATTTTGTGTTAAATTCTTTTACAACTCTAAATCATCTCCTTATTTTCAAATCTTTTTGGCACACAATAATATTAATTAAATAAAACAAAAAATATATTTTTTTAATTTGTTAATGAATCTTAAGTTCAATAATCAATGCACTTTAACTCACATCTTCACGACATGAGTAGACTCTGGTCGAAGCACAAGTCCCTTACACATCAGATCATGAATCGTGACAAATAAGCACTGATCCACAACATGAAGATTGAGGGTGCGTTCAGGGCAACTTCTACTTATCCACATAAGCTGCTTATTTAAAAAAGCAGATCGTAGGATTTGACCTGCGTTTCGCGTTTAGTGTAAAAAATCAACTGTGTTTTCGGATAAACTGCACAAATGCAGTTTCCAAACGATGAGGCGACGATTTCAAAATGCCACCGCAGCGAATAAGCTGCCCCCAAACACACCCTGATTATATAACCTTTGAATGTGAAGCCGCTGGTTCAATTCTCACATATTATCTTTGCGCTCGTTTTTCCCTTAAAAAGAGAAAAACAATTCGGACACTGTTGGGGCAATTTTTTATAGCTTTGCTTCGTAAAATTTTGCCACAATTCTTTTCAGCTACTATTTATTTAAAAAATAATAATGATAACCAATTTTTTGCTACTGGATTATAGTAGCTATAAAGAAAACTATTACTCAATTTTTTTTAAATAAAAAAAAAAGTTAAGGTAGTTATAATAACTATAAGAAGAATTATTTCACCCCCAACTCTACAATTTTTTCAACAATCAACTACAATTACCTCAAATAGATCCTCAAAAACAGGAAGCATGAATCCTACAGACATGAAAAAAATTTTATTTTGAATTTTAAAGAATAAAAAATAGAATGATTACAAAATACTAACCAAATACACTCTAAGAAAATAATAAAAAATGATGCCAAAAGGCCCTGAAGAATGAGGAGAGAACCTGCTATAAATAAAGATATATATATATATGTATGTATGTCTGCTTTAAAAGACTCCAAATTACATTTTTGAAAAGCCAACCTTCAAAAACTTATAAATTTCAGGAGAATAAAAAACCTGTTAAAACAGGATGAGGTTTACTAGTGATCTGCTTCACAAAATACAATCTTGCTTTTATTTCCTAATCAGACTTGCATAAAAGCACTAATTACAAAGGTTTATTATCAAAATCAACATAATGTTCAACTTCACTCAGGATTCTGCTAATATAGGCAGAAAGAAATTTGACCCTCACATTCTAGTAAACCTCAAAAGCTTCACAAGAAGAAGCTCTTAATAACTTACTGGCTTAAATGCTAGAAATCTCATAAAAAAAATACAAGTAATTCTTCTGAAACGCACAAGAAGAAGAATTACCTGCCTCATGCAGCAACTGGGACAGCTTCATCAAGAGCAACAACTCCTGGAAGCTCCTTTCCTTCTAACAATTCCAGGCTCGCTCCGCCGCCGGTTGAGATATGGCTCATCTTATCAGCAACTCCTACTTTCTCAACAGCAGCGACGGAATCTCCACCTCCAATGATGGTTGTTACACCTTTGCCACTAAGCTCCGCGAGCTTATTGGCGATTGCCTGCAAGACAAGAGAGGACACTTCTATAAATCTCGAAATATAATGAGAAGTTGTCGAGTTTGATTTTTGTCCTACTAGAAAAAAATATGTTATGCAAATTTAGTAAGAGTTTGCTTGGGATTATTTATTTCTCTTTTTATTTTTATTTTTATTTTTATTTAGAAAATATATCTGTTTAATACATTTTGCATATTTTAATTTATTTTTATTTTAAAAAATAAACTCTCATTTTTAAAAAATTAAAATATCTAAAAGTTATTTAGTGTTTTTAAAATAACTAAACAAGTAATAACAATCCAAAATATTTTATTTAAAGTAAAGACATAAACAAAATATAATTAAAATAAAAAAAAAAATCAAAAAGAGATCTCAAACTGGCCTTCATGGCAAGATCATTATAAGGGGGCTCTGCCCCAAAAAGCATCCAACATTCATAGTTATTTCGGTTTGCTCCAAGTTTCTATTCACAAACAATGGCTGTCGTATTTTATTATACTAAGATTTATATAAATACCATGTTGACCTCGCTTTCGATCGCGCTCGCGTCAAAATTTTGCGACGATACCAAATTTCGACGCAATTTTGACGCGCTCGTCGACGAGGTTGCTCAGACGACCTCGGACGACGAAACGGACTGCGCCGATGCGTCCGGATGTCGATTTCACTTAAGATCGACGTTAGGCTCGCGACGATAGCCTGTCGGGGCAAAACTCGTAATTTAAGTTTTTTTTTAAAATAAAAAATATATATTTTAAAACTTCTTTTAAAAGAATAAATAATAATAAAAAAAAACCTAATTAAACTAAATCTGCCCTAACTCTCCTCACGCTCGACCGGTTGGCTTCGTCTCTCCCGCGCGAGCTCCATGGAAGCTTCGTCCCTCCCGCGCTCGAGCGTGCTCCCTTGGCGGCCGTTTGCTCCTCGAGCCGCTCGCGATCCTATCCTTATCCCTGTGCGAGCAACCTGCTCCCCCTTGCGGCAATTTGTCGCCGCCTCTCGCGCCTCTCCCACTTGCGCCCGATCCTCCGAGGTGAGTTACGACCTCCACCTCCCCTTCTCTCGCCTATTTAAACCCCATTTGGGGTGGGATTGAGGTTGGCCCGAAATTCTCGTGAAGAGGAGGGAGGTGCTCGTTGTGCTGCGTTGCGGTTTGCTCCAGTGTGTTTTACGCACTCGGTAACTCTTCCCGACTCCCCTTTCTCCTCTTCGATTTGGCCCCAGCTACCGTAGCCCCGTTGATTGGCGCGGTTCTTTCCCGTTTATGGTTTCGACCGAAGGCTTATATCCCCCGGAATGTGTTAATTGCATGTCGAGATGAATGTTATAGGGCTCCCCGTGTACTTTAGCTTGACATGAGGCATGGAAGTATTTATTTAATTCTATATACATGCGGAGTTCATTTCTTGCTCCTTGTAGCTTTCCTTTACAAAAATAGCATGTTAAAGTGAAGTTTTGATTCAACTTGAAGGAGCCCTATGTTCACTTTCATGATAAATGTATTGAGGCTCTGCATTTTAATCTGTTAAGTATATGGAAACGTTCGTTTTAGCTTCATGATAGGTGTGGTTTTAACTTTATTATAGCTCATCTTGAAGCTCGGTTGGCTTGGCTTAACTCTTACTTGAAAGGCTATTCTAACATACGGATACTTGCTACTCTTATTTCGATGCTTTAAGAGGCTTGTTTTGGCCCTGTTTGGAGCTTGGTTGGCTTGATTTATTTCTGATTTGAGAGTCTACTTTGGTATTCTGGATTTACTCTTATATTGGGCTTGGTTGAGGTTTTTGCTATACTCTTTGTTTTAAGCTTGATTCTAGCCGGATTTTGGCCTTATGTGGCTCGGTTTCCAGTTGGCATTATTGTATCCTTGTTTTCGAATTGAGGTTGGCTCGGGTTCAGCCTTATATGGGCTCGGGTTGGCTCTTTTAGCCCTCTTTCTGTTTCAGCTTTGAGCAGGGTGTGTGGTATCCCGAATTTTGGCTGATGTTGTTGGTTTGATCGAATGCTTAATATGGCAGCTTTCCTTTAGCTTTGTGATGAATTATTTTTCGATTATATGTTGGCTCGTCTTTTCTGCTTTGTTTCTTTGGGACTCGTTGTGTTGGCTCGGGTTGGCCTGCTGATTGGCCCGGTCTTGAGTTAATTTAGGACTCGCCGTCGTGGCTCGAGGTCGGCTGGTTCTCTTGGCCTTGTCTTGGCTCGGCTTGACTTCTTCGAGAGCTGTTCTGGTTTGAGATTGAACTGCCTTCTTTGGCCTGTTGTTGGCTCGGGTTTGATTTTATTTGGGGGCTGTTCTGTTTTTGGAGTTGGAGGCTTTACTACCCTTTTGTTTTGGCCCTGGCCGAGAGCCTTATGCTAGTAATTAATGTGTTGGCGGCCTTGTTTATCGCTATGGCTGAATTGGGAAATGATAAAGATGAACCTATAGTTGCTTCTGCTTGTTTGTGAGGGAGATATCGAGCATCGTGCTCGGCCACTTCTTAGGTGCCTCATTTGATGAATTGGAGTAAAATCGATGTTCTCGGAAGCTTGTCCATTCACTTTCTTATGGGTTTGGAAATGTTCGCAACCGGTGTTCGTCTCGAGCCTTTTTTCTCTTTTTACTTGATTTTAAAAGGCTTCGATCGTTTTCTCTCCACAATTTGCTTTTAAGTTTCCTTTTCGATATAATTGTGCTTCGAGCGAGAAAATGACACCCTCGGGTCGATTCCGGAACTCGGATTTCGTTTTTAAACGCCTCGTCATTACATGTGTTAGGTGAATTTTAAATTAACTCACTCGTCGTCCTACTCCTCCAAGTTCGGGGTGGGTTAATTTTCCTTTCTCCCTTTTCGTCGCTTGACACGTTTTCCCGCTTCACTCGGAGTTGGCTTTGGTTTTGTTTTGTTTTGGGCGATGACGGCGATGATGCACAAGACACGCCAGCCGATGATAGTTAGAACGATATCCCATCCTAAGACATCGTGACTCGCTCCAGGCCCCGATGAACCGTAGGATGACGAGATCATTCGCCGCCGTAGCGCAAGCTGGGCACCCGTATCCTTCTAGGATTGTTAGCGATCTTTTACCCTACGAAACGATCGACTCGTGACAATTATACTTTTCAAAAACCGATAAAAATATGATACTACATTCCATAATAAAAATATATTTCCACCACAATTAAAAATTGATAAAACTTTCTTTGCATGTTCGAAATCCATGTGCATGCTAAAATATAAATTTCAAAACTATATCATTCACTCGTCGATTATCGGCCTTGCGAGTGAACACTCTCCCGAGTCAGTGCTAGTTGGACACCCTTCACTGAATGGCGGGTTTTATACACTCGTAGCGATCGAGTAGCCTTCGACTACCTCTTCGAGCAAGATTACACGCTCGAGCTTAACCCCGACCCGAGTGCTTTGCGGTTTTCTTCTGGTTTTCATTCGATTTTTGATAGAGCACTCGTGGTCCTTTTGTGATTTCCTCGAGTTTTTAGCGACTTTTTTTCTCGAGCTTTTCCGTTGTGAGTCACCACTTTGTTTTCTCGAGCTTGACGACCTTTTCTTTGTCATTGGCTTTCATGTAGCACACTTCATGGCTAGACAAAAGAAAATAACGGCCTCCTGCGTATACGGTGTTGTTTACATTCGCAGCATGTTACCTTCTTCGTACTGCTATCGCATGCTATATCATGTTAGCCGTCACTTTTCATACCTTGCTATCGTACGTTATCCCGTTTAAGACGTTACATTATATGTCGTTGCATGCTTCTATCGTATTCTCATGCTATATACATATCCCGTTATAAACCGTACAACACTTAAACATATTTGCGATAGGATGTTTAAGAACTTCGACCATAGTGCCACTTGATCGAACATTTTGACCGTCACCTTAAAACTCAAATCTCTTCACAAGAAGGAGCTTCTGAGCTAAGATAGTAGGCAAGACGGTTGTCTTCAACAGATGAGCTTCGTCGTCGTCAAGAAACCATAGTGATAGCTCTGGAAGTTATTGAGGCTCGCTTCGACCTCCGACATCCCCTGCTCCTCTCCCTTCGGATTCCACATTCCAAATTCGAGCCAACCCTCAGACACCTCCACTTCTTATTTCGTTGAAAAGTCCTATACTTTCGACCTCCTCAAGATAATATTTCCCGATTTTTATCAAGAAATATTCTTAATGATTTCTGGCCATTTAAGATGTAATTAACTATAGTGCTCATCCTTATAGGAAGATTTTCCGAACTCAACTTAAAATAAACCCTATTTAATTCTTCATATTAAATAAGTGAATTTGTCTAAGAATAATTGGTTTTGCAGACCAAACTGGAAGTCATATATTTCTTAGCTTTATTTGATCGAGCCTCACCCTAAGCTTCGTGCTTATTTTTCGTGATAATGTACGACTGAGTGCAGAAGGCTTTTTCAATCAAACTATCGAAAAATATGAGTCAGCTGACTTCCTTTCTTTTCGTTAAAGGATCCTTCCGAAGCGGGCGACGGGATTCCGATTCCGGCGACCGACAGCTTCTTACGGGCACTTCACGCACAAAACAACGCCGACATACCACTTAATTCCTATTTATTTGCATATCTAATACCTAAACTTCAATTTTTACGTATTGCCATCTTACCTATGCTGAGAAGGTCGCCTTATATTATGTGTGAAAATGTGCATTTCACCTTTTTAAAGTTTACATATAGGTATTTTCGATGTGATATGAAAGAATTAAGTAGTATAAATTTAAAAAGTAGAGTTTAAGTATTAGATATGTAAATACATAGAAATTGGGATATATGCATGAGCATGCCCCATTATTTTACCATAGAAATGAGGTTTATGGTTCTCCATAATCAATTGTTAAATCTAACTTAGCGACAATAAAATGTAATCATAAATCAGGTAAACCTATATAAAAGTCTCATGTTTTTTCATGCTCTGATCATACCTTTTATTTTCTGCAATTTTTTGCAGTCTGCGTTTGCACATATTTTACATATTTTCTAACATAATGCAAAGGTAATATTGAATGAGATAATTGTATACCTCAGTTCCAACTGCAAACTTGTCAAATTCAAAGACTCCCATTGGACCATTCCAAATAACTGTCTTTGTGGTATCCAAAGCATCGCTGAATGTTTTAATGGAATCAGGGCCAATGTCCAAGCCCATCCAACCCTCAGGAATTGCAGATGATGGCACAACCTACACAGAAATTAACTCATTTGTTGAAACAAAAATTTACACACGTAGCACACAATTCTTATGTTTTACAAACGTAGCACTCAATCCTTATGTCTTTACATATCCTGCATCTAAATTTCCTATTGAGATACGTTGCACTTTGATTCTTTAAACCTAAGCATGAAAAGGTATATTTCATTTTTAAAAGATGATAGAGCTTTCGTCGATGTGTTATTAAATATTTAAGTGCTAAAACTAAATATGAAAGTTTAGGCGAGGGATATGTTAAAAATTGGAAGATGGAAAAGAACACCAAACCTTGCTATTGGCATCAGCTGCAAACTTATCGGCAACCACCACATCGGTTGGGAGTAAAAGTGAGACTCCTTTTGATTTGGCCTTACTAAGAAGAGATGTTGCGAGATCCAGCTTGTCATTCTCTACCAGAGAAGAGCCTACGGAAAGTCCCTGTGCTTTGTAAAAGGTGAATATCATGCCTCCACCGAGAAGGAGGATGTCGACTTTCTCCAACAGTGATTCGATAACACCGATTTTAGACGAGACTTTTGAACCACCCACAATAGCAGCAAAAGGCCTCTTGGGATTTGAAACAGCACCATCGAGGTAGTCAAGTTCCTGAAAAAAAGATAACATTTTATTTGGAGAAGATTTAAAATATCATACAATATTATATATTAGAACATACAACAACAACAACAACAAAGCCTTAATTCCACTAAGTGAGGTCCGCTACATGGATCCTTTTTCTCCATCAAGTCCTATTCAGTGTCAAATTTTCATTTAATTCTAATAAATTAAGATCATTTTTTATACAATAAGCCCAAGTCTTCCGAGGTCTACCTCTGCAACTAAAATGACACTCTGAAGATAAAAAGAAAACATCATACATATTTAATAACTTTTTGAATGATTTATGATCTATTGGGGGGAAGGATGGGGAACCAATTGCATAAAATTTAAAGAAAAAAATCTTTAATTTCAGTGTATATGGCGAAAAAGTTCACCTTTTGTAAGAGAAAGCCCGCAACAGAAGGTTTCAAGAACTTAGTAACACCTTCAGTTGAGGCATGTGCTCTGTGTGCCGTTCCAAAAGCATCGTTCACGAAGAGATCAGCCAAAGATGCAAGCTTTTTTGCAAATTCCGGTTCATTTTTCTCTTCTTCCTTGTAAAAACGCACATTTTCGAGTAGTAATACACTGCCATCTGGAAGAGAAGTAACCAAATTTTCAACCTCGGGCCCAATGCAATCATCAGCCTTCTGAACCTGTTCAATAACAACCATAAAAGAACAGAACGATCAAGATTAGGGGTATGAAAAAGTCAAGTTGAGCTCAAGCCAACTATAGCTTATGTTTGAGCTCAAACTCAACCTCAATTCTCCAGTTTGAGTTGGTTCATGGGCCAGCTTAATTATTAGAAAAGATAGAAAATCAATTTAACTAAAGCATACGTTAGTAAAATAATTAAAATAGTGAAAGGTTACATAAGAGATAAAAAAATTAATTAGAAAAAGGAAGAGAGATATACTTTTATATATGTTTGAGAGCTTTGTAATTAAGGATTTGAATTCTAATATATTTTGTTTTTATAATATAGTTGCATTATTAAAAGAGCAGTTTTATTAGTTGATTCAAGGATAGCTTAAACTAGGGTTGTTAGTTAATAAGCTCGGCTCACAAGCCATTTATTGAACTAAGTCTAATGTAACTCTTGAGTCAAGCTTAATAATTACATCACTAACAAAAAGCAAATATATGAATGGGAAAGATCATACCTCTATCCCTAGGAGTTCAGATAGCCTGGGAACAAGAGGGGCCAAACTGTATTTAGGTGTAACGCCCTTAGGCCTACCCTGAAGTTCACCAGTAAATGAAAAACAGATGAGTATAGTAAACAGCTTGATTTCTCTGAATGTTTATAAAAAGTACAAATATAAGAGATCGATTGCTGAAGTGTTCATCACAGTCATTCAACAGTCGTTCAAGCAAAAGAAAACAAAATGACATGACCTCAATTGTCTAAAATGACTAGAATAAAGCAAAAAAATTTGTAAATAGAAAGTACAGCTTGCTGGAAATAATATTTGTTTTTCCTAAGTTTCCAATCCAGCTGTGAAAAAGGTGTGAAAGTAAAATTAGTTATATGCTAAAAATTACATCATAAAACCAAACCAACATTAAGCTTATAGGAAAAATTATCCATGAAGGTAATGTAATCCCTAACAATCACTGAGTTTTACTAATAGATAATCGACCAAAAAATATTCAAGAATTAAAGAATATGCATTCATAAAAGTTAAGCTACACATCCAAACAATATGCCCCACATACATGGTACTTTGTTTCTTTTCATAATCCCCATCTCTATGTGAAGCCGAGTGTGCTTCATTTAGTTTGGTTTCCGAACAAACGAACCTACATTTAAAACCATAACCAAACCATCATTAAGGAAAAATAGAATGAAATTCATAACAAGATTTTTATTTCTGTTTCACTTGTTATTTTGGTTTAAGACCATAAATATTAGGGAATATGATTTCAATTTTGAACTGATTCAATTTGGTTCAGTTTAGTTTTAAATAATTTCCAATACTTTGGTATGGTTTGAATTGATAATTTTCTTACACGGTGAAGGATCATTAAAACTGATTTCATTAAAGATAATGGATCATCGAAAAAATAAAATAAAAACAAGACGTGAACCAACATAAATTTTAACAAAATGGCAATGGCCCAAGAAATCCGCTATTTCGGAACAAAACATTAAAGGACTATAGGACTTATGACTGAAGCTAATACCTGATTGAGTAAGGGTTGTAATTTCGTGATACCATTAATTTGATCCTTATAAGAATTAGTTTATTAGCATTTGTAAATATAACTTTAACATTATGCTTTAATAGTTTCATTTGGTTTATTTCAGTTTGAAACTTTAAGCCTACACAAGATCAAGTAAGTCGGTTCAGATAAAAAATGAAACTTAACCAAATAAAAACAAACTATTAATTTAGTTGGTTTGGTAAGGATTTAAAGTTTAACTTGTTTTTCTTTTTTTTTAACACATACACTAGATGTTAGGAACACTGCCATTGCTGGGTCCTAAGTCACAGATGTGAAAAATGAAGGGTTGCGTTAGATAGTCGACAACCTACGTAAAATGTGTCGAAAAATCATGACAACAAACTAAAAGCCTTCATTTGAGTGGAACTAAAATTGAATACATGGAATGTAGTTTTAGTAGTATTAGCTCTAGTGGCAAAGTTGTAATTATGGGTGATCAAATCATTAAAAAGTGTGAACGCTTTAGATATGTCAGGAGTATTGTTCAAAGTGATGGTGCTATAGATGGGAATGTTATTACTGGAATTCAAGTTGGTTGGTTGAACTGGAGGAATGTATTGAGCCGATTGTTTGATAGAAAAGTACTGCCTAGACTGAAAGAAAAATTTTATAAGGTTGTAGTGAGACCTGCATGCTCCATGCTGCAGAATGTTTGCATTAAAAGAGAAGCATAAAACAAAGTTAAGTGTTGCCGAGATAAGAGTGCTTATGTGGATGAGTGGCTTGACACTTAGAGACAACATGCGAAATGAATATATCGGTGATAGAGTTGGTAGAGCTATAAAATTAGAGAGAGTCATCTTAGATGGTTTGTTCACATTAAACGTCGACCATTTGATGATCCGATTAGGAGAGTAGATGTTCTGGATTCGACTTATGTTTAGAAAGGCAGATGTAAACTCAGAAAAACTTGGGCATATTGTATAAAAAATAATCTTAATTTATTAGAAATAAATGAAAATATGACACTCAATAGAACGCAATGGAGAAAAAGGATTCATGTAACCAATCAGCCTATTTAGTGGGACAAAGGCTTGTTGTTATCGTTTGACCAATAGATATTAGGAAGAAATTATGGTGGTGCTCTTTCTCTGTCTAAAACTATTGTAAATCTCCATCCCTCCAAGGATTTCCATCTCCATTACCTTTGTAAGAGTTTTCAATCTCACGCAATAGCCCTGTCTTTCTATTTCCCTACTTCAGGTGTGGCTCAACTTCCCTCTCCGAAACGTTAATTTTAGCATCTATGATTTTCATTTTTATTTTTTTGTAGTTTGCCTTATTTTTTAAAGTTAAATTAGCTTGCATCATTAAGAAAATATATTTTTTTCTTATTTTACAATTGTTATTATCAAGGATGGTTTTTCTATATTGATTATTAAGTTTTAACTAATATTTATAAGATCATAATCCATAACTTAATGCCTTTTTTAAAAAAAATTCACAATAGTTGTTTTAATCACATATATATTTATTTATTTCTTTGGGTTGGGGGGAATTTGAATGAATTAATAGCAGACAAACGCATGCTACATATGTAAGGCCTTGAACCCATATCTATTGGTTGAAAGACAAAGCCCTCAACCACTAGGTCAAGAGAACTAGCTCAGATGTTATACATTAATAATTTATTAAAAAAACATTATGTTCATAGCATGCCATATCCTACTTCGTATAATTAGATCATACGGCAGTGTGCAATGTCAGTGCCTTGTGTAGGTGTTTGTGTTCATGCTTCATGGGTTGGAACCATCAAAGGAATGCACGAGCGGCATCCCGTTTTTGAAGTTAAGGATATTATGATGAAAAGGTTTTTCCATTACATCCCTCTAGTTGCATAGCAACCTCTTTATGTTCAATTTAAGATACATGCAACATTAATTTTGATGTTAAGTGTGCAAGTTAAGCTCCCAATCAAATATACAATAAATGGTAAAACAAGGGGGTGTAAGTATGACAAGATCAGAGCTACTCTTTAATCTGCAAAATATATAATAATAATAATAATAATCATAATGATAATAATAATAATAATGATAATAATAATAATAAAATCATAGCCCAGTTTCAAAGTATTCTAAAATATCACAGAAAACTTTTATGAGTGGATTTCTTTGGTTAATCCTCAAATTGAAACCTTGAAAGAGGATATAAAAAAAGGATATTTACATAAAAGCCACACAATTTTCATGTATTTACCTATCTAACACCTAAACATTCATATTTATATGCGTACCGCTAAATGATTTAACATCATATCAAAAATACTATTGTCACTACCTTTCTAAAAGTAAAATACACAATTTCATGCATAGGTTTACAGTACCAACTTGTTATAAGTGTAAATATCAAACTTTCGGTGTTAGGTATGTAAATACATAAGAATTGTATGGAATGCATGTAAGTTTCCCGAGAAAATAATGTCACAGAACAGCAAAATAGATTATTAATTTGAAATAATCAAATCTCGGCAAAGACACTTTAATCACAGTTAAACAAAGTACATAATTAAATGCAGCAAACAACGAGCTTCCGAACATTATTCTCAAATCAGGGCATATCAGCACAAAAATTCAATCAGAATAATACGCCATCAAGAAGAATAAGCAACATCAATGGGGAGAGATTCTCACCAAATGACTGGAAAGAATGACCTTAGCCCCATTGCTCAGTAGATGCTTGATGGTAGGCACCGCAGCCCGGATCCTAGTATCATCTGTGATGTTCTGGTTCTCGTCTAAAGGAACATTGAAATCAGCGCGGACGAGCACCCTCTTCCCCTTAAGATCCGCTGCCGTTAGGTCTCCGACGCTCCTCTTCGCCATGGCAACAACCCCCTTCAGCCCCCGCTTACTCCGGCCGGCCACTTCCCGGATTTTCGACCCCACGTGGGCAGTCAGAAGAGGATCTGCCGCTGCTCCGGCGAACCCTAGACGCCGGAGCGGGGATTTCAGCGCTACGACGGCGACGGCGGGTACAGAAAACCGGCGACTGGAGGAGGACGAAGAGGTTGAGGGGAGAAGAGAGAAAGAGGCCGGAGATGCTGCAGAAGCCATGGCGAGTGAGCTCAGAGAGAATGGAGCGGGAAAAGGTTTGGCTGAATTTTGTGGTTTGCAGATTCTTATCGCATATCAGTGGCGAGAGGTCGAGGGAGCGCGAGAGATCAGTGTTCACGGGCCCATGCCTTTGATCTTGCGCGGAGACGGTAGCCGCACGTTGTAGATTGCAAATTCAAAAAGTTTAATTTGTTTGATTAATATTAATATTAGCTAGACCTATAAAATTATTATGTTATGGACATAGGAAGATTAAGCCTAAATTCAATTTGATGATATAATATTAATAATTTGTTATCTTAGAAGAATTAAGATAATTATTTATTTTTAGAGTGTATTATATATTATTTATAATTATAAAATGATGGAATAATTTTACATCTAGTATTAAAAATTTGTTGCTCATTTCTATATGAATTAAATTTATAATACGAGTATTTGAGATATTGATGAATATTTTAGGAGAACCATGCTTAGATTGTTTTTTTTTTTGAGAATTTAAGTGTTTGATGGAAAAGAAAAATGAGTGTTTACCCATTGTAATATTCTTAGCCACTTCAACCTAAAATGCTTTTGACTTCATTCAAAGAACAATCCTAATGATCATAACATGGAAAGAAAATTGAAGAACTCCTACTAAGCTATACAAATGCATATCATTAGCCTCCTAATATTTCTAATAACAACCTCAAAATCCTAGTTTAGGTTTTTTTTCCCACTTATTCCCATTCTAACAAACAATATTACCTCTTAACATGATTTAATTTGGTTTCCATAAGGTGAACCGAACTAACTCCTATAAATTTGATAATATTATTACATTAATATGAATTTAGATAAAAAGCATAATATTCAACTAGAAAATTTGCTTTAATCTAAATGCAAAAGATTACTTTTTTGGGATTCATCTAGTCAACAATACTAAGGCTCCCAATGCTCATTAGGTGAAAACCTTGCTCAACTCACTCTGTCCAACTTTCTACTACCTCCATTTAATGTTTTTTATTACTGAGTTCCTATAACCTATAATTTTATACTAAAAAAATAAAAACTTCATGCATTAATCATGAAATCTAAAGAGGTTTCTTCAGAAGATCTTATGTATTTACAATTACATAGTGACAAATTACTCTTTTTGTAGCAATCAACTACAGCATTTACAGTTCGAAGCTATATTTGTTTTTATGATATTACAGTTGTTAAAGCTGTAGTAGTATTATATATTTGTGATTATCAACTTTATAATGTCATCTTCTCTACTTCAGGAGAAGAGTCGGCCTATAAACATACAATCACATAGTAGATTGCTTTGACTTAGATAAACACTGTGGGTTTTTTCAGGATTTTCCTGGATAAAAAATCTTAATGTCTACTTCTGTTATATTTCATTTATCTGTTTGTGTGTGGGATCTTCGGACAGCGTTGAAACGTTAAATTATTACTTTACTATCATGTATTTTCTAGTATGCAATAGGTCTAAGGGTGAGTGATTTTTGCTTAGGGATTCATCTAACTAAAAATACATAGAATCCCTATGACTCATGGGGTGTAAACCTTGCCCAATTTGCTATGTCAAGCCTTATACTAGCTCTGCTTAATGTGTTATTATCAGTGAGCACGACCCCTTGTAATTTTCTACTATAAAAATATAAAATGCCATGCATTAATCATGAAATATAAAGGGGCCTGTTTGAAGAGCTTATTTTGTAAAGAACATAATTTGTTTATTCTAAAATTTTGCCTAAGATTAACAAAATAATGTCAAATAGTCAATCCTTTTCAACTTGTGTAGATTGTGGGTCATATGTTCTTAGTTTTGCCCTTGTAAGATCATTGTATAACTTGTATCTTAAGTCTTATCCAAAGATAATAAACTATACTTACTCTCAGGTCACTGATCTTTATGATTTATTCTAGAATTTTTTTATGTAACAAGACTTTCTACATTGGTTCTACAATTGTTGGGGAAGGCTTTAATAGTGGTAAACATTGGAATGGCTAAAATCGTTTATCTTATACAATTTTAACCATTTTTGTAGCTGCAATCTCTTAATATTTAAATTGAGTGGACTAAATACCTAAAAGTAAATAATATTATAAAGTTTTCTACATATATCAAACATTGATTTTTTTTTGTTGAAAAAGGTGTCATAGATTGACAACCATTTGTTTATCCTCACAAAAAAACTTCAATTTTGAGAACCGTAGACACAAACAATGCTATAAAATCTTCCACCCTTCCAAAATTTAACAAAATTTTATTGTGGTTAAGAAAAGAAACAAAAATCTTATGATAACTTCCAATAGAAGTTTTTTGCTCTAAAATTTATTACAAGGTGATTTAGAAAGGGTTTGCCAAATTATCCATGATTGATGAGGCTAACAGTGGAAGGGGAGTTGTGAGGAGTCGTTGCTTTATAACAATAGAGTGGCCAGCAAGAGAATATCTTGAGTTGTAGATAGGGGTGTAAACGAACCGAACATGAATGAACATAGCTAGTGTTCGTGTTTGAAATGCTCGAACACATCACTGTTCGTGTTGGGTTTGTTAAACAAATCGAACGAGAAAAAATTGTTTTTTTTTCGTCTCATTTGCTTATCGAACGAATTGAACACAAACTTCCCGGCGAACTGAACACGAACTGTTCCCGAACAATAAGCTTTTTTGACCATCCTAGCTTCGATATCATACTTCCTCAAAATGAAGCAAATTGATCAGGTATTCTGTACACATCAGGTAATCCATACTTCCTCAACGAAGAAACCGAATAAGTGCGTTTGTGATTTTATTTTAATATACAGTAGAGTATATTAATTATAATATTATAATATTTATATTAATATAATTAATACTATAATATTATTATTATTATTATTAATTTATTATATATTATAATTTATAGAAGTTTAATTATTTAAAATATGAAAAATGTTTATAATATATAATTATTTTAAAATATCTTAAACTTTTTATATATAATTATTTTAAATTATTTTATATTTCGAACAATAACGAACCAAACACGAACGAACACATCACTCGTTCACGTTTCATTGCTAACGTACCGAACAAAAAAAATCGTTTCGTGTTCGTCTTTTTTGTTTATCAAATGAATCGAACAGGAACATCTTGACGAATCGAACACAAACTGTTCGCGAACAACATGTTTTTTTGACAGCCCTAGTTGCAGAAACTTCTTTGTGAAAAAATTATAAATATGCTACACAATTCCTATGTATTTACAAATTGAACATCTAAAGCTTCACTTAAAAGACATCGGTGTCATAAACCTATAAATAAAAAAGTCAGTTTTACTTTTAACAATTTCATAATGATGATATTTTTGATGTGATGCTAAAATTTTGAGTGCTATAAATTCATGTAAGTATAAAAATTTATGTATTATTATTTAAATAAATTAAAAATGTGTGGCGCGTATGTAGATGGTCCACATTTTTCTTTATAAGTGAGCCTACTTTGGTTTTTTGTTCTTGTGTAGAAATATTCTCTACTATTTGTGGACAAAAAAGTGAAGGAAGACCAATCTAGTTTCGAAATTAAGAACAAGTTTATTCTTCCAAATACTCAAAATGTGCAAATATAGAAGGCAGTGCATGCAACCAATGCCCAGTAACAATAGTAGCTTCCTTTACCAAACGGAGTGCTTCGAATGTAATCATCTTTTCTGCGATGTATTTGTCCAGTATCCGTCAAACCAAAAATTATCAAGCCACAGCCATCGTAAAGTAATCTCGCAGCAAAAGAAAAAACATATAATGAATGAAGTTTTCAATGGATGAAGTAACAATCAATGAATAGACTTAAATCAGAAAATCCCAAACTGAAGTTTAAAACTAGCAACCCCAGGTTGAAAATCATCATTCCTTCTCCAAATACTGCCAACCAACAGTGAGCTCACCAATAATAAAACAAAGGCATAAAAAAACCAACAAACCATCTCATTACCATAAATCTCTGACCAAAGGCCAGACAAAAACAAGCAGCAATAACTAAAAACTGAGCCTCCCTCTATCCGCAAATAACAGTCAAAAGCCAGCAGCATAAATAAACATGAACTCGCAGCCAACCTAATCAGAAATCACAACAAAAATACATCCAGCTAAATTATATATAAAAGTAAACCAACAGCCCCCAAAAACTCCCAACCAATGAGGCCCAAACTTCTCCCAAGGTATGAAACCTGAGACTTGCCACTGTTAAGAAAACATAAAAAAATATATATAAGCACAGTGAATATTCTCATATTCAAGTAGCTACAACAAAGAAAATCAAATCACCTACCGCCATCAGGCAATAAACCCACCAACCAAAGCATCAGCTCTGTTGTGGGATATGTACTTCCTGATATAGAAATAAAACGCAAAGAGCACAAGCAAACACAAATCGTTTACGTGGTTCGATCCAACTGGATCTACGTCCACGGAGGGAATCAATCAAGTAGTTCACTAAGGTAAAAGAAATGGAGAATACATAGCTTATACATAGAGATGAGTCCTCATCTTCCTTCTATAGCCTCCCCTCAAGCGACACCTCGATACAAGGCCTCGCACGCTCTCCTCCTCTCTAACTCTCTAGCTATTCTCTCCTCCTTAGTTCTTTTTCCACTCTTTAGAAAACCCACACTAAAGCCTCCTCCTCTCATCTATTTATAATAGATCAGATTACATTATAATATACTATAAATAGATGAAGTGTAACCTTTAAGAATCGCATGGCTTCCACATGTCCACCCTTTAGAGTCCTCCATCGCATGGTTTCCACACGTCCTTTCACATGTCCTTCTTCCACCGTACGGCCTCCACGTGTCCTTCCACATGTCCTCTTCTAGGGTATTCCATAATGAGGTGGCACCTTCTAAAGTCAACAAAAGAGGCTTTAAAGTAAGGAGGAGTTTAAGAGTGCTTACTGCTTTAATGACTAATCGGGGTCAAAACAACAAATCTCCACCTCGACCCTCAATTATGCTAGAGTAGTGATTCCCTCCATGTGGCCCCCGAGGGCCCTCGACCAGTGGAAAATTCACTAAGTCCGACATGCTGTCCGAACTTACGCATGGCGACGCCTCGGTGAGCATATCGACAGGGTTCTCTTCGCTGGTATCTTCTCTACCACTATTGAGCCTTTAGCGACGACGTCCCTTACGAAATGAAGCTTCACATCTATGTGCTTGGATCTTTCATGAAATACCTGATTCCTGGTTAGGTGAATGGTGCTTTGGTTGTCGCAAAACACAGTTATCACCTTTTGATGTATCCCAAGCTCTTCAGCCATGCCCTTTAGCCACATAGCTTCCTCGATTGCTTCAGCACGCCGATGTATTCGGCCTCCGTTGTCGAGAGGGCCACAACCGATCGGAGGTTAGACTTCCAACCGATCGCAGCATCGAAGACAATGAAGATGAATCCGCCGCTGACTTCCCGGTGTCAATGCTTCCCGCGTAATCGAATCTACGTAACCGACTACTTTTTCTTCTTTCGTCTTCCCGCCTTTCAAGAGTAGCCCCAAATCGCTGGTGCCTCTTAAGTATCTCGAGATCCATTTTAGTGCTTCCCAGCTGAGCCCGTCCCGGGCTCGCCATGAACCCGCTTACAATACCGACGGCGTAAGGCAACTGGTCCGCTACAAACCATACCATACATGATGCTACCAACCCCACCGGCGTAGGGACACCCTCCATGTACCTTTTCTCCTCTTCGCTCTCGGTGCTCGAGAGTTCGATAGTCCGAAGTGTCGGCCAATAGATGTTGCAACTCGCTTAGCCTCGTGCATGTTAAACCTTGTTAGAACCTTTCGAATATATGACTTTCGAGACAAGAATAAGCTACCCTTTTTCTGTCTCCGGTAATCTCCATACCTGTGGATCTTCAGAAGTCGGTCCTAGTCCTTCATGTCAAATTCGAACCGAGCATACCTTCGATCTTCTCGGACTTCCTCCTCGCTCCCGCCGGCTACTAACATATCATCCACATAAAGGAGCAAGTACGTACCGATTTCACCGTCTTGCCACTTCATGTACACACAACCGTCGTAGCCGCTTCGACAAAACCGATCTTTAGCATGAAATCATCAAATCGTTTGTACCATTGTCTCGGGCTTTGTTTCGACCCATACAATGCCTTCTTTAGCAAGCAAACTTCGTCCTTCGTCTCGTGTGTGTTGTACCCATCCGGTCGGTCCATGTAGATGGTTTCTTCAAGCTCTCCATGCAGAACGCAGTCTTAACATCTAGCCGTTCTAATTCCAAGTCGAATCGAACCGCTAGTGCCAAGACTATCCTAATTGAGCGAGTGCTTCACCACGGGTGAGAAGATTTCGTCGAAGTCAATTCCTTCAACCTCGTGTGAATCCCTCGCAACGAGTCCGGCTTCGTACCCGATCCTCTCGCACTCGGCGTGCCTTCCTTCTTCTTAAAGGTCCACTCGCAACCGACTACGCGTTTTTCGTTGGTCGATCCACAAGTTCCTGTGTTTTGTTCTTCATCGAGAAGCCATTTCCTCATCCATTGCCTCTTCCCACTCGTGTCTTTCCTCGCTCTTCGTGGCTTCCTCGTAGCCGCTCGGTCTCCGCTTCTTCTATCACGTCGCAGAGACTCGCAGCATAGGAGATCATATCTCGCATGACCGTATCTCTCCGGCGGTCCGATAGTTCTCCTTTGTCCGTCCCTTACCAAGCCGTAGTCGTCGGATCTTCTTTTCCGGTTCGCCACTTGCTCGGTCTTCCGCCACTTCGTCTCGATCGTTCACAATTGTCCTTCGATCACCAAAGTTTGTCTGCAGCCTCCACCTCAATCGACGAATCCTCCTTAGCTGACACTCGTCCCCGGTAACATAGCTTCGTAGCATTCCCCATTTCGGACTCATCGAATGTCACATCCCTACCGATGATGCATTTTTGTTGATCTAGGCACCAAAGTTTGTAACCTTCGGTTCCAGTGGGTATCCGATGAAGATGCACTTCAAAGCCCTCGCTTCCAGCCTTATCCCGTCTAACGCGAGCGTATGCAATACATCCAAAAACTTTAAGATTATCATAGCTTACTCGGCTTTCCGTACCACATCTCCAAAGGAGTCTTTATATCAACAACCGTCGATGGGCATCTCGTTGATAAGGTAACAGGCGGTCGACACAGCCTTCGCCCCGTAAACTTTTGGGTGACTCCGCATTTAACGAAGATGCACCGCACTCTCTCTAGGAGAGTCCCGTTCATCCTCTCGCCTAGTGCCGTTCGTCGAGGAGTGTTCCCGACCGTCTTGTGCCTCGTGATGCCATTCCTCCCGCACGCCTCCTCAAACCGCTTCCGAACAAGATCCAAGCCATCGTCGGCTCTCAAGTGCTTCGCCTTGCTCCCATCTTATTTTCGGTGAGAGTTAACCAGCCCTCGAATCGTCGAAAAGCTTCATCTTTTGTTTTTAGGATAAAGACCCATACCTTCCTGGTGTAGTCATCGATGATAGACATGAAGTACCTTCCTCCTCCATGAGTCCGAGTTCTAGTCTGGCCCCATAGATCACCGTGTACATAATCAAGAGGTTTCTTCGATGTATGTATTCCAATGGAGAACTTTACCCCGGTGGCCTTCCCCAAGACACATTGTTCACGGAATTCCGCTTGTCGACCCGATCTCCGCATAACGTGTTCCTGTTTGGACAATTCCTCGTAAGCCCTTTTCACTTACATGCCCCGACCTCATGTGCCATAGTCCGGATCCGTCGTGCTCGATCGAACCGCATTCGAGAAGTTCCCGATCACAGCTCTTCCAACAAGGGAGTATAACCCATTCTTTCGACTCCTTTCACGACTATGAGAGAGCCCTTAGCTACTCGATACAGCCTATTCTCTCGCCTCGAATGAGTATCCATTCGACTCAGCCGTCCCTAAAGAAATCAAATTTCTTTAAGTTCTCGGGACGTACCCGACATGCCGCAAGATCCGTTCAGCTCCATCGAACATCTTTATTCGATCGTCCCGCCGCCGATCACCTTACAGTGCTTTATTGTCTCCAAGCAGAACGGATCCACCATTCGCCGCTCGTAGTGTCTCGAACCGGCCTTGCGAGGACACATGTGGAAGGAGCACCCCGAGTCAAGGATCCACTCCGCTGGATTCGGATCTCGCGATCACCGAGCTTCAACTCGAATCATAGCCGTCCGAGACTATGCTTCGCTTCTCCGAATCTTTAGGCTTCTCCCGAAAGCCTTTCTTTCTATCCGACGATCCTTCTTAAAATGACCTTCCTCGTGGCAATGGCAAAGACTTGTAGGATCTCTTGAAGACCGACCTCTAACGTTTCTTCCGGACCTCGATCTCGCTTCCGGTCACTTTTATAACCTTTATCGCTCGATCTTCCTCTAACCATCGATCGTCTCCGCCGGTTTCCTCCTTCATGTCGTGCTTCTTCCGAAGTTCTTCGTCTCGATCAATGATCGAACCTCTTCCGCAGTAATCGTCCGCGCCCTTCCATAGAGCATCGCATCCTCGAACCGCTCGTAGCTCTTAGGAATAGTAGCTGTAGCAACAAGCAAGCGCCTCGTCCTCGTCATCCATCTCGACGTCGATGTTCTCAAGATCATCTACGATCTTGTCGAACTCGTCGATCCGCTCCGAGACGGATTTGTCTTCGTGCATTTTGAAGGAGTATAGCGCCGCTCGTAAAGAGCCTATTAGCTAAAGACTCGGTCGCAGAGTACCTCGAGCTCGGCCCAAAGTGCTTCGAGCCGTTGTCTCCCTCGACACCTCCCTCGTAACCTTATCGCCCAAGCTCAAGATTATCAAACTATGAGCTTTCTCCAAGCATGCCAATCTTCTCTTTCTCGTCATGTCGGCCGGCAATGCCGCCGGCCTCGCAAGTGCTTCGCAACGCCCCGCCGAACCAGCAGAGCTCTCATCTTTACTCTCCACAGCCGAAGTCATTCTTTCCCGTGAACTTCTCGATGTCGAACTTGGTGGAACCCATTGTCCCCGCCAAACACCTCTTCTTCGTCGTCGGTCGCGAACACCTTCACGCGAACGCCTCTAGCCAAGAAGTATCGATCTTCCCACGTACGGCGCCAATTGTTGTGGGATATGTACTTCCCGATATAGAAATAAAACGCAAAGAGCACAAGCAAACACAAATCGTTTACGTGGTTCGATCCAACCGGATCTACGTCCACGGGAGGGAATCAATCAAGTAGTTCACTAAGGTAAAAGAAATGGAGAATACATAGCTTATACATAGAGATGAGTCCTCATCTTCCTTCTATAGCCTCCCCTCAAGCGACACCTTGATACAAGGCCTCAAGATGCTCTCCTCCTCTCTAACTCTCTAGCTATTCTCTCCTCCTTAGTTCTTTTTCCACTCTTTAGAAAACCCACACTAAAGCCTCCTCCTCTCATCTATTTATAGTAGATTAGATTACATTATAATATACTATAAATAGATGAGGTGTAACCTTTAAGAATTGCATGGCTTCCACATGTCCACCCTTTAGAGTCCTCCATCGCATGGTTTCCACATGTCCTTTCACATGTCCTTCTTCCACCGCATGGCCTCCACGTGTCCTTCCACATGTCCTCTTCTAGGGTATTCCATAATGAGGTGGCACCTTCTAAAGTCAACAAAAGAGGCTTTAAAGTAAGGAGGAGTTTAAGAGTGCTTACTTGCCTTAATGACTAATTGGGGGTCAAAACAACAAGCTCAAATAAAACTATGTCTATTCAAGTTAGCAATGAGAAAATGAACCCCCACCCAATATAGTAATAAGACCACCCCAGCAGAAAAATAGAGCACTTATGCACTGGTATAAGGAGTATAAAAAATTGTCACTAAATATTTCAGAGTATACAGGGGAGTGCACCCCAAATTAACCTCATCAACTCGAGATCCATAACTTGCAAGCCAATTAGCTGGCATATTACCCTCTCGTGGTATGTAAATCCGTAAAAGATGTATGTACTTAGTAAGAAGCAATATTTGTCGCACGAGAATTATCAAATTCCACAACGGATATTTATCTTGCTTAACATAAGCAATGAGCTTCAAATAATCTGTTTTGATATGAATGCACCGCCAATTGAAAAACACGGTACATTTTAAGGTTATATATGTGTATATATATGTGTGTGTGTGTGTGTGTGTGTGTGTGTGTGTGTGTGTGTGTGTGTGTGTGTGTTCTTTTTTTTTTTTTTGAATTCTTTTAGGACACCAGGTCTAGCATTCTTTATTGATTCACACAACCCGAGAGAGATCCGTGTAAGGAAGGGCGACGAGAGAGGATGGATGTGTTCTTTAGGTCTGAATCATGTGTTTTTTTTTTTCAATCCACCTTCAATAAGGAGGAGAGAATGATCTATTGAGATGAGAGGGCAAAAGAGATCCCATGAGAACCACAACGTGAGATCCTTCAAAATAGGTTTGGAGAGTTGATCCCCTTTGCAGTCTCTCTCCTCCCCATTTATACATATTCAAGAAAATATTATAATATAAGAAATAAACTACGAATCTATCCATGGTATTTCATTGAAAAGATCGTGATATGTGTCAAGAGGCCCATAAATGATGATGTGGCATATGTCAACTATTGATGTCAATCTTGACTTTTGCGTTCATATAGTTACCGAGATTGCTGATTAGGCAAGATGGGATCGTAAGCCTGATTGGTCAGTTTGTTAGGTGGAATGGGCAGACCAGTTCACCAATCGGTTTGGTAGGTCAGCTCAACAGCTGGAGCTCAGCAGCTTCCACATAAATGGGCCCTTTAGGCCCACGAGGCCTGCTGAATATGTACTTCAAGTCAGGAATGTTGATTTATGATATACATTTAGTTCTGCATTCTCTTGTTCCTTCGACATGTTACAGTGGGAATGAAAATAGAATGAAATTCATCTACCTTTTTTATATATAAAAAATTACAATACCCTTCTTAGGGCATACAATTGTCCATATGTGTGATCATGTTCATAGCTCTCTTTTGACATTCTTCGAGAGGCAAATCATACGACAGTCTTAGTGTATCTGCATCGATTGCAAATTGGGCTCCGATTAGCTATGTCAATGTCCAATTATCAATTTGGGCAAGACATGACATTACTTGTGATGAGTTTTGAATTTTTTTTCGCTCAAGAGCTTGTAGTTCACTGATAAGGGATAAGCTCTAGGCCTGCTACCGGGTTTCAATCGTCATTCACCTAGGGGAATTAGCTCTCCTACAAGAAGAAGTCTTTCATCCTTTAAGCATGGTTGTCTTCTCTTGAGGACTTTAACTATTATGTGGAGAATAGTCATAAACTGATAGATTTGTTGTTTTCATTTTCATGTTAATTTGGATGTCATGGGAGATATATAAGATAGAGAATGATAGTGGATGTGAATGTATTTTTTGAGTTAGATATATAAATTAGTCGAACACTAACAAAGTTCTAATCATTTGTGTTCGACTCACTTTGGCTTAAAGAAATTAAAGAATTAAGAAAATTTATTTATTTATATTAATTTTATATTAAATTTTGTACTGTATTTACAAAATTGTGATAGAAGAGATTTGGATGGTAAAAAAGTAAAAATAAGGTTTAGGTGTAAGATATTGATGCGTTTAAAAGAATTCATGGCGGTAGAATAATGAATTATCATTTTGGCATTGCATGAGAATACATTATACACTCAGGTAATAAAACTGACAAGTCGAAACACCAAAAATTTTTTTATGGAAATCCTAGAAAGGGAAAAAATCATGGGGCCTAAGGAGCTAACGAGGAAGGAGATTGCACTCCACCACATAAAAGTCACCATGATTTTCTCAGCCTATTATGCATGTTTTCCTTTTTTAGTGAATACAATATTATTTGTGGAAAAGAGCTGTGAATCATTGGCCTAGGTGAGTTCCAGGAGGCGGTTGAGATCCCTTTGCCGATTAGATGAGTGATAGTACTAAAAGGAAATGTGCCGACCTCAAAACACAGTACTCCGGGAGTTTCACAAAGAAGAATATCCATTACTTTCACAAGGATGGATAAGATACCATTTAAATACTAGCCATATTCTGATTTGGAGTTGCTGCAACCTTTAGAGCTATGACTAACCAGACATAGCACCCCTCCAAGTGCATTCAAAAGAACATTTGTTCTAGAGAAAGTGTCTTAGAAGGCGATGCTGGACTCTAGGTAGCCCTTAAGACAGACAAAAAAGACTATTAGATAGAAGCTCGAAGATATGGTTATGCAAGCATCATCTACGGATGACAATCATTACATGTTTTGTTGTAAAGTGAAAAGACGCTATTGGATTGTACGTTATTTTGTCAACATTTAAAGACAACAACAAAAGTTTTTTGCTTTGGCAATTTCTTACAAAATTAACAAATTTTCAGATTGCCACTTCATGCGATAGATTTGGAAAGCTAGTGAGTTGAGTCCGTCTTGATTCTAAAAAAGAACTGATGAATAAAGAACAATACGAACAAGACATATATCAGATTGAAACTTCTAAAGAAAACCTCCAAACTCGAAAAATGATGAAAATAAAATAAATCAAATCAAATCAAAACAATTAATATCAAAATTCAAACTTAAATTTTGACTTGGTCAGGTTGAGTCTTCACAACCTATCACTAACGTTATTTCTTTTCTTAGGTCGAAGTTTCCTTCCATAGAAACTATGGGTCCTCTGTCTCACAAAAAAAATGTTAGCTTGCTTTAACTACATAGAACTACACTCTTCTTAGTTTTTTGATCCGTTTGGATGAGGTTTGGCTGGTTTTATTGATATGAAACAACATCTGTTTTTACTTGGAGATTTCTTCGATCAACTATTGAGTTAGATGCTAGTCCCCCCCAGCAATCCTTCTCAATTTAATATCCTTAAACTTTGGTATCTTTGACTTTAGCAACTTTAGTATTTACTCTATGTGCATTGTAATTTTAATATTTGATTTATGTGCTACGCTTTAAAGATTTGCTTTCTTTGTGTGGGATCAATAATCATGACTCCACTAGAGTTTTGTATTACCTGAGCGATACGCATTCTTGCATATAGATTGGTTGATTTCTTATCAGACTGATTATACTGTGTGACTGAACTGAAAATACTTTTAAAATACTTATTTAAGACAGCCATGATCAGATTACATAATGCAAATTGCTCTAATCGCTTTATCTTGCATTCGCAATTTCACCAGAAAACAACATCTCTTCCCCCTAGAATTGCTGATTAGGTTTTGATACCAATTATAGTGAAAATAATCTGAAAACAAATTCAAACTACAAACAAATAACTAGAGAGCACAATTTACAAGGTTCGACGTAAATCTGCCAATGTCCAATTGGAGATGTTGTTCCACTCTCAACTGGTGGGAAGAAAGGAAAAAAATCGATCGAGTTAGGGTTACAACTGAACATAAACAAGTCATCCATAATCCTACTATAAATAAGAGAAGATTAGGGCATATAAATTAGAAATAATTCAATTATAGGAAAGATTATTTAATTAGATATCTTCTAAATATGTTTAATAATATATAATATATCACATAGTGAGATATCCTGAAGTTAGGTTACCTAAGATCATTTTTTCTAATATGCACACTTCCTAATTTACATCTATAAGATTTAGTACTTTCTGTAATGTTTTATATGTAAAGAAATAAATAAAACCTAATATTGATCAAAATGCCCTCCAAAAGACATATGTAAAGCACGTAGCTATAATATTGTATGCATATGGATATCTATTTTAATGAAGATTATGTTACTCTTGTAGTCTTCTTCCCTATCGTTATAATGTCTGCAAGTTTGATTTATTTAGTTAAAGGAAATAGTATGAGTTAATTAGAGATCACTGAACATAATTTATAAGTAAACTTTTCATTACAAATATCAAGCATGAAAATTTGTCTGAATTTTCTTAAAAAATATGAAATGTTCAAATATGATGTGAAATGACAAGGAAACCAAATATGCTACACAAGTGAAGTAGTGATGAAGATTATGCTGCAAACATGATTATGCTTCATTGTTTAAGTGAGATGGCTATGATGGCACCTACAAACAACCAATCATAGGAAAGAGAGAGTGTGTGCATACTAGTGTGCTTAAATATGATTAATAGTCCGAATGTGCGTTGCACACATTTAATATTTTCTTCAAAACATGAATATTATTTTGATTGTTTTTTAAATAAGTTTATTTATCTTCAGAATTTAAAATAAAAATGCTTAAAAATTGCACCATATACAAACATGTTTTTAAAAAACAAAAGCAAAAATAAAAATAAATGGAAAAAAAAGGATCCAAAGTAAGTCATAAGTAACTCTAGAGATAGTGGCCCTCTTCTCAAACCTCCCCCATAGTCCCTTCTTAGCTTATTTTATACATGAATGATCAAACATACAATTTTGATTTATCTTTTTTTTATTAAAATTTATAGCACATCTAATATTATTAACATGGCCCGGGCTGCTTATAAATATGGAGTGATTTATTGGGAATGTTTTATCTTATGACATTACTCTATACTTTCATGGCCAAAATTTCCACAAGAAATTACTAAAATATATCCTTCTAAAATCCTATAATTTTAATCAAGCAAAGGATCCCACTGATGGTTTCTCATATTTCCTATTTTATTGTTCCCATCAGGTGTAATACTTATTTGAAGCAAGGTTTTGTGATATTCCCACGAAAGCTTTGTATGATCAAATTAGTTGTCCATTATTTTGAAGCCAAAAATGGTAGAGAATATTACGTGTGATCATCCGTATATACAGATTTCGAGTTGTACATCAAAACCATAGGAAAACCAGCTTTACTTGACGACAAAACGAACAACCTGATGTCCTTCAAAAAATTTGTATTAATCTCTGACAGCTTAGCAACAGATTATCTGGCATGTGCACCTCGAGTACACCAATCCGTGCGTATGAATCATCCTCATCTAATCTTATAAGAATATTTTATATTTTTTTGCCAACATTTTCTTATATGTTAATGTAATAATATGATAATATTTAAAATAAACTATAAAGAATCATATATAAGAAAAAGCTCATAATGTCATCCAACTAGATGGAAAATAATCATTTCGTAATTACTAATTCAAACCAAACTTGACATTCCACATATGGTTCCACACAAAGTAATACTAATTTTTTTGAAGGATTACAATCCACAGCCAACCTCATTCAATGCAAACACGTAGGTAGATAAACATTGCTAAATAAAAAAAAACAAAACATTGACGTAGAATATTGATAGAAGTCCTCAACAAAGCATTCATTACCAACCACATTTTCTGCAAATTGGGTTAAAAGAAATTTAAAAACAATAATAATAATGAAAAATATGTTAGAAAAACATTAGATTAAAAGAAATTTTAAAAAATAAACTTGCAACATAAGAGATCAACAAAATAATAATAATAATAATAATAAATGGTATCAAAATATACCAGATGAAATGGATAATTAATTTCTATATTTCTCGATATTCTATGTTAATGCTTCCAACATCTACGTTGGCAATGGATTTAAAGGCTTCTTGAGAGAGAAGCATAGTATTATTAGCACAATTGTTACAACGATCGACAACTTTAACAAAAACACCGAAGTTAACAAAGAATTGGTCTATGCAGGCATGTCTGATGCCTTTACTTATTGCACCATTGCAATACACCTCATAATATTTCCCACATACTTTGCCACCATCCCATAATTCATCACTAACAGATGCTAAAAATATTCCTTGATTGTCAAAATTGAAGCATGCAGATGCTGCAATTAGTCATTACAAAAATTATATTAATAAAATAAATAAATAAAAAAAATACATTGGAAAGTGATTAGCACTTACGAACATAAGGTTTACTGTAGTAGGAGGCTACTCCTATCTTAAGTGTTGAAGCAACTGATGCAAGAGGAAGAAACATTAAAATAGCAAAGAAAACACTCTCTTTCATATTTACTAATTACTCTTTTTCCCTCAAATTATAAAAGAGGAATAGTTGGGCCCTTTTATAAAAGAAGGTACCTATCTTTACTCCAAGAAGATTTACATAATAAATAATATTTTGGCAGAACTCAAATTATTGAATGTTTTCTTATTGGAAAATGTTAACTAAGATCATTTTTTAAGGTTTTCTATTGCAGAATTCCAAGTAATGATGTGTACCAAAGAACGGAGCTAACAAAGAGCACATGACAATGGGTATTTGAACTCTGCAATGTAAATAGTGAGAAAAGCAAGCCATGAACTCTATTTAATTTGTTATTAACATTCATAGGTTATGCATAAATATTTAATACTACGAAGACTTTTTAGGCTGCAACTTTGATGAATTATATATTACATTGTAAAATGTACGTGTATTTGAGTGCATATATATATATATATATATAATGTATAGAAGTTCATCAAAGAAAGTTGCATTTGTTGGGATCAAAGTTAATAACTCGAGACTAGAAATCAAGGATTAGGAGACTTTTAACTATTTCTTTTTGAAACAGGCAGCCGTATTGTTTTTTAATATAAGAAAGAAGTTAATGAGAAAAAACAAGTATAAACAAAAATTACTATATAACTAAAGACACTAACCTTAAACAATTTCTCCTTTGGATTTGCCGCAACTCTAAAAATTCTAGAAGAATCATGAAATGTGGTGACTTCTAATAATTTTTATTCTTCCTCTATGATTTCAAATAGTTTAAAATAGTCTAAATTATTAATAACAAGATCATCTCGTGATATGATATTATTAAATATATATTAAGAGTATTGTTGAGCATATGGTGCAAGCCTCAAGTTGTAAGAGATCGCTAGAAAGGGGATAAAAAAAAGGAAGGATAATATTAAATTTAAAAAATTTGTTACGTTAAGCATGGTTTTCTAGGATATGAAATATTGGAGTTGATTCTGCCACTTGAGCAACTATTACCACTTCATCCTTTGAAAAAGGTAACTACATTGCAATTTAACTGATATTCTAATTTCTAAATTGATAAGGCAAGAGACTAGAAATCTCTTCAATTTGAAGAGAGCTTAGTTCATTTTATTGATCAAAGGAGTACAAACAACACCGAGAGAATGATTGCGATAAAGAGAAGATTTATGATCATATATATTGGGAATACACAAGGCGTGGGTTTATAAATAGCTCTATCAGGGAAGCCCAATAATTTTGTGGATGCTAAAAACTCATATTCTTAACACTTATATAAATAAAAATCGTGTCCAAAGAGAAAGCAAGGAAAATAAAACTCGGGCTCTTTTTCATGGGAATCCTTTTGTTGAAACCACATATTTTGTAAGAAGCAACAACAACAACAACAACAACAAAGACTTAAACTCACTAAGCGGGGTTGGCTACATGAATCCTTTTTCTCCATCGCGTCCTATTTAGTGTCAAATTTTCATTTAATTCTAATAAATTACGATCATTTTTTATGCAATAAGCCCAAGTATTCCTAGGTCTATCTCTGCATTATTTAACATAAGTTGAATCTAAAACATCTACTCTCCTAATCGGGTCATAAGGTGGTCGACATTTAATGTGACCAAACCATCTAAGGTGGTTTTCTCTAATTTTTTCTATCACTGGTGCTACACCAACCCTATTACTAATATATTCATTTCGCATTTTGTCTCTAAGTGTAAAGCCACTCATCCACCTATTCATTCTCATCTTGGCAACGCTTAACTTAGCATTATTCTTCTCTTTTAAAGGCCAACATTCAGCGCCATAGAGCATTGCAGGTCTCACCACCATTTTATAAAATTTTTCTTTAAGTCTAAGTGGTACTTTTCTATCACACAATAGGATGGACGCATTCCTCTACTTCAACCAACCAACCTGAATTCTACTATTAAGAACACCATCTGTATCACCTTCGCTTTGAACAATAGACCCGAGATATCAATATCGTTCACACCTTTTAATAATTTGATCACCCAAAATTACACTTATGTCATTAGGGATACTATTACTAAAATTACATTCCATGTATTCAGTTTTAGTTCTACTTAAACGAAGAACTTTAGACTCCAAAGTAGACCTCCATAATTCAAGTATTTCCTGGGCTTTTTCTCTCGTCTTATCCACGAGGAGGATATCATCAGCAAAAAGCATACACCAAGGTACATCCTTTTGTAAATGTCCAGTAAGACCATTCATAAAAAAAGCAAAATGATATGGGCTTAAGCCGATCCCTGGTGTAAACCAAAAGAAATAGCAAAATATTTGGTCAATCCTCCTTCAGTTCAAACACATGTAACAACTCTAATATACATATCTTTAATGACTTGAATATAAGTCATATCAACACCTTTCTTTTCAAGAACACACCAAAGCACATCTCTTGGAACCTTATCGTAAGCTTTTTCTAAATCAATAAAATTCAAATGTAGATTCTCCTTGTTATCTCTGAACTTATCCATCAAACCTCTCAATAAATGTATAGCTTCCATAGTAGACCTAACCGACATAAATTTAAATTAATTATGAGAAACCGTGGTAATACGCCTTAACCTATGTTCAATTACCCTCTCCCATAATTTTAAAATATGACACATCAATTTAATTCCTCTATAATTTGCACACTCTTGTGCGTCCCCTTTATTCTTAAAAAATGAGGACCAAAATACTCTTCCTCCACTCCTTAGACATCTTTTTAGTTTTTAAAATAATATTAAAAAGTTTGGTAAGCCAAGAAACTCCCAAATCACCTAAATATTTTCACACTTCAATTGGGATATTATTAGGTCCTACGACTTTCCACCCTTGGTTTTCTTTAAAACCTCAGCAACTTCTTGTCTACTAATGCGACAGTAGAAATGAAGCGTTTTATTATTATTAACTAAATTAAAATCACTAAGGTCGATCATAGTTTCAAAATCTTCATTAAAAAGTTTATCAAAATAACTCACACACTTATCTTGAATATCTTTTTCTAAGAAAAGCACTTTTTGATTTTCATCTTTAATACACTTTACTTGAGTTAAATCTCTGTTTTTCTTTTCTTTTTGTTTGACTAGTTTATACATATGTTTTTCACCCTGCTTAGTATCTAACCTATTATAAAAATCACTAAAAGCAGAATTTTTAGCGTCACAAATTATTCTTTTAGACTCTCTGCGGGCCGTTTTATATTTTTCTCACTTCTCTACGCTTTTGCATTTAAACCAATTTTTATGACATAACGTCTTATATTTTATCTTTTCTTGAACATTATTAGTCCACAACAAACCTTTTTTATTTATAGAAACTTTTTCTTTTGATTCTCAAAGTACATCTTTTGCCACTTGTTTAATAATATTTGTTACTTTTTCCCACATAGCATTTTCTTTTTCATGACATCTCAAATATTTAAATATTAAATTTTACTCATAAAAATTATTTTATTTGTGTATTTTATGTACCCCCATCTAATTCTACGATATTGAGTCCTAATATTGTTTATTTTATAACTCTTCATCTTAAAATCTAAAACTAATAATCGATGTAGGGTACTTAATTTATCACTTAGAATGACCTTACAATCCTTACAATCTTGACGATCTTCTCTACTCATAAGAAAATAATTAATTTTTATTTTATTAGATCCATTCTTATAAGTAATAAGTTGCTCATCTTTTTTTTTGAATAAAGTATTAGTAATAATCAAATCATACGCTAAAGCAAAATCTAATATGATTTTACTTTCTTCATCAATCGCTCCATAACCGTAACCACCATGAATATTTCTGAAGTCTTCTACCACTCTACCGATATGTCCATTTAAATATCCTCCGATAAAAAATTTTTTTTCAAGAGGTATCAAGTGTATTAAGTCTTCTAAGTCATTTCAGAATTTATCTTTAGAGCTTATATCAAAACCTACTTGATGAGCACAAGCACTAATAATATTAAAAATCTTAGTATCAATAATAATCTTAAGTGCTATAATTCTATCTCTAACTCTATGAATTTTTAAAACATTATCTTTCAAACTCTTATCTACAAATACACATACACCATTTCTAGTGCGACTCTTACCAGAATACCATAGTCTAAAACTTAAGTTATCAATCTACTTAGCTTTTTCTCCAACCCATTTAGTTTCTTGAATACATAAGATATTTATCTTTCTATGAATCATAATATCAACTCATTCATTTAATTTACCATTGAGAGTATCTATATTCCAAGATCCTATCCTAATATTAGTATCATGGACTAACTTCTTTACCCGCATCCATCCGTAATGTGGGAACCCATGCTTATTTGACACTACAAAATCTAAAATTTTTTTTATTATTATTTACTTTAACGAACACTTCAATAATAGATGGCCTAATGTGTACAATTTTAAGACTATCATTCCTAAACAGTTAACTAAATGGAGAAACCTAAGTAAATAAAAAACTTTTGGTTAATGAAGTGTTTTCAAAGTGTGAAAATGAATCCAACCTAGTGTAATATGACATTCATTTATTAAGTTAGAATCACAAGGCCACTTACTTAATTTCATGATGAAACAATTAATTTTAACTATGTTATACAAAAACATAAAAATTAACCTTCAAGTCTATCAGAAGTCAGAAGAATATATTGGCTTTTCATAAAAACACTATGAACTAATCATATTGGGTTGATAAAAACTATATAATGGTTTACAAAGACGACCCATCACTAAAATTTATAAATAAATTAGAGATAATATGGAATTATTAAATTTAAAAGATCACTATCATATTAGAATAATGCTAGTGTCGGCATATTTATAGGTTGTGTGTGTTGTATTTTAAAAGGGATCGTCTACAGAAATTGTCGGCGAATTTTAGATTTTAAATTTAATTTAAATATATATATATATATAATTTGAAAAGTAACATTTGATTTTGAAAATAATTTTAAGTTTGAAAATTTTAAGATATGAAATCAAACCGATCTCACATCCCAAATAGTTTATATAAACGAGCACCGCACCACAAACCGTGTTTCTATCCCGAAGAATAGACACACTGCTTGATGATGGGACTCGATTAAATAAACTTGAAGATCTGTGACATCTGTTTGGTCTGGGAACCAATTTTAAAAGCCGACAAGTTCCCCTGCTTAATATAAAGGAATTAAGCGGGGTTTATATTACTCAGGTTCTTAAAGTTCCCTATAAGGGCGAGCTCTATAGTTAATTACATCTTAAATGACGGGAATCATTTAAGAAAACTCTCGATAATGATCAGTGATTTTGCTCTCAAGAATTTCAAAGTTTAAGGTTTCAAAGGATTGAATTTTGGAATTTCAATAGGGATTAGCTCAAATTTGGAACAGTTTATTTTGAGAGTCCGAAGGAAGAGAAGTAGAAGAAGTTGAGGATCCAGGATGAATCTTGGCAACTTCCCAAACTATCCTATTGTTTGGCTTCAATTTGAGAATTTATTTAGTGTTGTAATCCTGCCAATTTTAATTAATTAGGACTTATATTTGTATGACATGATCATACAAATAGCCTTGAAGATGTGAGGGTTTATGTCGTACCAAACGACTACCTCGGAGTCCTAAGACCGGTTAGGACTTAATTTGCATAATGATTATGCAAATTTCTAATGAAAAGTTGAGGATTTATGTTGCATTAGGCAAACAACCTCGAAAGTCCTATGGCTTGGTTATTAATTTCTAAGAAAGGTTTGGCTGATGTAGATTCAAGTTTTGCTGATGACGATGACCGTGCTGCCCACTATGCTCCAAGCTCCTTGTCGTTGCAGAGGTTTAGTTTTAGAAGGTGAAAATCAAGAGATGAGAGAAGTTTTTTGGTTTAGAGAAATCTTAAAGTCCAAATGTCTTTAGTTTTTTAATTAAAATAAATCTTAAAGTTGATTAAACAGAACAGATTAAGATCCCACGGTTCCGTCATCCCGGCACCGTTATTTTCATCGGATTCACTTAGTCCAAATGAATTTGCTAAACTCAACTGAATGAGTTCCACACTTTCATTTAGACCGTGGGAAATCCCGTTAGCAACACGTGGGTTACATCATCCGAGGTATTCCCGACCATCCAACGAGACGTTTTAATTTAGTTGTAGTTGTAGTTTTGTTGTTCTGTTTATGATTAAATTTTGAGTTGTTTTATATTTTGAATATTATGGCGGTAGATTTTATCTTGTGGTAACTTTTAATTTAGTTTTGGGTTTCAGTTTTGTGGCTATCCTAAAAGTTTCAGTTTTCATGCAAGGTGACATTCTTGTTTAACATGCAAGAAAAGTAAAGTACAGTACAGGTAAATAAATTGCAATACAATAAATTGCAATAAAATAAAAGCGTACCTGGAGGGTCTTCTCGTCATTCCAAGCTATACTTAAAACACATGTCAGAGCATTTAAATGCATTTGCAACAAGTACCTAGGTAAAGCTAAGGTAAGGTTTTGGTTATCTTCCAAAATCCTAATCCTATCTAGTCAATTCCTATGACGTCTAGGTTCTTGTGTTTTATGGATAATTTTCTTCATCAAATAACAATTAAGTTCAATTGTTCTTCTAAAATATCCCATCACATTAAGGAAGTGTTTATGACGGGCCCTAAACATCTTTTCAATACTTCTGGGATTATTTCGAGTCCAAATGAATTTTATCGTACAGATGAATTGATCATCCAAGGTTTCAGTTAAATTATGTTTCTTGCTCAGTGAACTAGGATGTTTGATTATCCCATGATTAAGATGACATTTCACTTAATACTCTATTTAGGAGTTATGATAATGAAAACCTTTAGGGGCAAATTAGTTTGTTAAAGAATTTAACCATTCCGATTGAATCGATGATTTAAGATGATTTAGTTTAGTTAGAAAATTTTGATTAATAATTTTAAGTTTGGAATAGTGTTCAAGTTATTTTAATTCAATTACATCTTTATATTTTTTTTAAAAAATTGATTTTTAATGTTTTAAGTCTACTTGGATTGAAAAAGGTGTTTAGATTATTCAATTTGATTAAATTTTAACGATTTAATTTTAATTTAATTTAATTGCAATATTTCAAGTAAACCTTTAATTGGTTTGAGATTGATTTTAATGTTTCAAATTTGTTTTAGGTTTTCTTTCAAGTGATTTTGAAATTAACTTTTAATGTTTTGAATTGATTTTAATTTACTTATTAAATTAATGTTTTAAGCTTTTAATTTAATTAAGGTTTATTTTCCTTTTAATTATTTAACTATTAATTTCAACTATCATTTTTGAGTTTGATTAAGAGTTGAATATTATTAAAGTGATTCATTTAGGGATTTTAGATTAAAGAATTGATATCTTCTTAAATCATATCCCTAACCTTAATAAATCAAATTTTAGTTTATTCTTCCAAAATTCAAACTATTTAATTAATTAAGGTTTACTTTAAATATTTTCAAGATGATTAATGGGTTTCTACCCTTTAATTTCCCAAGTTTCAATCACTCAAGAAAGAATTAAAATCAGATATTTTACCCTCCCTTTAATTAAACCTAAATGTTAATTATGGTTAAAATCCTTTAATTACCTTTATGCCCTTTTAAGCATGTTCATTTTATAACTCACTAGATTGAGCTCAAATGAACTTAAAATTTTTATGTCACTTCACTCACATGTCAATTAAGACATTAGAGGAGAAAATGTGATTTTTCTGAATTTAATTTAATTTATATAATTATTTTAGTGGAAAATAAGGATTTTCAATGAAAATTCAACAACATGACCAAGGTAAGGTTTCTGTCCTTAGAAAAATTATGGGATGTTCCTACTGACTAGAGGACCACTTAGACTAATTTTGGTAATTTTTTAAATTAAATTTTATTTATTATAATTATTTTAATTATTAGAGTATTAATTAATTATAAAATAAATGTAAAGTTGAAAAATGGATTTTATATTTTTCTTAACTCTCTCTGACCTCAAGGAAGTCAGAGAAACAAATTTTATAATTTTCTATTTTTTTCTTTGATTTATTAGAATTAATTTGGTGAAAAGGTTAGAAAAATCTATTTTTTAATATTAAAAATTGTCTTAAACCTTTAAAATTCAATATCTTAACCTAGAGACTTTGGAAAAATATTTGGTTTGTTCCTAAGTGATTAGGAGGTAAAATATGACATTTTTGTGATTTTTAATATTTTTGTGATTTTTATGATTTTTTAATTATTAAAATATTCAAAAATGAGTTAAAAATGAAAATTTTAGAAAAATTCCAATTTTAATTTTCTTAGACTCCTGTGATACCAGAGAAGTCCGAAAACCAATTTGGTGAATTTTTTAAACATATTTTGGATTTTATGAATTTTTAAAGTTTGAAAACAACCATGTGATTTAATTAATCCATTTAGTGAGTTAAATCATTTCCATTTGACTCCAAACTTTTATGTGAGTTTCTTCTGACCCTAAAGATCAGTGGAGAATTGATTTCATTCATTTTGATGAGTGGTTATTCCTAATTAATTTTATCAGAGTTCATTTGAGTGATCTAAACCAAATCTTAATTATCCTAGGGTTCTCTGGTCATAAGGTACTTCCCCTAATTTTTCTAGATTTTATTGCACAACATGCTTATTATTAGAATTAAAATAGCAAAAGAGACACATAAACTTGAAAAATCAATAACTTACCATAGAGATGGCCTATGGCCTTGGAAAATTCAGGGAATGTTCCCAATGACAGAAGCTACAAAAGCCCTATGGTTTCATGCCATGGCGAATTGTATACATGCATGGAGAATTAAAATACTGAAATCAGTAAATAATTAATTAAAAATAAAATACTCATCAAAATAACTTAAATTCTTTTTTCACATTATTCTCCTCTATTCACTGAGCAAGAGTGTATTTTTCTTTTATTTTTGTGTTTTTTCTACACAAAGATATGGATTTTTGAAGTTCTGGGTATTTAATAAATTCAGAAAATCCCTAATTTTCTACTTATCCAGCACGGCGCCAACTTATCCTCGGCAGCTCCGAAGTCCCACGCAGCGTTTTCTGATTTAACGCCGCCATCTGACTAGGATGCCACGCGGCCCGCAGTCTCGTCCCCTCTCCCCATCTGGCGCGATCTGGACCGTCCACCCAATATACGCGCGATCCGATGGTTCCTGGTCATCGTCTACGACTGGTGTGTCCTCTGAGTCGTCCACCTTCTAAACCTAACATCTCACTCGATACTTAGAGATTTGAAAGAGAGCTAGAAGTTCGGCTCTAGCCTCGAAGAGAACTGGAAGTTCGGCTCCAGCCTCGAAAGTTTGAAAGAGAGCTAGAATTTCGGCTCTAGCCTCGAAGAGAGCTGGAAGTTAGGCTCCAGCCTTGGATATTTGAAAGAGAGCTAGAAGTTTGCCTCTAGCCTCGGAGAGAACTGGAAGTTCGGCTCTAGCCTCGGAGATTTGAAAGAGAGCTAGAAGTTCAGCTCTAGCCTCGAAGAGAACTGGAAGTTCGACTCCAGCCTCGAAAATTTGAAAGAGAGCTAGAAGTTCTGCTCTAGCCTCGAAGAGAACTGAAAGTTCGGCTCCAGCCTCGAAAATTAATCTGTATGAAGAGAGACCCAGTCCCATGCCATCAGAACCAAATCGAACAAAGTTTGTGGCTCCGTATCAATAGAACTGGTCGATCCTCTAACACATAGAAGAAAAAGAATTGAAAGGTTCGAACCGAAGGATTCAGAAAGAAAATCAATTTGAGATTTAGATTTGTTTTGTTTGTTTTAGTGATTTAATTTTATTTTTGTTTATTTAGAGTTCGTGTTTATTTGCAGTTTGTTTTGACATTCAAATTCTTAAAAAGAATTCTTATTATTCATATATATATATATATATATATATATATATATATATATATATATATATATATATATATATATATATATATATATATATATATCTTTCTCGTTCTTTGTTCAAAGTTCATTTAACTCAATGGTGTTTCCCGATCAATTTGCACAAAAAGAGGTGAAGGCAGAACATGACATGGTCATTTTCATTCCAATTCGTTGAAAATACATCATACAACTTGGTCCAAAACTTGATGATATTTTCCTTGAAAATTCAGTATCTCATACAATCCACATAAATCCAAAATAGATTGTGTAAGATTCTTGTTGATTCTTCCAAAAGCATCTGTCGAAATCCATGTTTGAATAGTAAGATACATGGACAATAACATCACCTTCCAAGCCACCATTGGCAGGAATGCCGTATGGATGTGCATTGCAGGTGTGCTATCTCCCATGTAGCTCACAGCTCATAGGGCCGAAGGCTCTCTAACTCTGGATCTGGCTGAAAGTGGAAAGGCATCTTTCTGTCGTCCATCCTCCTGAAAGTGACGGAGATCCGCTCAACATGCACTTCTGGAATGCAATGCTTTGCTATGTCCGCTCCATTTCCTTTTAACACCAAGACGGAACCTACCGGTAGTGGTATCTCCACCGGCCCTCGGAATACTCCGGGGCTTACTATCCGGAGGTCAGATCCGAATATGATGTTGCATTGGTTGACAAAAGACACTGTGTAGAAAGGTCTGCGAAGTCGTGATGATCTATGTGTGGAGGTATTCAGTCGCCCTTCTTGTAGATGTTGATGATGCAGCTGTTGGGTATGCAGTCTGCAGGCAATACCCTCCAGGTTACCATCCTTTTCACCATTCTTTTGATAATTCTTGGCATCAGATCCACGTCACTGTGACAGAGTATCCCTGGTGGATTTCCTTTTCTGCCTTCAGTGAAGTTGTAGCAACACCCGCACTGGATCGTAATTCTTCCCTTCCATCTCATCCATTTTCGAGGTTCTGAGTAGGTCTTCTCTCTTAAGCTACCAGCTTGACCCATTTTCTAAAGTTCAGCGATGCAGTCCACAATCTGTTGCTGCTCGTAGTCTGAGAACACATCCATATGCAGCTCGAGGCCCTCTAGGATATTGACCCTCTTGCCTCGGATCCTTTCAAAGTATTCAAAAATCTTCTTTTCAACATTCTACATTCTTTCCAATTCGTACTATGGAATTATTTGTAACTGGCGAGGTCTGGTAACGTACTGCGGGATGTATGGCTCAACCCCAGCACGTTCTCCTACATGTCTCGGCACCTCGGGGATGGTCTCTATCGGGACATCCTCCGGGGTTGCTTTCGCAACAAGACTCTTCAGAACTGGTAGATCTGTCTGGCGTCGTGATACTATTTCTGTTTCTATTTTCCTTGGGATTTCTTTCATCCTTTCTGCTATTCTTGGAACTGACTTCCTATTTTCTGGTTCCTGACAAACCAATCTCTTTGGGGTATTTGTACTGACAGTAGCGACTGTCTCTTCATGTTGATCCGCTGCTAGCTTGGTTAGCATCTTGCTAATGCGACGATTCTTGTTTCTTCTTTGGGTCGGAGTGAGAGTAGCTCTTCTTACTCCTTGAACTTCTGTGGGCATGGCGCTGACAAGTCTGCCCTCTGCTGTAGCAACCACGGACTTAACTTTCTTTTCCTCCCCCGTTGCATGAGCGACGTTTGCTTTTCTTTTTTTGCTAGTGGAATGCTGACTTGGGCCACCCAATCTCATCACTATATGGTACGTGGAGCTCTTCCCAATCAATCAGAGTCCAATCAGTTTCTTCATATTATAGTCCGGCCGGTGTGAAATTAGAGTCGATTTCAATTACGGACCCATCCTTCATCCTCTTTTCATTGAGTGCTAGACTCACGCCATTCTTAAAGTTCAGAACCAACCGCCCGTTAGGCATTTCCCTGCAAAATACAAGAAAAGGATCAGGGGCTGTATGCGAGAACAAGAAAAATAAGAAAAAAACATTTATTAATGAAAAATTCTTATTTATTTCTTTTTTCTTTTAAATTTTTAAAGAGAGTAGGAAGAGATAAGGCAAGATCAGGAATGAACTGATTGACTTGAAAGAAAAGGATCAAAATTTTATTTTTATGATTTCACATGTTTTCTTCCTAACACATTTTTTGTTAATGATTTTTATTATCCATTTTTATATTTTCGGGTTCGGACCCAGTCACAAGTGATTACTGTGCCCGTGTTTCTAGAATGAGGATTTATTCTTTCGAAATATCAGGTCGCGTCGTACTTCTCAAATATCGTCCATTAATTGGAAGCATAGATCGTTTTCCATGACAATTTATAAGCTGGTAAGACCCTCCTGAGTAGACTGTCTCAACCACGAACGGTCCTTCCCATGTTGGTTCAAATTTACCTCCTATCTTGCGATGTGTAAGAATAGGTCTTCTGAGAACTAGAACCAAGTCACCAACTTTGAATGTCCTTGGGCGGACCAGTTTATCATGAGCCTGGATCATCTTAGCTTGATACAGTTCCAAATTCTGCTGCGCTGAAAGTCGTTTCCCTTCTAAGCTTTCCAGATCTTCTAGTCGTAGTCTGGCATTCTCTTATGTGGTAATCTTGTTTCCAACTCCAACTCTGAGTGATGGAAGCTGAACCTCTAAGGGAAAAACGGCCTCGGACCCGTACACTAAAGCGTAAGGTGTAGACTGAGTAGGAGTTCTGAAAATCGTTCTGTAGGCCCATAAAGCTTCTAACAACTTCTCGTGCCAATTTCTTTTGTTGTCGTCCAAAGTTTTCTTTAAGATTTGGATGAGAGTTTTATTGAAAGCCTCGGCCAAGCCGTTTGCTCTGCTCCAGGCTCCTTGTCGTTGCAGAGGTTTAGTTTTAGAAGGTGAAAATCAAAAGATGAGAGAAGTGTTTTGGTTTAGAGAAATCTTAAAGTCTAAATGTCTTTAGTGTTTTAATTAAAACAAATCTTAAAGTTGATTAAACAGAACCGATTAAAATCCCACGGTTCCGTCATCCCAGCACCGTTATTTTCATCGGATTCACTTAGGCAAATGAATTTGCTAAACTCAACTGAATGAGTTCCACACTTTCATTTAGACATTGAGAAATCCCGTTAGCAACACGTGGGTTACATCATCCAAGGTATTCCCGATCATTCAACGAGACGTTTTAATTTAGTTGTAGTTGTAGTTTTGTTGTTCTGTTTGTGATTAAATTTTGAGTGGTTTTATATTTTGAATGTTGTGGCGGTAGATTTTATCTTGTGGTAACTTTTAATTTAGTTTTTGGTTTCAATTTTGTGGCTATCCTAAAAGTTTCAGTTTTCATGCAAGGTGACATTCTTGTCTAACATGCAAGAAAAGTAAAGTACAGTACATGTAAATAAATTGCAATACAATAAATTGTAATAAAATAAAAGCGTACCTGGAGGGTCTTCTCGTCATTCCAAGCTATACTTAAAACACATGTCAGAGCATTTAAATACTTTTGCAACAAATACCTAGGTAAAGCTAAGGTAAGGTTTTGGTTATCTACCAAAATCCTAATCCTATTGCTAGTCAATTCCTATGACGTCTAGGTTCTTGTGTTTTATGGATGATTTTCTTCATCAAAGAACAATTAAGTTCAATTGTTTTTCTAAAATATCCCATCACATTGAGGAAGTGTTTAGGACGGGTCCTAAACATCTTTTCAATACTTCTGGGATTATTTCGAGTCCAAATGAATTTTATCGTACAGATGAATTGATCATCCAAGGTTTCAGTTAAATTTTGTTTCTTGCTCAGTGAACTAGGATGTTTGATTATCCCATGAGTAAGACGACATTTCACTTAATACTCTATTTAGGAGTTATAATAATGAAAACCTTTAGGGGCAAATTAGTTTGTTAAAGAATTTAACCATTCCGATTGAATCGATGATTTAAGATGATTTAATTTAGTTAGAAAATTTAGATTAATAATTTTAAGTTTTGAATAGTGTTCAAGTTATTTTAATTCATTACATCTTTATGTTTTTTTAAAATTGATTGTTAATGTTTTAAATCTACTTGGATTGAAAAAGGTGTTTAGATTATTCAATTTGATTAAATTTTAACGATTTAATTTTAATTTAATTTAATTGCAATATTTCAGGTAAACCTTTAATTGGTTTGAGATTGATTTTAATGATTCAAATTTTTTTTAGGTTTGCTTTCAAGTGATTTTGAAATTAATATTTTGAATTGATTTTAATTTACTTATTAAATTAATGTTTTAAGCTTTTAATTTAATTAAGGTTTATTTTCCTTTTAATTATTTAATTATTAATTTCAATTATCATTTTTGAGTTTGATTAAGAGTTGAATATTATTAAAGTGATTCATTTATGGATTTTAGATTAAAGAATTGATATCTTCTTAAATCATATCCCTAACCTTAATAAATCAAATTTTAATTTATTCTTCCAAAATTCAAATTATTTAATTAATTAAGGTTTACTTTAAATATTTTCAAGATGATTAATGGGTTTCTACCCTTTAATTTCCCAAGTTTCAATCACCCAAGAAAGAATTAAAATCAGATATTTTACCCTCCCTTTAATTAAACCTAAATGTTAATTAGGGTAAAAATCATTTAATTACCTTTATGCCCTTTTAAGCATGTTCATTTCATAACTCACTAGATTGAGCTCAAATGAACTTAAAATTTTTATGTCACTTCACTCACATGTCAATTAAGACATTAGAGGAGAAAATGTGATTTTTCTGAATTTAATTTAATTTATATAATTATGTTCGTGAAAAATAAGGATTTTCAATGAAAATTCAACAACATAACCAAGGTAAGGTTTCTATCCTTAGAAAAATTATGGGATGTTCCTGCTGACCAGATGACTACTTGGACTAATTTTGGTGATTTTTTGAATTATATTTTATTTATTATAATTATTTTAATTTTTAGAGAATTATTTAATTATAAAATAAATTTAAAGTTTAAAAATGGATTTTATATTTTTATTAACTCTCTCTGACCTCAAGGAAGTCAGAGAAACAAATTTTATAATTTTCTAATTTTTTCTTTGATTTATTAGAATTAATTTGGTGAAAATGTTGGAAAAATCTATTTTTTAATATTAAAAATTGTCTTAAACCTTTAAAATTCAATATCTTAACCTAGAGAATTTGGAAAAATATTTCGTTTGTTCTTAAGTGATTAGGAGGTAAAATATGACATTTTTGTGATTTTTAATATTTTTTTTATTTTTATAATTTTTTAATTATTAAAATATTAAAAAATGAGTTAAAAATGAAAATTTTAGAAAAATTCCAATTTTAATTTTCTTAGACTCCTTTGATACCAGAGAAGTCCCAAAACCAATTAGTGAATTTTTGAAACATATTTTGGGTATTATGAATTTTTAAAGTTTGAAAACAACCATGTGACTTAATTAATCCATTTAGTGAGTTAAATCATTTCCATTTGACTCCAAACTTTTATGTGAGGTTCCTCTGACCCTAAAGATCAGTGGAGAATTGATTTCAAGTCATTTTGATGAGTGGTTATTCCTAATTAATTTCATCTTGGTTATAAGGTCCTAACCAAATTATAGTTCATTTGAGTGATCTAAACCAAATCATAATTATCCTATGGTTCTCTGGTCATAAGGTACTTCCCCTAATTTTCCTAGATTTTATTGCACAACATGCTAATTATTAGAATTAAAATCGCAAAACAGACACATAAATTTGAAAAATCAATAACTTGCCATAGAGATGGCCTCTGGCCTTGGAAAATTCAGAGAATGTTCCCAATGATATAGGCTACAAAAGTCCTATGGTCTCATGCCATGGTGAATTGTATATATGCATGGAGAATTAAAATACTGAAATCAGTAAATAATTAATTAAAAATAAAATACTCATCAAAATAACTTAATTATTTTTTCACATTATTCTCCCCTGTTCACTGAACAAGAGGGTATTTTTCTTTTATTTTTGTGATTTTTCTACACAAAGATATGAATTTTTGAAGTTCTGGGTATTTAATAAATATAGAAAATCCCTAATTTTCTACTTATCCAACGCGGCGCCGACTCATCCTCGGTAGCTCCGAAGTCCCACACAGCGCTTTATGATTCGATGCAGCCATCTGACTGGGATGCCATGCAGCCCGCGGTCTCGTCCCCTCTCCCCATCCGGTGCGATCTGGACCGTCCACCCAATACACGCGCGATCCGACGGTTCCTGGTCATCGTCTACGACTAGTGTGTCCCGTGAGCCGTCCACCTTCTAACCCTAATATCTCACTCGATACTTAACTAAATTAAACGTTCTTAGGCTCTATGGATTCGTCTCGACCAGATGAATGCATCTATATGGCTAACATGCATTGAAATCGACTCAAATAAAATGGAGAATCGCTGGAAGCTCTCGGGGAAGAGGAGTTTCCATACCTTGGTTCAGGAGGTGAAGCCTCGACTGAATGTGCTCGACACGTTCGTTGGAGCTGGAGGAGCCTAGGGTTGAAGCCTCTGGTCCTGGTAAAAGGTCTAGACCAGACTTCGTTCAAACCCGATTTCAAAACTTGGCCGATAGAAGGAATGGCTGGCCTGGTGAGGGGGCTTTTGCTGGGGAACTTCTTCTCTTGGTCTGGTGAAGGTGTAGGACTGCTCAATTTGGAGTTTGATTCACTGTGGAGAAGTGTCCTGATTTTGGGCTTGAAATTGAACTCAGAAATTGAGCTCAGCTAGGAGAAATTGGGGCTGGATTTCAATGGGGATCAAGTGCTCTATGTGTGGAGAGGGGTCTGGAATGATTTTGGCAGAGTTTTGTTAAGTTTTGGTTCAGCACCTTCTTTGGACAAGAGGTGGTGGTGTTTAAATAGCCATGGCTGGAGGACTTCCCAGGGGCAATTGAGGGTTGGGATTTGCTGCCTAGCTCAAGAGAAGAACAACCATTGTGTCCATTAGGCATGGGACATCTCAGGAAGAAAGAAGTCAAAATTTTGGCTCACATGGAGCTCTCGGCCATGGAGTTTTCCGGCAGCTGTGGTGGCTGGCCGGCTAGGCATGGGTCACCTTCAGGGTCAGGGAGGTCAGGGCTTGAGTTTGGTGAGTTCAATTGGCTTTGGACATGTGTAAAGGATTTGATTTAAATGGAATGAGGGAGAATTCATTTTGGCTTGATTTGGTCCAACGCATGGATTAGGCTAGGTGCAACTCCCCAAGGCATAGTTTGGGCTGAAGAGAAAGTCATTTGGATCACCTTGATTAGTGGGGTCAAGTCACAATCCAAGTACAATTAGGCTTAAGCATGGGTTAGGGGAGACATGGGAATGGTTAATGACTTTTAAGAAGTGCTTAAAGGCCCTCCTCATTTTTCTACTTATGGGGCGTTGACAATCCTAAGATTCTCATGGCTCTCATGTGGCTTATGCATGGCTCCAAGGCTTGCTCATGGCTTAGGAATGGCTTGACTCACTTGCATGAGAAAGGGATTTTGGGATTTTCGAATTTTAGGGGTATTTTGGCATGAGGCTTGATTTAGATTTATTTGATGATGGAATTGGAACTTAGGGAATGATTTTAATTGAATGCATGATGAAGAAGAGTGTCATATAGGCTTTAGAGCCAATTTTGGGCTTTTTTAGATTTAATGAAAATGGGCTTTTAAAGGCTTCATGGAAGTGGGCTTTTTAAATTTTAAAACAAATTTCGGATGAAAATTTTGTGAAATATTATGTCAAATAAATGTTGTGTTTAGTTTAGGGATGCGTCATGAGTGATTTGGAACAAGTTTGGGGTGATTTTGAGTTGAATTGGGTTTAATTTGGGTATTTTAGTGATGGGGTCAAAAATGGGCCAAATTGGGCTAACTTGAGTTAAGGTTGGGTTAACTTTGGGTTTGATGTAAAATTAATGTTTAGAAATGTTTATGGGGGTGTAACAAAGAGTTTTCAATTTTGGTAGGGCTTTGATTTTGGGATTTTGGCCTATTTGGTCATGATTGATTTAGGCCAATTTAGGAGATTTTGGCTTTGGGTTAAGTTTAGGTGGAGTTTGGGTTCAACTTTGGGGCAAATCAAGTTAGTGTTTTGTTTGTGGAAGTGTTAGGAAGGTTTTAGAGAAGATTTGGGGCTAATTGGAGTTGAGTAGGGTTGGTTTGGGCTAAGTTTAGGTCATGGGCCAAAATTGGGCCTTAAGCTCCAAATTGAAATTGGATCCAAATGTTAATCAAATTGGGGTTGGATTTGGTTTAAATTGAGATTGGGGATATTGAATTGAAGTTTAGGATTGAATTGGATCAGAATTGAGGTCAATTGGAGTGATTTGGTTTGACATTGGGCTCACTTAGGTTAAAAAAAAAGGTCAAATTAGGGATTTTGGTAAAAGTGGGCTAAATTGATAAAATTGGCCTATGGTGTAGTTGAAAAAAATGAAATTGGGAATATTTGGGATTTTCTGGAATTTTTTTGGGAATTTTTTGGAATTTTTGGGCTAAAAGGGCATTTAGGGTATTTGGAGGGTATTTAGGGGTATTTATTGGAAATTTGGTCATGGATGCTGACCCACAATTTTATATTATGATATTTTTAATTTAATTGCAACGACGCCAAAAACTTGACCCCGCTATATTATATGTATAGAATTTGTAATTATTTATGTTGTGGATGCTTACGTAAGTATACGTATCGTATCGAAGTAATACATGGCTCTAGTGGAGTCCTGGTTATCGATCCCACGAGGAAAGAGAAAATTAAATAACAACTAATTTTAAAATAATAATAATAATAATAATAATAAAACTAGTATACGAAAATTTGGAATTCTAAATTTAAGCGCAATAAAGTAAACTAAGTATTCTAATCGGGTAACTTTAACTAAGTAGAGAATTAATACATATTTAAAAGTGCAGGAAATTAAACTAAATAAGTCTTAACTATTTAGAGAAAGTATCTTTCCCTTGTTTAGAAATTTAAGTGATTGATGAATTTAAATAGATAATTTTAAGGTTTTGTGACAAATAGGAGCATTCCTATTCTTTACCCTTTGGTCCAGTGTAAAGAATATTGACTAATCCTATGTTTGATTACCGAATCATGGCTAAGTTGGGAGGATACCGACTGCCACTTCAGAGCTCCCACGTTCCCCTCGCCTGAGGGCTAACATCTACACTTCAGCTCTCAAACAATAGGACCGAATTGAATATTTTAGTCTGTCACACTAAAATGCTCAATTCTACGCCTAGTGATATTATTTCCCTATTTATTTGCACCTTCCTTCCAAGGCTTTTGAATTCCCCGAATATCAGATGTAATTTTTACTATAGTTGTAAATCAACACATTTTAACAAATCAAATGGCCAGTTTGAAAACTAAATTAAGTTTTAAGTAAAAATTATCACAATTTATTAATATATATAAAAGTATCTCTATTTTAATTTCATCAAGTCACTTAATTTCATAAACTAGGAGAAAGACTAAATAAACTACTCAGAATGCATGGGAACTAAACTAAGCATGGATTTCATTTAAAGTTAAAAATAATAAATACAAATACTTATCTTGATTTATCCCCAAACAGACTCCTCGTAGTTCCTTTGACTCTTCCTTCCAGTACAACACGACTCACTAATTACTCACTAAACTCACTAAAGACTAAAAAATAACACCCTTAGAACACACACAAGACACACAACTGCACAAAAATTAACACCTTAGAGACTGAATTTCGGCCTCTATATATAGAGGTAAGCAAAGGTCCAAGAGGTGTGTAAGCATCTCTTCAAAAAGTGTCCAGGTTCAATGTATCTGTGCCATTTGAACTAGCTCGCCGTCGGCGACAAACTACCTCGCTGTCGGCGAGGCTTCTAGAAGATCTTCAAACCGCACTATCTCGCTGTCGGCGGGCTCGGGCTCGCTGTCAGCGAGACAGTTATAAATCCTTCAGAAATGTCTCCTCGTAACCTCGCCGTCGGCGGGCTCGATCTCGCCGTCGGCGACTCAGGCCTAAATTGCATTATTTTCTTCATTTTTGCTCCAAATCCGCTCCTTTTTATGATTTTTGCCTTTATCACCTAAATTCTCCATTCCTGCAATAAAATAAAGAAAATACCCTTCTTTAAAGTGCAATTTCATCAAAAAATAGGTATGAATTTCTTAATAAATTTTTCAGTGATCAAAATCCCCCAAACTTACTTATTACATGTCCTCAAGTAATTTTAGTACTACATAAAAATAATGATTTCTATAATAAGATTTTTCAATTTAAATAAACTATGAATTAGATTAATTAATATCATAATAAAGTTAAATAAAAATAATTCATGTAATTTAATTAATCTTATAGAAATAAATTATTTAGTTATCGAGTCTAAGATTTCTAGCTTACTATTCATTTCGGGAATGACTATATTTAAAAGAATAACAACTTAAGATATTCATATGATAAGAAATTCAAGAAAACACTATTAGGTAAAATTCTAATCCATAAATATAAGTTTGGAAATATCTAAGTTTTTCCCTTTAGGTTAATTCAAATGAAGCCGATTTTTGATAAGGCATCTCCTCGAAGCTTCTCCTCATTTTTCTTTTTCTTTTTCTTTTTCTTTTTCTTTTTCTTTTCTTTTTCTTTTGAGGATTACCGTATCTGGAGAGCTCGTTAATAATTTTGAACTTCATTTTCATCTTCCTAAATTTGAAACTTAGGAATATTTCTTTGCTTATATATACTTCATAGTTTTTACTTTATTGATTTTCAATCTTTTCTTTTTCACTTGAATACTTAAGAATTTTAATTTTAGAATATAGTTTTCCTTACTAAAAATAGTTTACTATATTCTTATTCCCTTTAACCAAATATTTTATTCTATTTAATTAATTAAAGCACTAGAAATAATTCATTTAACCTTTTATAATAATTAAATAAAATAATTCATATTAATTAAATTGAAAATTTTGTTATAAAAATTATTTTATAATAATTTGAAAATAGAAATTGAGAACAAGCTAATAACTAAATTTGTATTTTACTCCCCCCCCAAACTTAAATTTTTATATCTATTCTAAATAATGAAAAATGGAAAGTAAATAAATCATACCTTTGAAGTTTAGGTATTTCTTTTTCTTTGAAATTTTTACGAGCTTTTCATTTTTCATTGAACCTTGTCTTGTTAGTATTCTCCATATATATATATAACAATTTAAAGAAAATGCAGGGATAAAATCTAAGATAAGTATTAACTAGAACAATTAAAATTAACTCTACACTACACATATGAATTACTAACATATTAAAAACAATTTAACTAACAGATTAACAATTTTACAACTTAAAACAATACAGAATAAAATAAAAACATACTAAAGAAAACTAACATCCTATTTAAAATAAAAACAAATGTAATTAACTAACACAAAAACAAAAACTAAACTACTACAACAATTCAAGCAAATAATCTAACAAACATCCAATGTCTCAAAACATAAAGTACTGAATATTACAAATATATAAAGTCTTTAAAATAACTTAATATCAAACAAATAAAACAAATAAAGTCCTAATCTTCAGCATCAAAGTCCCAGGCTATATCATCTCCTCCACCGATCCGTAGGTGAGAAGATTGAAGCGAGGATGATATTGTGAATATCGGGGGCACTCGGGAAAGACAACATCTAAATCACCACTCCTATAACGACGTTCGGCTTCATAGTATGCAATCTCGTATTCCGAATGTCGTCTGGAGATATTCGCTATCATAATCATGTCTCCTCTCCAGATTATCAATTCTTTGATCAAAGTGATCAAATCTTCTCCCCATTGTTTCTCCAAGCCGCTCAAAACTTCTTCTATGCGGTGTCGATTCATTCATCGGATCTTGTAGGGTAGGGGTGGTAGGCTCGGGAGGTTCATGGCTAGTAGAGGGTATATCTCTACTTGGTCGAGTGAAATAACTTCTTACTCCCGCTCTCCACCCTTCATGAGATTCATACTTCTTAATATTGGCGACTGTGAGTGGTTTCATTGGTTCTACCCATTCTTCACTATCTCTAGCCTCAACTCCGGAGAGTTGGCGAGTGTAAAAATTAATCCGGGGTGTCCCGATCCGGCTCCACTCTCATTTCGAGGAGTGGCCGGGATGTTTCGATAAATAATTCTCCCGATGTTGATGCTTCGTTATTACGAATACATAAATTCGAATTGCTCTATCTCGTGTTACCTCAGCTGTGGTGATAAGTGGGTAACGAGTAGAACAAATAAAGTAATGCGAGGCTTTGAGGTCGCATTTAATTTAGAAAGAGGAAAATTCACTCTTTCCTGTCTGCTTAATTTTCCAAACTCCGGTCCCATCGGTGACAAAGTTAATGACTTCCTCCAGAGTGGTCCTTCCATCGTTCCAAAAGTTTCATACTCGCTAAAGTGCGAGTCATGAACTTCATAGAACGCGTTAATTCTTGCGGCATTGAATTCTACGAAAAACCCTCGTACCTTTCTTGGTGCATCTTCAGCGGCAGTCAAATTGGCATAAAATTTTTTAACCACTTCTACAGCTGCTCTATATTGAACGTAACAGAAATTCTCCCAACCTCGTTCCTTAATAATCCGCTCTACTTCTCCTCCCGGATTTTTGAAAACCCGATCTGCAATGCACTTTCTTCCTTGAATATTTTCAAAATATTTAGTCTGTGCTCGTGCATTGATGAATCGTTCTTCGTCGAATTCTACTCGACGTTTTTGTCGTGGAGCCATACGATCGATCTGTGAAAATCATGAAAATTTTCACTAAACTTAAAAATAATCATAAGAAGGCTTCCTACAACATTTATAAGCAATTTAAATTAAATTCCATGGATTTCCACCGAATATTTCTTCCATATTTTGATTTTTCCCAAAATTTGCAATGTGGTGAAAATACACGAGTGAAAATCAAAAATTTTTTGCATAGGAGTGAAGCACTTACCAAGAGAAGATGAAATCCGGTGTTTTTGAGTGATGAAATCGCCTCTAAATCCAAGATCTCTCGAAGCCTAGGTCGGTTTTGCGAAAATGAGAGGTTGGGGATGATGAATAGTGTTTTTGACCGGTCAAATATATGTTTTTCCCGACCTCGTTGTCGGCGAGATTTTTCTCGCCGTCGGCGAGCTAATATTTTCGGAACCAAAAACTCTCGGGAAAAATCCGCTATCGGCGAGAAATTCTTCAGTTGTCGGCGAGATCGATCTCGCTGTCGGCGGGATTTTTCTTGCCGTCGGCGAGATTCCAAAATTTTAAAATTTTTGAAATTCGTCACTCATTTTCGTCCTTATTTGCCTTATATTATATTTCCGATCACATCATTTATTAATTTAATATGAAGATTAGCTACTTATATACAAACAAATTCACACAACACAACAAATTAACTATAATATTGAAATCCATGAGATATACAAACTAACATAATTTTAGACTCTATAATCAAACTTCAAACTTCAATCCTTACTACTAATCGGCATCGCAAACCAATCCACGACACACTAAATGCCGATACAAAACTATGACGCATATCTCAATTAAGTTTGAGATATTCAAATCATCACTCCACACATAATAAAATCTAAATCGAATCGAATAACATCAATACTAAATATACTATGGAAATCTTTACTACTACTCTTCGAGGTTAGAATCTTCATCTTCTCCGATATTTCCGATATGACGATGATGCACAAATAAGTTATAGAAAGGCCTGAAGGGAAATTCGAGCGAGATTCTTCGGTGATCCAACCCTTCGTCTCGGTAAATGAAGAAAGCTAGCTTCGGGTGTCCGGAATGATCAAAGTGTTCCTTCATCCTCCGATCGATGTGATCAAATAAATCAGATATATTGTCGATTGAATCTCTCACTTTCTGCAGTTCTTTCTCCATTCCTTTAATTTTCTTCAAAAGTAACTCCGTTTTATCTGAAATAGGCCTTGCTATAGGATTATTCTGTGAAGCTCTATCAGAGATAAATGTAATGTCTTCATTATTGTCTAAAGTAGGGAACATATCCGTAGGATCAAGCGGCTTCAAGGTAACGAGAACCTTTTCCCAAGCTTCATAAGAAACCCGATACTTGATCGCATAATGCAAAAATAGTAGATGGGTGTCCTAGTCCAGTGAACCGGCCCATGCACAATTAAACCCAATGCAGACTTAACAATTATTGATCCAACATCAATAGGTAATCCACTTTGAATACAATAATTCAATATAGCGCATTCCTTCGAAACCTTGTTTACCCTCATAGTAGGTAACAATTTAGATGAGATGAAAAAGTGCCAGTGCTTTGAGACAGGATTCAAAAGTGATGCAGAGAAACTAACATACCCGTCTTCACGCATTTCCCGGTCTTAGGTTCATCGATCGAATATCGAAATATCTCATTCATATTATATCGTGAAGGCACAAAATTTGAATAGTGACATACCGGGTGTTTTCTATAGAGAATAATTCATTTACTCTTGATGGAGTAAACGTCACCCATCTTCCTCGGATGTAGACATTCCCATTGTTGATCGCATGTAAGTTAGAGTAGAACTCTTTTACAACTGGAATAACAACGAGCGGACGTAGTGTAACAAAATATCTCCCGAGTGCCAGCTGCAGCTATCGTTTCTTCTATCTTCGTAGTGGAATTCTCTAATCCTCGATTGACAAATCCCCGTTCCTTGATAACTCTTTTCTTTATCAAAACCTTGTTGAAGATCCGTTGTGCTTCCGCACTCACAAATTTCCTCCGGTTAAACACTCCAGATTTAGAGGAATCTAAGAATTTGGAGGCCATTATGGTGAATGGAATGAATTCTAGTGAAGAAGGTAGACTTAGAGTGGTTTAAGAATGGGTTTTCACAAAGGAATTGGTGTTGAAACCGTCCAAATCGGCATTCGAAGTATAAATAACTCATCTTTATAACTTCCTCGCTGTCGGCGAGGACGTTTCTCGCCTTCGGCGACTTAGTTATAAAAGCTGCCTTCCGGTTCTCGCTGTCGGCGAGGACGTTTCTCGCTGTCAGCGAGCTCGATAAATAAACTGAATCTAATTTAGGCACGAACCTCGCTGTCGGCGAGTATCAACCTCGCCGTCGTCGAGATTCCAAAATAATGTCCAATTTCGCTCTAAATTGAATAATTTCTTTTCTTATCATAATGGTTCGAATATGTGATGATTCTTAATAATAATTGAGTAGTAAAGTTTCAATAATATAGACTAACTATTAAGATACAATAAAAATAGATAACTAATATGGGTTGCCTCCCATAAAGCGCTTGGTTTAACGTCGTCGGCCCGACCTAATTTCAATTATTAATCGGAGTCGACTAAGCATTAAAACCTCTTTATAGTTAGGTCTTATACCTTCGAAATATGGTTTTAATCTATGTCCATTAACTTTAAATTAATGTCCAGTTTTTGGATCTTCGATTTCTATAGTTCCGTATGAAAATATTTGAGTTATGGTGAAAGGTCCTAACCATCGAGACTTCAATTTTCCAGGAAATAATTTCAATCTAGTATTATATAACAAAACTTCCTATCCTGGTTCAAAATTTCTCTGATTAATCTTCTGATCATGCCATAATTTCATCTTTTCTTCATAAATCCGATCATTATCATATGATTCATTTCTTAATTCTTCCAATTCATTTAATTGCGGCAGTCTCTTCTCACCGAGCTTCTTTCATATTATAATTAAATTCTTTAATCGCCCAATATGCTTTATGTTCTAATTCAGTCGGTAAGTGGCAAGTTTTTCCATATATAAGCTCGTAAGGAGTCATTCCAATCGGAGTTTTATAAGCGATCCTATAAGCCCATAATGCGATTGTCTAATCTAATAGACCAAACTAACCTATTTGGGTTTACTGATTTTTCTAAAATACGTTTAATCTCACGATTAGATACTTCAGCTAATCCGCTAGTCTGTGGATGATAAGTGTTGACCTCATTTTTGATGAGGTCTTCTCTTCTTCTCTTTAGTACTTAGGATCTAGCCTTAGGCTTTTCCTTTGACTATCCTAGAGGATTAGAATTGTGACCCACCACTTAGAAATTCAAACCACTTCCTAACTCCTCGCAAACCCCACAAACTTGATTGTAGACCCCTAATCACCTAGAGGGTTGAAATTAGATGTGGAGGTTTAAAGGATGAGTTCCTATGGGATTTTTGGCCTTAGGACGCCTTCAGGTGGCTTTGATTTGGTGAGGGGCTGACTTACACACACACTACACCTATACACTACACTTTCACACACCTCTTAAAACACACCCATACCCAATTTGACCTCCGACTCATGCGGGTGGTTCACATGGATGGTCCTTAACCCACTAAGCCCTTGGGTAAGAGGTTAGGAACAACATAGTGGATGCCTCAAATGAGTCCCTTCATGGCTCATGTGGACTTGATATGGCTTCATGGCTCAACAAAAATGATTTCATTTCACTTACATTCACCCAATCCTCAATTTTCCAAATTTTCGATTTTTGACCCCGAACCCTACACCCGCCTAGTCTACCCAAAACCCTGAAACCCCCCCAAAACTTGCAAAATCACTTAAATTACCCAAAATTCTCCAAAATCAATCCTAAACATTGTCTAACCAATCAAATTGATCATCCATACCCAAAAATACCAAAATTCCAAAAATACCTCCCAATACCCTCCAAATACCCAAAATACCCCTCTTAGCCAAAAAATCCAAAAATTCAGAAAATTCCCAGAAAATTCCAGAAAATCCCAAATATTCCCAATTTCATTTTGTCCAACTACACCATGGGCCAATTTTGTCAATTTACCCCACGTTTATCAAAACCCCCAATTTGACCCATTTTAACCCAAAGTAAACCCAATGTCAAACTAAACCTACCCAATTGACCCAAATTCTGGTCCAATTCAATTATAAACTTCAATTCAACATCCCCAACACTAATCTAGACCAAATCCAAGCCCAATTTGATTGACATTGGGATCCAATTTCACTTTTGGCCTTAAAGCCCAATTTGGACCCATGACCCAAACTTAGCCCAAACCCACCCAATTCAACTCCAATTAACCCCAAATCTTTTCTAAACCTTCCTTAACATCCCCATAAACAAAACACTAACATGATTTTCCCAAGATTTTGACCCAAACCCCACTCAAATTCAACCCAAAATCAAAAAGCCCAATTTTGGCCTAAACCCAAACCTAACCCAAATAGACCCAAACCCCAAAATCAAAACCCAACCAAAGCCAAAACCTCTTTGAAACACTCCCATAAACATTTCCCAACATTTATTTTACATCAATTTCAACCCTAGCCCAACATTGGCCCAAGTTAGCCCAATTTGACCTACATTGGCCCATTTACCGGATAAACCCAAATTCAACCCAATTCAAACCCAAACCACCTTAAATCTATTTCAAATTACTCATGAAACATCCCTAAACCAAAACCAACAATTATTTGGCCCAACCCTTCACAAAAATTCTCATCCATGAACACATTCTTAAACTTAAAAGCCCACTTCCCTTAAACCTTCCTAAAAGCCCACTTCCATCAAATTCAAAAGCCCAAATTCATCCAAAGCCCACATGACACTTCCCCTCATCATCCATTTAATCAAAATCACCCCTAAGTTTCAAAATCATCAATTAAACAATTCCAAATCAAGCCCCATAACAATTTCCATTAAAATGCCAAAATCCATAATATCCCTTTTCATGAAATTGACCCGATCTTTTCCCCAAGCCACATGGAGCCATGAAGCCACATGTAAGCCATTGGCAAGCCATGAGGATTTCTAAGTGGTCAACCCTCTTTAAATGGCAAAAGGAGGAGGTCCTTTAACCACCTCCTAAAAGTCATTAGCCTTAAGCATGTTTCCCCTTAACCAAGATTTAATCTAAATATTCTTGGATAAGGACATCACCACCTTTTGACCAGCTAGCCTAACTGATTTTCTCAGCCCAAGGTCAGCCATGGGGAGGTGAACCCAGCCCAAACAAATGGGTTGACCAAACCTAGCCAAGTATAGCCTCCCCCCCATTCCATTTCAATCCAAACCCTTTACACATGGCAAGGCCCGATTGATTGCACAAGCCTCCAGCCACGATTCACCGACCTTGAAGGTGACTGACCACTGGCCGGCCGGCCACCACGGCCGCACGGAAACCACCGAGCCGAAAGCTCACATGTGAGCCCAAACTTGGAATTCTCACCTGCTGAGCTACCCCATCCCCAGTGGCCATTGTAGCTGTTCTTCTCTTGCCAAGAGCAGCTGATCCCAACCCTTGGCCATCCCTATGAGGCTCTCCAGCCACCTCTATTTAAACTCGACCCCCTCACGGCCATGGAAGAGAGTTGCACAAACCTTGCCGAAACTCTGCCAAAATTGTTCCAAACCCTACTCCATACTTAGAGCAGTTGATCCCCAGTGTCAATTTGCCCTAATCCTCACTGACAGAATCCAATTTCTCAACTGAATTTTCACCTAAAACCAGGACACTTTGCCACAGTGAGCCAATCCTCAAATTGACTGGTCCTACACCTTCACTGGACCAAGAGGAGAAGTTTCCCACTGAAAGCCCCATCTCCGAGGCCACCCGGTTGCTCCAGACCTCCAAGCTTTGTGATCGGCTGTGGTCACTTTCATAGCTAGACAATTCACTGGGCCAAGGGACTTCATCCGGAGCTTACTTGAACCCAATCGAAGGTGACACAACTCTCGGATCGAAGCTTCACTTCTCCGAGCAAAGGTATGAACTCATTTTTCTTCACGAGCTTACGAGAGATTCTCCATTTCATTTGAATAAATTTCAATGCATGTTTACCGTATGGATGTGTTCGTCTCTTCAAGACGAATCCATGAGAGCATAAGAACACGAAAATCCGTTGAGAATCGAGTGAGTTCTTAGGGTTAGAGTGTGGACGGTCACGGGATCGCACCAGTCGTAGACGATGACCAGGAGCCGTTGGATCGCGCGTGTATTGAGCGGACGGTTCAGATTGCGCCGGACCAGGGAATGATACGTGAACCGCGGGTCCGGGACGGGCCGACTCAGATGGCGGCGCCCAATCACAGCGCGACACGTACCCCCTTCGGAGCTGCGGAGGTTAACGCGGCGCCGCGTGGATAAGTAGGAAAATAGAGATTTTTCTTATTTATTAAATACCCAGAACTTAAAAAATCCATATCTTTGTGTAGAAAAATCACAAAAATAAAATAAAAATACCCTCTTGCTCAGTGAACAGAGGAGAATAATGTGGAAAAGAAATTAATTAATTTTGTCCGAGTACTTTATTTTTAATTAATTATTTACTCCCTGCATTGTTTTAATTCTCCATGCATTCATACAATTCACCATGGCATGAGACCATAGGGCTTTGAAGCCTCCGAACTTGGGAATATTCCCGAATTTTCCAAGGTCGGAGGCCATCTCTGTGAAAAGTTATTGATTTTTCAAATGCATGTGGCTGTTTTGAGTATTTTAATTCCAAAAATTAGCATGTTGTGAAATAAATTCTAGAAAAATTTGGTGATGTTCCTTATGATAGAGAACCCTAGAAAAAATAGGACTTGAGTTAATTCGCTCAAAACAACCCTAATTAGCTTAAACACCCAAAATAGACCCCTAATTAATTAGAGATAACTATACATCAAATTGACTTGAAATCAATTCTCCACTGACCTTTAGGATCAGAGGAAACCACCATAAAAGTTTGAAGTCAATTGGACTTAGTTAACCTTACTAAATGGGTTGATTAAGCCATTTAGTCATTTTAAACTTTAAAAATTCATAACTTTCAAAATACCTTTCAAAAATTCACCAAATTGGTTTTGGAGCCTCTCTGATATCAGGGGAATTTAAAAAAATTAAAATTTCAATTTTCTAAAAAAGTTAATTTTTTAGTATTATTTTAATATTTTAATAATTAAAAAATAATAAAAATCACAAAAATAATAAAATTCACCAAAATGTCATATTTTGAAATTTAATCACTTAGGAACAAACCCCATATTTTTCTCAGGTCTATTTAATGAGATATTAAATTTTAAAGCCCTAGGGTAATTTTAAAATTAAAAAAATGTATTTTCTAACATTTTCACTAAAATAATTATAATAAAGCAAAGAAAAATCAGAAAATTGTAAAATTTGGTTCTCTGGAATCCTTGATATCAGAGAGAATTTTAAAAATTATAAAATTCAATTTTCAACTTATATTCTATTTTTAAATTAATTAATACTCCAGAACTTAAAATAATTTTAATAAATAAAATATAATTCAAAAAATCACAAAAATTTGTCCAAGTGGTCTTCTAGTCATTAGAAATGTCCCATAATTTTCTTAAGGATAGAAACTTTCCCTTGGTCATATTATTAAATTTTCCTTGAAAATCCTTATTTTCCACCAAAAATAATTATAAATAAATTAAATACAGAAAAATCACATTTTCTCCTCTAATGTCTTTATTGACATATGAGTGAAGTCACATAAAAATTGCAAATTCATCTGAGCTCAATTTAGTGAGTTATGGAATTATTAAGCTTGAAGGGCAAAATGGTAATTAAAATTTTAACCCTTAATTAAAACTTTAGGCTTAATAAAATGAAAAGGTAAAATATTTGATCTTAATCTGATTTGGATGATTGAAATTTAAATAATTAAAAGGTAAAAACCTACTAAGCAATTTAAAAATAATTAAAATAAACCTTAATTAAGTAATTAATTAAATTTGGAAGAATGAAAAATTGGAATTATTAAAATAGGGATATTATTAGGAAGAGATTTGTTCTTTAATTTAAGAATCCCTAAATTAATCATCTCAATAATATTTAAGTCCTAATTAAAATGATAATCCAAATTTAAGATTTAAAATTCTAAAAGACTTAATCATTAAATTAAATTAAAGTTAAATTATTTAAATTAAATCCTTTTAAAATTTCAATTAAATTAATACTTTAACAATTAAAATTAAATCATCTTTAAAACATAAAAAAAAATAAAATATTAAATTAAAATTAAAAATAAAATTAAATTTAAATTTAAATTAAATTAAATTAAATTAAATTAAATTAAATTAAAATATATTAAATTAAATCAAATTAAATCAAATTAAATTGAATTAAATGAAATTAAATTAAATTAAATTAAATTAAATCATATTAAATTAAATTAAATTAAATTAAGTTAAATTAAATTGAAACATATTAAATTAAATTAAATTAAATTAAATTAAAATAAAACCAAGTTAAAATTAAAATTAAATTAAATTAAATATATCAAATTAAATTAAAATTGAAACTAAACCAAATTAAATTAAATTAAAGTTAAATTAAATTGAATTAAAAATAACATCACCTAAGACATGAAGAACTCAAAAATAAATCTAAAATAACTTGAACAACTATTCCAGAACTTAAATCATCAATTTGAACTTAAATTTGAATCACAAATCATTAAATATCATTTTGCCCTTAGGAGCTTTTACTATTATAACTCCTAAACGGAGTATCAAATGAAATGTCATTTCACTCATAAGGGTATTCAAATGTCCTAAGTTCACCGAGCAAGACAACAAAACTTAAACTCTCGGACGATTAATTCATTTGTGTAATTAAATTCATTTGGACTTAAAACAATCCTAGAAATATTGAAAAGATGTTTAAGATTCGTCTTAAGCACTTCCTCAATATGATAGGATATTTATAAGAACAATTGAACTTAGTTGTTCTTTGATGAAGAAAATCATCCTCAAACTAAAATACAAGAACCTAGACGTCATAGGAATGACTAGCTATAGGATTAGGATTTTGGTAGAAAACCATAACCCTTCCTTAGCTTTACCTAGGAAATTGCTATAAATGCTTAAATGCTCTAAATTGTATTTTAAGTGCAGCTTGGGATGACGGGAAGACCCTCCAGGTACGCTTTTATTTTATTGCAATTTATCTTACTGCAATTCATTTACTCGTGTTGCACTTTACTCTTTTTTTGCATGATAAACAACAGTTGCATGAAAACCTACACCTTTAGGACAGAAACCAAAACTGAAACCCATAACTAAATTAAAAGACACTACAAGATAAAATTCACCGCCACAACATTCGAAATATAAAACAACTCAAAATTTAATCACAAACAGAACAACAAAACTACAACTACAACTAAATTAAAACATCTTGTTGGATGATCGGGAATACCTCGGATGATGTAACCTACGTGTTGCTAACGGGATTTCCCACGGTCTAAATGAAAGTGTGGAACTCATTCGATTGAGTTTAGCAAATTCATCCGGACTAAGTGAATCCGATAAAAATAACGATGCCTGGAAGGATGGAACCGTGGGATCTTAACCGGTGTTGTTATAATCAACTTTAAGATTTGTCTTAACTAAAATATTAAAGACACATGGAAATTAAGACTTGCTCTAAAACCAAACACTTCTCTCATCTCCCGATTTATGACTTCTAAAACTAAACCTCTGCAACGACAAGGAGCTCGGAGCATGGTGGGCGAGCACGGCCATCGTCATCGACAAAACTCGAGGCTACTTCAGCAAAACTATCTTAGAATTAAATAACCAAGCCATAGGACTTCGAGGTAGTTTGCCTGGTGCAACATAAACCCTTAACTCTTCGTTAGGCATTTGCATGATCATGTCATGTAAATTAAGCCCTAATCGGTCTTAGGACTCTGAGGTAGTCGTCCGATACAACATAAACCCTCACATCTCCGAGGCTGTTTGTATGATTTTATCATACAAACATAAGTCCTAATTAATTAAAATTGGCAAGATCAAAACATTAAATAAATATTAGGACTTTCCTAAATTCGAAGCCAAATAATAGGATAGTCGGGAAATTACCGAAGTTCGCTTCGAATCCGTGATTTCTCCTACCTTTCTTCCCTTGAATTCCCAAAACAAAATGTTCCAAATTTGATCCATTCCCTATTGAAATTCCAAAATTCAATCCATTGAAAACTTAAACTTTGAAATTCTTGAGAGCGAGAACTATCGATTATTATCGAGAGTTTTCTTAGGTGATTCCCGTCACTTAAGATGTAATTAACTATAGGGGCTTGCCCTTATAGGGAATTTTAAGAACCTGGGTAATATAAACCCTGTTTAATGTTTTCATATTAAACGGGGAATTTGTCGGCTTATAAAATTGGTTCGCGAGATCAAACGGATGTCACAAACTTCTCTAGTTTATTTAATCGAGCCTCATTATCGAAGCGATGTGTCTATTCTTCGGGATAGATACACGGTTTGAAGTGCGGCGCTCGTTCATATAAACTATTCGGGATGTGAGATCAGTTTGATTTCATATCTTAAAATTTTCAAATTTAAAATTATTTTCAAAATCAAATATTACTTTTCAAATTATTTAAATTAAACCTAAAAAATAAGCCGCACAATAAGCAGTGGATATCTTATGAGTAATATTGTATTTTTCTACTAGTTTGTGAATGTATTTATTTCTAAAATGAGTTCCTCCGTCAGTGATAATCACTCTCGGCATTCCAAATCTAGTAAAAATATTTTTCATCGAAATTTTGAAACACTCTTAGCATCACACCTAGGTAAAGCTTGTGCCTCAATCCATTTGGAAACATAATCAACTAACTACTAATATATATGAGTTTCCAAACGAAGGAATAAAAGGTCCCATAAAATCTAATCCCCAAACATCAAAAATTTCAATTTCTAGTATAAAGTTTAGAGGCATTTCTTTTCTTCTAGATATATTTCCTACTCTTTGGCATTTATCACAAGTTTTAATATATCTGTATACATCTCTAAATAGAGTAGGCCAGTAAAATCCAGATTGTAGAATCTTATAAGCAGTTTTATCGGTCCCGAAATGTCCTCCAAAATCGAATCATGATATTTTTGAATAATTGGTTCAGTTTCTTCATAAGGTACACATCTTCTAATAATTAAATCCTTACATTGCTTATATAAATATGGTTCATCCCAAAAATAAGATTTCGTATCATGGATGAATTTTTCTGTTGTTGCAAAGTTAGCATAGGTGGTAAAATATTACTAACTATATAGTTTACTATATCGACATACCATGGTATTTTCCACTCATTGATATTATATAGTTGTTCATCGGAAAGCTGTACATAATTTCATTTTCAATATCGGATAATTCATGATTTTCTAATCTTGATAAATGATCCACGATTTGATTATCGGTTCCTTTCTTATTAACGATCTCAAAATCGAATTCTTGCATTAATAGCATCCATCTAATTAATCTTGGTTTGGAATCTTTCTTTTGCATTAAATATTTGATAAGCATAAAGATCGGTATGCACGTTACATTTTGTTATAATCGAGATAAGGTCTAAATTTATTAAAACCATATACTACCGCTAATAATTCTCTTTACGTAATCGTATAATTTATTTCGGCATTATTTAGAGTTTTACTTAGCATAGTATATAACTTTATAAATCTTTTCATATCTTTGCCTAAGAACTGCTCCTACGAGCATAATCACTAGCATCACACATAAGCTCAAATGGTTTCTCCCAGGTCGGGTGAAACTATTATAGGTGCTTGTAATTAATTTTTCTTTTAAGAGTTCAAAAGCATTCAGGCATTCGATTGTAAATTCAAATTTCTTGTCCTTTTCGAGAAGTTGGCATAGAGGTTTAGTAATTTTTGAAAATCTTTTATATAACGTCTGTAAAATCCAGCATGTCCAAGAAAACTTCTTACCCCTTTTACCGTAGTTGGAGGTGGTAATTTAGCTATAACTTGAATTTTTGCAGGGTCCACTTCCATGCCTTTTTCTGAAATTTTATGCCCTAATACAATGCCGCCCGCAACCATAAATTGACATTTCTCCCAATTTAGAACTAAATTTATTTTCTCACATACTTCTAATACTTTTTCAAGATGAGTTAAGCATGTGTCAAATGATGTTCCAAATACGGAGAAATCATCCATAAATACTTCTATTCCATTGTCAATTAACTTACTAAATATAGACATCATACATCTACGGAATGTTCTTGGTGCATTACATAATCAAAAGGCATTTTTCGAAAAGCGAAAGTTCCATAAGGACTAGTAAATGTAGTTTTCTCTTGATCCTCGGGAGCAATTTGTATTTGATGATAACCGGTGTATCCATCTAGAAAACAAAAATACTTATGTCCGACTAATCTATCTAACATCCGGTCAGAAATGGTAAAGGGAAGTGATCTTTCTCGGTGGCGGTATTTAATTTCCTATAATCGATACATATACGCCAACCAGGTAACTTTTCTTATAGGAATAAGATCGTTATTTTCATTGGCGATGACGGTCACTCCTCCCTTCTTAGGAACACGGTGAATTGGGCTTACCCAAGCACTTGTCGGAAATAGGATATATAATACCATTATCTAACCATTTTAAAATTTCTTTCTTAACTACTGCTTTCATTATCGGGTTTAATCTCCTTTGGGGATCTGCTTTAGGTTTATGTTCATCATCTAAAATAATTCTATGCATACGGATTGAAGGACTAATTCCTTTAATATCTGCTAAAGTCCAACCAAAAGTTTTCTTATATTTTTTAAAGTTTCTAAACGTTTTTGTTCTTGAGATTCGTTTAATGCGGATGAAATAATAACTGGTAAAGTTGAAGAATTACCTAAATAAGCATATTTCAAATGATCGGGTAATATTTTTAGCTCGAGTTCGGGAGGTTTAATAATTGATGGAACTATATTCTTGTCAGTGTTTTCAGTATTATCCAAAAATTCAAATCTTTCCTGAATATAATCTAGTTCTTCATTATTATCTTCATCTAATTCAGTGTTTTCTTTTTCTAATTTATCTTCGTAATATTCCTTAAAATGTTCGCGTTGTAAATGTTCAAGTATTTCCATCCGAAAACATTCATCATCTTTTTCTAGCGCAGGATATTTCATTGATTTTGCAATATTAAATGTAACTTTTTGGTCATTTACTCTCATAGTTAATTCTCCTTTACGAACATCAATCATAGCTTTTCTAGTAGCTAAAAATGGTCTTCCTAAAATGATAGGAATTTCTTTATCTTCCTCCATATCTAAAACAATAAAATCTGCGGGAAGATAAATTTATCCACTTTTACTAACACATCTTCAATAACTCCCTTAGGATAGGTAACCGAACGATCAGCTAATTGAAGGGTTACTGAAGTTGGTGTAATTTTTCCTAATCCTAATCTCTTAAAAATCGATAGAGGCATTAGATTGATGCTTGCTCCTAAGTCACACAAAGCTTTTCCATAAAAATTTTCTCCTATAGCGCGAGGTATAGTGAAACTACCGGGATCTTTCAATTTTTCGGAAGCTTCTTCGAATAATAGCACTACACTCTTCACTAAGTGCGACTTGTTTCATTATCGGTGAATTTTCTTTTCTTATTTAGAATATCTTTCATAAATTTTACATAATTTGGCATACGATCTAAAGCTTCGACAAAAGGTATATTGATTGTTAATTTCTTTAATATTTCAAGGAATTTAGCAAATTGTTTATCTTTTTTATGTTGAAGCTAGTCGTTGAGAAAATGGTGGTGGAGGTTTTTCAACGAAATTTTCATAGGTATTAAAGGATGTTCTAAGTTTGAATCTTGTTGAATTGTTTCCTTTTCGATTTCCACTTCCTCTTTTTGGCTTTCAAGTTCTTTTTGAATTTGAGGTTCTAATTCTTTTCCACTCCTTAGTTGTATTGCTTTAATTTGTTCTTTTCCTTGATCTTTAGGATTTATTTCCACATTACTAGGAAAAGTTCACGGTATTCTATTATTTAGTGCGGTAGTAATATGTCCGAGTTGAGTTTCGATATTTTTAATAGATGTTCCTTGAATTTGTAATTGATTTCCTTGAATTTGTAGTTGATTTCCATGATTTTGTAGTTGATGACCCATATTCAAAATTAATTCATCCATAGATAATTTCTTATCTTTGAATTGAGGGTTATTGTTATTAAATTCAGGTGGGTAATTTGGTTTATAGTTTGGATTTGCTTGATTAGGTTGATTTATCCATTGTTGATTAGATGTGTTATTCCAATTAAAATTTGGATGAGTTTTCCAACCAGGATTATAATAGTTTGAATAAGGGTTATTAGTTCTATTATTAATAGCATTTAAAGTTTCATAATTAGATTGAAATTCTATGATTTGTCCAGATGAGTTTTCTTCTGAAGTAGGAGAGTAGTTCATTCCAAACTTATCTAATTTCTTAGATATAGCAGCAATTTGAGAAGCTAACATAGATATTGCATCGTTTTCATGAATGCTGGCTATCTTTTTTGGATTTATTCTATCGACGAGCCATTGGAAATTATTTGTTGCCATTTCTTCGATTAGTGCATAAGCTTCATCAAATGGTTTAGACATTAATGAACCTACGAGCGGCAGCATCGATGATTGATCTTAAAGATCCTACTAATCCATTATAAAAGGTTTGAATAATCGGCTAATACTGGTAGCGCATGATGTGGGCATTTCCTAAGAAGTTCCTTAAATCTCTCCCGAAGCTTCATATATTGATTCTCCATCTAAGCGACAAAAAGAAGTTATATCATTTCTAAACTTATCGGTTTTAGATGGTGGAAAATATTTGGATAGAAATTTTTGTGATAATTCTCCCCAAGTTTTAATAGATCCGAGTGCTTAACGAATTCAACCACATTTTAGCCTTATCCCTTAATGAAAAAGGAAAAAGTCTAAGTCTTATAGCATCGTCGGATACTCCTTGATATTTAAAAGTAGCACAAAGTTCTAGAAAACTAGCAAGATGTAAGTTAGGATCTTCGGTAGGTGAACCACTAAATTGATTGTTTTGTACCATTTGGATAATTGCGGGTTTAAGTTCGAATGAATTAGCAGCTACATCGGGGTTTTGAATAGTTAAATGAATTTCATCGATGTAGGGTTGGCATAATCTCTTAATGGTCTTTGTTGGTTCATATTTTGAATTTCGGGAATATTTGCCATTTGTGTTAAATTTATAATTTGTTTCTTTTGTTTTCTAATTCTTTTAATTGTACGCTCTAATTCGAATCGTAAGGTATTAAATTTTCGTTTCCAAATTTGCGCATACAATTTTTGAATAGATATTAATTTATTTATTATGATTATTTTAAAATAGTCAGTTACTACTAGTAAATTTTTCTTACTTGCCCGGCAACGGCGCCAAAAACTTGACCCGCAATTTTATATTATGATATTTTTAATTTAATTGCAACGACGCCAAAACTTGACCCCGCTATATTATATGTATAGAATTTGTAATTATTTATGTTGTGGATGCTACGCAAGTATACGTATCGTATCGAGTAATACGGACCTCAGTGGAGTCTCGGTTATCGATCCCACGGTGAAAGAGAAAATTAAATAACAACTAATTTTAAAATAATAATAATAATAATAATAATAAAACTAGTATACGAAAATTTGGAATTCTAAATTTAAGCGCAATAAAGTAAACTAAGTATTCTAATCGAGGTAACTTTAACTAAGTAGAGAATTAATACGTATTTAAAAGTGCGGGAAATTAAACTAAATAAGTCTTAACTATTTAGAGAAAGTATCTTTCCCCTTGTTTAGAAATTTAAGTGATTGATGAATTTAAATAGATAATTTTAAGGTATTGTGACATATAGGAGCATTCCTATTCTTTACCCTTTGGTCAGGTGTAAAGAATATTGACTAATCCTATGTTTGATTACTTGAATCTGCGGCTAGGCCGGGAGGATACCGATTGCCACTTCGGAGCTCCCACGTTCCCCTCGCTCGAGGGCTAACATCTACACTTCGGCTCTCAAACAATAGGACCGAATTGAATATTTTAGTCTGTCACACTAAAATGCTCGATTCTACGCCTGATGATATTATTTCCTATTTATTTGCACCTTCCTTCCAGGCTTTTGAATTCCCCGAATATCGGATGTAATTTTTACTATAGTTGTAAATCAACACATTTTAACAAATCAAATGGCTGGTTGAAAAGTAAATTAAGTTTTAAGTAAAAATTATCACAATTTATTAATATATATAAAAGTATCTCTATTTTAATTTCATCAAGTCACTTAATTTCATAAACGGGAGAAAGACTAAATAAACTACTCGGAATGCATGGGAACTAAACTAAGCATGGATTTCATTTAAAGTTAAAAACAATAAATACAAATACTTATCTTGATTTATCCCCAACAGACTCATCGTAGTTCCTTTGACTCTTCCTTCCGATACAGACACGACTCACTAATTACTCACTAAACTCACTAAAGACTAAAAAATAACACCCTTAGAACACACACAAGACACACAACTGCACAAAAATTAACACCTTAGAGGTCGAATTTCGGCCTCATATATGAGAGTAAGCAAAGGTCCAAGAGGTGTGTAAGCATCTCTTCGAAAAGTGTCCGGGTTCAATGTATCCGTGCCATTTGAACTAGCTCGCCGTCGGCGACGAACTACCTCGCTGTCGGCGAGGCTTCTAGAAGATCTTCAAACCACGCTATCTCACTGTCGGCGGGCTCGGGCTCGCTGTGAGCGAGACAGTTATAAATCCTTTAGAAATGTCTCCTCGTAACCTCGCCGTCGGCAACTCAGCACAAATTGCATTATTTTCTTCCTTTTTGCTCCAAATCTGCTCCTTTTTATGATTTTTGCCTTTATCACCTAAATTCTCCATTCCTGCAATAAAATAAAGAAAATATCCTTCTTTAAAGTGCAATTTCATCAAAAAAATAGGTATGAATTTCTTAATAAATTTTTCAGTGATCAGATGCTCAGTTTGAGTGGTGGGGAAATGTTTAGGATTGATTTTAAGGAATTTTGGGTAATTTAGGAAATTTTGCAAATTTTGGGCAATTTCAAGGGTATTTGGTGGGTTTGGCGGGTGTAGGCCCTCGGGGTCAAAAATTGAAATTTTGGAAAAAAGAAGATTAATTAGGTGTGAGTAAAATGGGACCATTTTGGTTGAGCCATGAAGCCATATTAAGCTTACAAGAGCCATGAGAGGACTCATTTTAGGTACTCAACATTTTGTTTCTAACATTCTTAGCCAGGGGCTTAGGGGTTAAGGTCCATCCATATGAGTTACCTACATTAGTCAGGGAGTTAAATTAGTTAAAGGTATTTTTAGGACTTGACATGTGTGTGAGAGTGTGGTGTGTGCAAGTTAACCCTCACCAAACCAGGCCATCCAGGGTGATCCTAAGGCTTGAACAACCTATAGGAGTTCATCTTTGTCCTCCTGCATATTGGTCTCAACCTTCCAAATGATTTAGAGGTTGATGACAATCTATATAGGATTCCAAAGAGAATCAAGATTTGGTTTGAATTTCTAAATGGTGTGCTTCATCTCTAGTCCTCTAGGATAGTCAAGGGGAAATCCTATGGCTAGATCCTAAGAACTAAGGAGAGAGAAGAGAAAAGGCCTCATAAAAAATGAGGTCAACAGCTAGTAATCAATAATAAGCGGATAATGAACATTGATTAACATTTTCCTAAAATAAAATGGGGGTATCTTGGAACTCTACAATTCAGAGAAGGAGGTGAAAATAATAATCACACGCACTAATTATAATAAAAAATGACTTAATTAAAATAGATACATACAAAATAAAATGTCTAAAAGCAACATCCACTAGTGAACTGTTAGATGTGTCAATCATATACGTAGTAACTTATGCTTCAATCATCGAAGGATAACAACATGAACTAATCCATATAAGATGTTGGACAAAAAGATGGTCATCAATACTAGCATGTGCAAGATTCTATGGGTCTAAATTACTTCGGTGAGGACCAATTAGCAAAATATTAGTGAAAACTAAAGATCAAGCTGGAAATGGTTGAGATCAAGCAGGTTTCTTTGGTGAGGACCAATGAGCTTGCAAAACTCGTGCATTTTCTGATTACATGGATAATCCACCAAATCCATCTCCTTCTTCATCAGATCTCTTAGCTCCTTAGCTGACTCCATCTACTTCTGTAAGTTTATTTTGTGTGTGTGTCTGTGAGTGAGTGAGTGTGTGCGTGAGAGAGAGAGAGAGAGAGAGAGAGAGAGAGAGAGAGAGAGAGAGAGAGGGAGAGAGAGAGAGAGTAAGATTAAGTAACAATAGTTCATAAAAGGGTTATTAATTCGGTAGTTGTGAGGGTTTAATTCTTGAAGTCATTATAACAACCATATTGAGATTAATTTTTTATCATTGAAATTTTGTAGTCACCAACTAGTGAATGCAAATAAGTTTGAGACATATTATGATCTGACTATGTAATTATTCAAGCATAAGATAGTTCATAGCATCAATAGAAAAAGAACCCTTTTGAGATTTTAACTTTCCTAAAAGAAAAAAAAAACAAAAGTCATTTAGTGATTCAAATATATTATAATTTTTAATCCTAAATGATTAATAATTTTAACTAATTCTTATTTAATTGAAGAAAATAAAGTACTCTGGGCAAAGTTTCATTATTAATTACATGTATGATACAACATATAAGAAAATTCTTGAAAAAAGATTGTATTTATTATAGATAAAAATTAGTTGATTCTAAATGTTTATGCTTTGTTTTCCTTAGGAAATGACAATAAACAACTATTTGTTGATAAAACATGTTATTTCAATATATAAATGATTATTTAAACGCTCAAAATTTGAAGTTTTGAGCCCACCTTTGCCAAGCAAATGTAAAATGATGGGGCAAACAGTCAAATCAAATATTAAATCAACTATATTTTATTTTTAAACTCATACTAAGAGCATAAATGACAAGCGACCAAGTAACGAAGAATTTTAAGGCCACCATGAAGAATTGAATTTGTTTAATTTGACTTTAATGGAAAACACACCTAATACTTCTCTTGCCTGCTATGATTTAATATTTTGTGTGTCATATTTTTCCATAGAAGGAAACAAAACATTGAAAATGTCGCATATTACAATGATATGAGACATTCACATACAATTATTATCTAATCTATTGACCAACATATTGATCACAACCGTTAAAGCTGCTATAGGGCAGATAATTATATATGCATACAGATTTATGTGTTTGCGTAAGGCTCTAAAACAAAAGCTCGTGTTTGATTTGGTTGTTAAGCAAGCAAGCTGAACACAAACTGTTTTTTGAGCTAGATAAATAAATTTGTCGAACACTAACAAAATTCTAATCATTTGTGTTCGACTCACTTTGGCCTGAAGAAATTAAAGAATTAAGAAAATATATTTATTTATATTTATTTTATATTAAATTTTGTGCTGTATTTAAAAAATTGTGATATAAGAGATTTGGGAAAGTAAAAACTAAGGTTTAGGTGTAAGATATTGATGTGTGTAAGAGAATTCGCGGCGCTAGACTAATGAATTATCATTTTAGCATGGCATGAGAATACATTGCACACTTAGGTAATAAAACAAATAAGTAGAAACGCCAAAAAAATTTATATGGAAAACTTGGAAAGGGAAAAAATCATAGAGCATAACAAGCTGACGAGGAAGGAGATTGCACTCCGCAACATAAAAGTCACCATGATTTTCTCAGACTATTCTGCATAGTTTCCTTTATTAGTGAATACGATATTATCTGTGGAAAAGAGCTGTGAATCATTGGCCTGGGTGAGTTCCAGGAGCCAGTTGAGATCCCTTTGCCAATTGGATGAGTGATATTACTAAAAGGAAACCTACCGACCTCAAAATACAGTATTCCGGCAGTTCCGCAAAGAAGAATATCCATTACTTTCACGAGGATGGATAAGATGCCCTTCAAATACCAGCCAGATTCTGATTTGGAGGTGCTGCAACCTTTAGAGCTATAACTAATGAGACATAGCACACCTCTAAGTGCGTTCAAAAGAACATTTGTTCTGGAGAAAGTGTCTTAGAAGGCGAGGCTGGACTCTAGGTTGCCCTTAGGATAGACAAAAGAGACTATCAGATAGAGGCTTGAAGATATGGTTATGCAGGTGTGATCTACAGATGACAATTATTACATTTTTTGTTATAAAGTGAGAAGACGCTATTGGATTGTACGCTATTTTGTCAACATTTAAAGACAACAACAAAAGTTATTTTCTTTGACAGTTTCTTACAAAATTAGCAAATTTTGAGATTGTCACTTCAAGCGATAGATTTGGAAAGCTAGTGAGTTTAGTCCGTTTTGATTCTAAAAAAGAGCTGATGAATAAAGAACAATACGAATAAGAAATATATAAGGTTGAACCTTCTAAAGATAATCTCCAAACTTTAAAAATGATGAAAAGAAAATAAATCAAATCAAATCAAAACAATCAATATCAAAATTCAAACTCACATTTTGACTTGGTCAGGTTGAGTGTTCGCAACCTATCACTAACCTCATTTCTTTTCTTAGGTCGAAGTTTCCTTCCATAGAAACTATGGGTCCTCTGTCTCATAAGGAAAATGTTAGCATACTTTAACTACATAGAACTACACTGTTCTTAGTTCTTTGACCATTGTGGATGAGGTTTGGCTGGTTTTATTGATATGAAACTGCATCTATTTTCACTCGGATATTTTTTCGATCAACTATTGAGTTAGATGTGAGTCTCCCGACATTCCTTCTCAATTTGATATCCTTAAACTTTGGTATCTTTAAACTTTAACAACTTTCATATTTACTTTATGTGCATTGTAATTTGAATTGGATTTCTGTGCTACACTTTAATGATTTGTTTCCTCCTTAAGGGATCGATAAACATGACTCCACTAGAGCTCTGTATTACTTGAGCGATACGTATACTTGCGTATAGGTTGACTACTTTCTTATTAGATTGATTATACTGTGTGACTGAACTGAAAACAATTTTAAAATACTTATTTAAGACACCGCGATCAGATATCATAGTGCAAATTGCTCTAATGTCTTTATCTTGTGTTTGCAATTTCACCAGAAAACGGCATTTCTTCCCCCAGAATTGCTGATCAGGTTTTGATACCAATTATTGTGAAAATAAACTGAAAACAAATTCACACTACAAACAAAAAACTACAGTGCACAATTTACAAGGTTCAACGTAAATCTACCTATGTCCAATCAGAGAGGTTATTCCACAATCAACATGTGGGAAGAAAAGAAAAACATCGACCAAGTTAGGGTTACAACTCAACACAAACAATTCTTTCATAATCCTACTATAAATAAGAGAAGATTATGACATATAAAATAGAAATAATTCAATTATAGGAAAGATTATGTAATTAGACATCTTCTAAATATGTTTAATAATTTATAATATATCATATAGTTAGATATCCTTAAGTTAGGTTACCTAATATCATTTTTTTCTAATATACATACTTCCTAATTTACATCTATAAGATTTAACACTTTCTGTAACATTTTATACATAAAGAAATTAATAAAACTGAATATTAATCAAAATGCCCTCCAAAAGACATGTAAAGCACATAGCTATAATATTGTATGCATATGGATATCAATTTTAATGAAGATTATGTTACTCTTGTAGTTTTCTTCCCTATTGTTATAATGTCTGCAAGTTAGATTTATTTAGTTAAAGGAAATAGTATGAGTAAATTAGAGATCACTAAAGATAATCTATAAATAAACTTTTCATTACAAATATAAAGCATGAAAATTTGTCTGAATTTTCTTAAAAAATATGAAATGTTCAAATATGATATGAAATGACAAAGAAATCAAATATGCTACACAAGTGAAGTAGTGATGAAGATTATGCTGCAACCATGATTATACTTCATTCTTTAAGTGAGTTGGCTATGATGGCACCTCCAAACAACCAATCATAGGAGAGAGAGTGTGTGCACACTGGTGTGCTTAAATATGATTAATAGTCCGAATGTGTGTTGCACACACTTATATTTTCTTCAAAACATGAATATTATTTTGAATGTCTTTATAATTTATCTTCAGAATTTAAAATAAAAATGCTTAAAAATTGCACCATATTCAAATATGTTTTTAAATAATAAAAGAAAAAATAAATACAAAATGAAAAAAAAGGATCCAAAGTAAGTCATAAGTAACTCTAGAGATAGTGTCTTTCTTCTCAAACCTCCCCCATAGTCCCTTCTTAGCTTATTGTATACATGAATGATAAAACATAGAATTTTGATTTATTTATTTTATTAAAATTTATAGCACATCTCATGTTATTAACATGGCCCGGGCTGCTTATAAATATGGAGTGATTTATTGGGTATGTTTTATTATATGACATTACTTTATGCTTTCTTGGCCAAATTTTCCACAAGAAATTACTAAAAGATATCATTCTAAAATTGTATAATTTTAATCAAGCAAAGGATCCCACTGATGGTTTCTTTCTCATATTTCCTATTTTCTTCTTTCCATCAGGTGTGATACTTGTTTGAAGCAAGGTTTTGTTATATTCCCACGAAGGCTTTTGTATGATCAAACGAGTTGTCCATTATTTTGAAGCCAAAAATGGTAGAGAATGTTACGTGTGATCATCCAAACATGCAGATTTTGGGTTGTACACCAAAATCATAGGAAAATCAGCTTTACTTGATGACAAAACTGACAGCTTTAGGTCCTTCAAAAAAATTGTATGAATTTCTGAGAGCTTAGCAACAGAGTATGTATGAATCATCGTCATCTAATCTTATAAGAAGATTTTATATTTTTTGGCCAACTTTTTTTCTTATGTTTATGTAATAATATGAAAATATTTAAAATAAACTATAAAGAATCATATATAAGAAAAGCTCATAATGTCATCCAACTAGATGGAAATTAATCATTTAGTAATTACTAATTCAAATCAAACTTGACATTTCACATATGGTTCCACACAAAGTAATAAAAATTAATTTGAAGGATTACAATCCACAACCAACCTCATACAATGCAAACACGTAGGTAGATAAACATTGCTAAATAAAAAACAAAACATTGACGTAGAATATTGATAGAAGTCCTCAACGAAGCATTCATTACCAACCAAATTTTTTGCAAAACATAAAATAAATAATGAAAAATATGTTAGAAAAATCCGAGATTAAAAGATATTTTAAAAAATAAACGTGAAACATAAGAGATCAAACAAATAATAATAATAATAATAATAAAATAAAATGGTAGCAAAATATACCTGATGAAATGGATAATTAAGTTATAGCTTGTCGATATTTTATGTGAATGTTGCGAACATCTAGGTTGGCAATGGCTTTAAAGGCTTCTTGAGAGAGAAGCATCGTACTTTTAGCACAATTGTTACAATTATCGACAGCTTTAACCAGAGTTGTGAAGCGAGCCGTGGGTTGCTCTCTGCAGGCATGTGGTATGCCTTTATTTATTGCACCATGGCAAGACACAAAAAATTTCTTCCCGCATACTTTGCCACCATCCCATAATTCATCACTAACAGATGCTAAAAACATTCCTTGATCCTCAAAATTGAAGCATGCAGATGCTGCAATAAGTCGTTACAAAAATTATATTAATAAAGTAATTAAACAAAAAAATTACATTGGAAAGTGATTAGCACTGACGAGCATAAGGTTTGCTGTAGTAGGAGGCTACTCCTATCATAGTTGTTAAAGCAACTGATGCAAGAGGAAGAATGATTAAAATTGCCAAAAAAACACTCTTCTTCATAATTACTAATTACTACTCTTCCCTCAAATAATACTGACTTAATTAGTTATCTTCCGAATTATGAGAGAGGAAGAGTTTGGCCCTTTTATAGAAGAAGATACCTTACTTAACAACAAGAAACATTACATAATAACTAATATTTTGACAGAAATTAAATTATTGAATGTTTTCTTATTGGAAAATATCTACTAAGATCATTATTAAAGGTTTTGTATTGCAAAATTCCAAGTAATGATGTGTACCAAAGAACGGAGCCAACAATGTGCATATGCCAATGGGTATTTGAACTCTGCAATGTAAATAATGAGAAAAGCAAGCTATGAACTCTATTCAAGTTGTTCTTAGAATTCATAAGTTTTGCATAAATTGTTCTTAGAATGCATAAGGTATTTGAACTCTCTTTAAAAGTGACATTTTAGGCTGAAATTTTTATGAATTGTATATTACATTGTAAAATGTACGTGTATTTGAGTGCATATATATATATATCTATATATATATATATATACATAATATAGAGAAGTTCATCAAGGATTAGGCGACTTTAACTATAGTTTAAAATAGTCTAAATTTTTAATAACATGATCATCTCGTCATATAATATTATTAAATATAAACTAAGAGTATTGTTGAGCATATGGTGCAAGCCTCAAGTTGTAAGAGATCGCTCGATATTGGAGGGAAAAAAAAAGGAACGATAAATCAAAATTTAAAAAAATTTGTTATAATAAGCATGATTTTCTAGGATATGAAATATTGGGGTTGATTACGCCACTTAAGCAACCATTACCACTTCGTCCTCTAAAAGAGGTAACTACATTGCAATTTAATTGATATTCTCATTTCTAAATTGATAAGGCAATAGACTAGAAATATCTTCAAATTGAAGAGAGCTTAGTTCATTTTATTGATCAAAGGAGTACAAACGACACCGAGAGAATGATTATGTGATAAGGGAAGATTTATGATCATATATATTATGAACACACAAGGCGTGTGATTATAAATAGCTATGCCTGAGAAGCCTGAGAATTTTGTGGATGCTAAAAACTCATATTCTTAACTCTTTTATAAATAAAAATCGTGTCCAAAGAGAAAGCAAGGAAAATAAAACTCGGGCTCCTTTTCATAAGAACCATTTTGTTGAAACCACATATTTTGTAAGCTAATCTAAGCAAAATCTAATTTTTTTATTATTATTTACTTTAACAAACACTTCAACAATAGATGGCCTGATGTTTACAATTTTAAGAGTATCGTTCCTAAACAGTTTACTAAATAGAAAAACCAGAGTAAATAAAAACTGTTGGTTAAAGAAGTCTTTTCAAAGTGCAAAAATGAAATCCAACCTGGTGTAATATGACATTCATTTATTTAGAATCACAAGACCACTCACTTAATTTCATTATGAAACAATTAATTTTAATTATGTTATACAAAAACATAAAAATTAATCTTCAAGTCTATCAAAATTCAGAAGAGTATATTAGCTTTTGATAAAAACACTAAGAACTAATCATAATGGGTTGATAAAAACAATATAATGGTTTAGAAAGACGGTCCATCACGAAAATTTATTAATGAATTAGAGATAATATGGAATGATTAATTTTAAAAGATCACTATCATATTAGAATAATGCTAGTAATCAATAATAAGAGGATAATGAACAATGATTAACATTTTCCTAACATAAAATGGGGGTATATTGGTGCTCTACAATTCAAAGAAGGGGGTGAAAATAATGATCACTCGCACTAATCATAACAAAAAATGACTTAATTAGAATATATAAATACAAAGTAAAATATCTAAAAGCAACATCCACTAGTGAACTGTTGGATGTGTCAATCATATACATAGTAACCTAGACTTCAATCATCGAAGGATAACAACATGAACTAATCCATCTAAGATGGGCCAAAAAGAAGGACATCAATACTAGCATGTGCAAGAATCTATGGGTGTAAATTACTTCGATGAAGACCAATTAGCGAACTATTAGTAAAAGCTAAAGATCAAGCTGGAAGTGGTTGGGGTCAAGCTAGTTTCTTTTGGTGAGACCAATAAGCTTGTAAAACTAGTGCATTTTTCTTATTACATGGATAATCTACCAAATCGATCTCCTTCTTCATCAGATCTCTTAGCCCCTTAGCTGACTCCATCTACTTCTGTATGTTTATTTTATGTATGTGTGTGTCTGGAGTGATTGAGTGTGAGTGTGAGGGAGAGAGAGAGAAAGAGAAATATAAATAGAAAGAGAGAGAGATAGTGTGAGTGTGTAAGATTAAGTAACAATAGTTCATAAAAGAGTTATTAATTTAGTAGTTGTGAGGTAATTCTTGAAGTCATTATAACAACCATATTGAGGTTAAATTTCGATCATAGAAATTTGTAGCCACCAACTAGTAAATGCAAATAAGTTTGAGACATATTATGAACTGACTATTTAATTATTCAAGCATAAGATTGTTCATAGCATCAATAGAAAAAGAACCCTTTTGAGATTTTGGCTGTCCTAAAAGAAAAAAAAAAAACAAAAGTCATTTAGTGATTCAAATATATTCTAATTTTTAATCCTAAATGATTAATAATTTTAACTTATTCTTATTTAATTGAAGAAACTAAAGTACTCTTGGGCAAAGTTTCATTACTAAATACATGTATGATACAACATATAAGAAAATTCTTGAAAAAAGATTGTATTTATTATAGATAAACATAAATTGATTCTAAATGTTTATGCTTTGTTTTCCTTAGGAAATGACTACAAACAACTATTTCTTGATAAAAGATGTTCCTTCAATATATAAATGATTATTTAAACTCTCAAAATTTGAAGCCCACCATTGCCAAGCAAATGTAAAATTATGGGGCAAATAGTCAAATCAAATATTAAATCAACTTTATTTTATTTTATTTTATTTTTAAACTCATACTAAGAGCATAAAATACAAGCAACTAAGTAACAAAGAACTTTAAGGCCATCATGAGGAATTGAATTTGTTTAATTTGACTTGAATGGAAAACACACCTAATAGTTCTCTCGCCTGCTATGATTTAATATTTTGTGTCATATTTTTCCATAAAGGAAACAAAACATTGAAAATGATATGAGACATTCACGTACAATTATTATCTAAATTAGCCAAACACTAACAAAGTTTTAATCATTTGTGTTCGACTCGCTTTGGCTTGAAGTAATTAACAATTAAGAAAAATATTTATTTATTTTAGTTTTATAAATTTTATGCTGTATTTAAAAAATTGTGATACAAGAGACTTGGATGGTATAAAAGTAAAACTAAGGTTTAGGTGTAAGATATTGTTGTGTGTAAGAGAATTCGTGGTGGTAGAGTAATGAATTATCATTTTGGCATTGCATGAGAATACATTACACACTCAGGTAATAAAAAATGACAGTAGAAAAACCAAAAAAATTTATATGGAGAACTTGGAAAGGGAAATCATGGGGCCTAACGAGCTAATGAGGAAGGAGATTGCACTCCGCCACATAAAATTCACCATGATATTCTCAGACTATTCTGCATGGCATCCTTCATTAGTGAATACAAAATTGTGTGGAAAAGAGCTGTGAATCATTGGCCTGGGTGAGTTCCAGGACCCAGTTGAGATCCCTTTGTCGATTGGATGAGGGATAGTACTAAAAGGAAACGTTCCGACCTCAAAACACTGTATTCCGACAGTTCAGGAAAGAAAAATATCCATTCTTTCACGAGGATGGATAAGGCGCCCCTCAAATACCAGCTAGATTCTGATTTGGAGGTGTTGCAACCTTTAGAGCTATGACTAACCAGGTATACCATACCTCTAAGTGCATTTAAAGAAACTTTTGTTTTAGAGAAAGTGTCTAGGTGGTGAGATTGGACTCTAGGTATCTTAGGACAAGCAAAAGAGACTATCAGATAGAGGCTAGAAGATAAGAGTACGCAGGTATGATCTACGGATGACAATCATTACATGTTTTGTTATAAAGTCAGAAGACGCTATTGGATTGTACACTATTTTGTCAATATTTAAAGTCAACAATAAAAGTTATTTACTTGTGACAGTTTCTTGCAAAATTAGAAACTTTTGAGATTGCCACTTCATGCGATAAATTTGGAAAACTGTTAAGTCGAGTCCATCTTGATTCTAAAAAAGAACTGATGAATAAAGAACAATACGAACAAGGCATATATAAGGTTGAATCTTCTAAACAAACCTCCAAACACAAAAAATGATAAAAACAAAATAAATCAAATCAAATCAAATCAAAATAATCTATGTCAAAATTCAAACTCAAATTTTGATTTGGTCAGGTTGAGTCTTCACAACCTATCACCAAAGTCATTAATTTTCTTAGGTCTAAGTTTCCTTCCATAGGAACTCTGGGTCCTCCGTCTCGCAAGGAAGATGTTAGCTTGCTCTAACTGCATAGAACTATACTCTTCTTAGTTGTTTAACCCATCTGGATGAGGTTTGGCTAGTTTGATTGATATTTCTTCGATCAACTATTGAATTAGATGTGGGTCCCCCGACAATCATTCTCAATCAAATAACCTTTATACAAATATCTTTCACAATTTTCACAAATCTCCACAAATTCCATAAATTTTCATAACTGCCATAAATTTCCACCAATTTTCACAAATTTCATAAAATTTTCATAACTTCCATAAATTTCCACAAATTCCATAAATTTCCACCAATTCCATAAATTTTCACAAATTCCATAAATTTCATAAATGCCATAAATTTAATAATTTTGATAAATTACTTAAATTTTCATAAATGTCATAAATTTCCATCAATTTTTACAAATTCCATAAATTTTCATAAATGCAATAAATTTCCACAAATTTTCACAAATTTCCACAGATTTCATAAAATTGCCATAAATTCTCATAATTCAACAAATTTCCATAAATTTCCATAAATTTCTGTAAATGCCATAAATTTTTGCAAATTTTCACAAATTCATAAATTTCCAGAAATGCCATAAAATTTTCAAATTTCGACAAATCCCATAAATTTTCATACATGCCATAAAATTTCACAAAGATCCACAAATTTCATAAATTTCCATAAATGCCATAAATTTTCAAAATTCTCCACAAATTTCATAAATATTATAAATTCTCATCAATTCCACAAATTTTCATGAATTTACACAAATTTCATAAATTTTGAAAATTCCATAAATTTCAAAATATTCTATAAATTTTCATAAATTCCATAAATCCTCATAAATTTTCACAATTCCATAAATACCATAAATTCAAAATTTGAGGGTAAGATTAAGACCACCTAAATGGAGTAAGGTTTCTTATTCCTCCAATCAGGCCTTGTATTTGATGTAAGTCTCTATGCTTTCCTTCTCAGGTCTGGTTCTTTCATTCACCCCTTGGGTTAGATGCAAGCCTCCATCATTCTTTCCTAATGTGACATACACTTTTTTGTCTTGCTCTCAAGTTGGATGTGAGTTTCTATGCTTTTCGCTTTACCTAGTCCTCCTATCAAATCAATTCACCAAATTATAAAATTCTCAGCAAAGAATTTTCTGATAGTTTCCATCTTCAAAATATATATAAAAAAATGATGATCATTACTCTTAAAAGAAAAGAATTAATTAGTAAATAAATTTCAAAAGATGAACATAAAAAAAAAATTATTACATTTGACACTCCCTTGGATACCTTTCCAAGTCCCTGGTGAGAGTTGTAAATCCACAACATAGGCAAATCTAAATTGACCTGTCGTCTGTCATAAGTATCTTTACTTTAACAGCCCTTCAGGTTCTGTTAATCTTTTCGGCCAACATCAATAACCGCGGTGTGTTTATTTAGCACACCACATTATTGGGGGTCCATTTATTGACATTTTGGTAAAGACTGTTGCCTTCTTATTGACCTCACTTTTAATTGAGGTCTAGTCCTTCTTTAGAATAGCCTAGGGTCTAGTCATAGGACTCTCCTAGTGACTTTCTTAGAAGACTATTCATGGAACCCTTCCCCATAAAAATTCAAACTTTTCTCACTTCAATGGGAGTTTTCATATGCTTAAGGCCTAACCTCCAGTCTTTGGGAGGAAGAGATCAAACATAAGAAAGCCCAAGGGAAGTCTCCTATAGGTGGTCAGGTCTTAGGATTTGCCTCGGAGGTCTGAAGCTTACACCACACTCACACTACACACTCATAACCTTAAGCAAAACATATCCCACTTTGATCCCCTAACTCTTTGGAAACTCATGTAAGTGATTTTCCCAGGCCATTAGCCTCATGCTAGGTTTGGCTAGTACCAACACATAGAGGACAAAATGAGGGTGACCCTTAGTCCATGGCTCAACCAAAATAGTGTCATATTACTCATTTTCAACCAATCCCAATTTTCTAAAATATTCCAAATTTCTAACAGCTTTGCCCCTGAACACACCCAAAGTACCCAAAATATCTAAAATACCCCCAAAACCCTAAAATCCCCCAAAATTTCGAAAATCCCCCAAATTACCCAGTTTTTCTTCAAAAATCATTCCAAAATACTTCCTACCACTCAAATTATCCAAATTACCCAAAATTGCCAAATTTCCCCAAAAATCTACAAAATGACTAAAATGCCCCTCTTAAACCAAAATTTCAAAAATTTCCATAAATTTCCAAAACATCCGAAATATTCCCAATTACATTTCTCTCAACTACCACATGACCCAATTTGGGCAATTTAGCCCAATTTAACCAAAAACCTTAATTTGGCCCATTTAACCCAAAAGTACCCAAGTTGAATCCAATGTCTACCCAATTGACCCCAATCCTGCCCAATTTCAATTCCAAACTTTAATTCAATATCTCTAGTGTTAATATAAACCAAATCCAAGCTCAATTTGACCCACATTTGAGTTGAATTTCACTTAAAATCCAAAATCCTCAGTTTTGCCTAAGTGGCCCAAATGCCCTAAATTTGACCCAATGTCAATCAATTTTCCCCATAATTCAAACCTAAACTCTCCATAACACTCCTCTAAACTGAATTGAACCATCAATTCCCCCAAATTGAGCCCAAGTCTCACCTAAACCCATTTAAAGTCCAAAAACCTAGATTTTGACCCAAACATACCATATGCCCAATATCTCCCAAATTGATTGTCCTACTCCCAAAATTTCCACCCAATTGATGTTGGAAACTCTTTATGATATCCCCCTAGACCACTTGGAACCTTCAATTGGCCTTAGACCCAAATATAGCTAAACCTAAACCCAAGCTTAGCCAACTTGCCCCAAATTGACCAAAATCCCAAATCAAGTCAAATTCACCTTCCAATCCAATCCAAACCCAATTCAATCCTTCTCTAAACCATTTATGACAATCATATACACAATATGGCTCAATCATTTGGGCTCAACCCAAGCTCTAACCCAACCTAGATCCCAAGCCTAGCCCAAACCCCCAATTTTGAACCCATCACTAATGTGACCAAATCAAACCCAATTTAGCCAAACTAAGACCACAACAACAGCCAATTGGATCCTTAAGACTGAGATAGACCCACCTAGCCCACTCTAATGGAGCCATGAACCAAAGGTCCCTTGAATTAGGGGATTTCACCCCATATTTGGCCTTAATAAAAATATCTCTACCATCATCACTTGCCATTAAGGGTTAAACATCATTAATCCTCCCCTGGCTCACCTGAACCACTTGGCCTTCAGCCCTGGCCCTGTCAGCCACCCTAGTGGCCTGAAAATGCTAAAAAAAGAGAGACACTCAATGGCTAAAGTCCCCAATTTGAATTCCCTGAGCTGGCTCATTGCCATTGGCCATTAGAGCATTTCTTCCCTTCAACTAAGCAACACTTTGCACCCAAAGCTAGGCTCTGGGCTTCCCCTTAAGCTCCTCTATTTAAGCCACCACCCTTCATTGTGAAAATGGTGGGCTAAAGGAGGCCTTAACAAAACTCTGCCAAAATTACTCTAAAACCTTCCCACATCACTGAGAAGCCAATCCCCACTGCATTCCTGCCCTGAAACCCATTGACCAAGCTCAATTTTGAAGTCCAATTTCAGGCCAGAAATAGGACATCTCCCTAAACTCCACCAAAGTAAAATTAAACTCATCCACACCATCCCCACAGCAAGAGAAGAAATTTCCCACTGAGACTTCCATCAAAGCTCCAAAACGGGTCTGCTTACTTTCATATCTAGGCAATTCACCAAGGCAAGAGGCTTCATCCCTGATCTCCTGGGACTCCAATGAAGGTGTAGAGCATCTCTGATCGAAGCTTCACTTCTCAGAGCCAAGGTATTGATCTCTTATTCTTCCCGAGCTTCTTTGAATTCTCCATTTAATTAGAGTTAATTTAAACCATGATTAGCTGTATGGATATGTTCGCCATGCTTAGACGAGTCCATAGGATCAAACCCGAAGTGATTTGGTTGAGTCTAGGCTGAGAAATTAGGGTTTTATTGTGGACGGTCACGGGTTCACACCAGACGGGGACGAAGACGGGCAACCGTTGGATCGTGCGTGTTTTCGTTGGATGGCTCTGATCACGTCGGACTAGGAGATGAAACAAGACCGCGGGCCGCATGGCATCCCAGTCAGCTGGTGGCTTCTAATGGGAGTGCGCCGCTTGGGGAGTTCGATCCACCGTGGGTTGACGTGGTTAAGTAGGAAAATCTGAATTTTCTGATTTATTTAAATCACCCAAACTTCAAAAATCCATATCATTTCCTAGAAAAATCATAAAAATAAAAGAAAAATACCCTCTTGCTCAGTGAATAGAAGAGATTAATGTGGAAATGGTTTGACATGTATTTAATGCATGTATGATTGTTAATTAATTAAATACCCTCTGTGGTCTTTTAATTCTCCATGCATATAAACATTTCACCATGGCTTGCCATTTTAACATGTTATAGCCTCTGTCATGGGGGACATTCCCTGATTTCCAAACTCAGAGGAGAACTCTCTGAAGAGTTCTATATTTTCCAAGTTTTTTCATATGTTTTTATAAATTAATTCAAAAAATTAACATGGTGGTTATAAAAATCTAGAAAAATCATGGTAGGTTTCCTATGACCAGAGGACCCTAGGATAAAATTTTCATGGTTAAATCATTAAGAAATGACCTAATTATTACCTTGGTTTAAAACTGAATTTAAATTAATTTGAGTCCACTAAATTTAAAAATCACTTAGAAATAATTCTCCACTGTATTTTAAAGGTCAGAGAAATCCCCATAAAAGTTTCATGGCATTTAGAATTCATTTAGTCACTTAAATGAATTTCCTAAGTGAAATGATAACTTTGAACATTAAACTAATTTTAATAATGAAAATATAACTCAACAAATTGTAAAATTGGTTTTGAGAGTTCTCTGTGATCAGAGGATTCTTTTAAAAATAAAGTTTGGATTTTTACAAAATTTTCATTTTTAATCATATTTTTAAATAATTAAATAATAATAAAAATTACAAAAATATTAAAATCATCAAATTGCCACTGTTGGTCTCCTAATTACTTAAGAACCATCCAAATATTTTTCCTAAGTGTTAAAATCAAAATATCAATTTTTAAAGGCTTAAATTAATTTTTAAAAATCTAAAAATGAATTTTCTTAATTTTCCACTAAAATAATTCAAATAATTAAAATAAAATAAAATAAATATAAAATTTGTTTCTCTAGGTTCCTTGATCACAGAGGAACTTAAGAAAAATATATAATTGAATTTTGAACCTTTTAGAATATTTTATAATTATTTAAAACTCAAGAAATTAAAATAATTCTAATAATTAAATTAAAACTCAAACAATCATGAAATTTGGTTCAAGTGGTCCTCTGGTCAAGGTCTACCTCCATTAAAAATTTCAAAGTCATATGTTTTGTTTTGCACAAGTTATTGAATTTTCATTGAAAACCCCTATTTTTGCATTACAATAAATATATAAATTAAATTAAAATTTTAAAAATCACATTTTCTCCTCTAATGTTTTAATTAACCCATAAGTGGGATCACATAAAAATTTCAAAGTCATTTGAGCTAAATTTAATGAATTATGAAGTGATAAAGGCCTTTAGGAGTAATATTGTAATTTTGGAAAATTTAGCCTTAATTAATATTTAGGCTTAATCAAAATGGGAAAGGGCAATAAATGATAATAATTATTATGTTAGATGATTGAAACATTAAGAGACAAATGGTAGAAATCCATTGCAATTTTGTCACATCAAAATTAAATATTTAAATTTCCTTAATTATTATAATTTAGAAGAAAAATCAAATTACAAGAACCTTATGGTTAGGGGTTGATTTTGGAAGTTAATATTTCACTAATTCAATTCCCATTTATTTGATGTTTAAATGATAAGTCAATATTTTGATAAGGATCATAATCATGAAAGTCATAAAATTTTGTTTTCAAAAGACATCAAAATACCCACTAAATCTTAAGGGCTTAGTAATGAGTTAGGCTTAATAAAAAGAATTAACTAACAAATGTTAGAAAAGAAAAGATGATTAATCTTAAACTACCTTTTAAAATATTATAAGCCCATCAAAATTTGATAAATTCTTCCATAAGTTAATTTTTGCCGCTAAAAGGCCCCCTCACATAGTTCCTAAGTAAAGCACCAAATGATAACTACCCCACCTTTCGGGATGATTAAAACCATTGGCTCACTGAGCATAAGGGTATGAAATAGATAACTCATTTAATAACTATAATAAGTCCAAAAAGACCTCAAGGAAGTTCAAAAGTTTTGTGAAATATCTGGGTTTCTCCTGGACCTTTTCACAAGTCTTCTGGACACATTGTAGGGCCATTACACCTATTATATTTATTAAATGAAGAAATCTCATAAATGAATAAGACTTCACCAGGTTATGACCTAGAGCTTGGTAAGCCTGTGACGAACCTATCCATAGGGCTTTACTTCCCTGCAAAATATAAATGTTTATTGCAAGAATACTAAAGTTTCAGGTAGAGATGATGGGAAGACCTACCAGGTATGCTTGTATTTTAATGTAATTTACTCACCTGCACTCTACTGTACTTTCTTTTCTTGCAAACATGCATGCTAAACAACGATGTCACCCTGCATGAAAACTGAAATCTTTAGGATAGCCACAAAACTGAGACCAAAATCAAAATTAAAAATCAAGACAAGATAAAATTCACCGCCACAACATTCAAAAATAAAAATAACTCAAAATTTAATAACAAACAAAACAAAAACCACAATTGCAACTAAATTAAAACATCTCATTGGATGATCGGGAATCACTTGGAGGTGGTAACCTACATGTTGCTAACAGGGTTTCCCACGGTCTAAATGAAAGTATGGAACTCATTAAGTTGAGTTTAGTAAATTCATTTAGACTAAGTGAATCCGATGAAAATAGTGATATCGAGATAATGGAACCATGGGATCTTAACTGGTATTGCTATAATTAACTTTAATGTTCCCCTAATAAAATATTAAGACACCTTGACCACAGGAAAATACATTAAGAAATTCATACCAATTTTATATAAAATTGCACTTTAAAGAAAGGTATTTTCTATGTTTTATGCAGGAATAAAGATTTATAAGTACTGAGAGCAAAAAAGAGCAAAAAGGAGCGAATCTGAAACAAAAAAAGACTAAAATGGAGAAAAATTGAACCATCTCGCCGACGATGAGAATGAGCCCGCTGACGGCGAGAACGAGCATGCTGATAGCGAGATTTTCCCGAAAATTTTTAATATATTATAAAGAAGCTCGCTGAATGAGAGATTGAGCCCGCCGACAGCGAGCCTAAGCTGTTAACTATTCTTCTAGAAGCTCGCGGACGGCGAGATCGAGCCCGCCGACGGTGAGACAGTTGATTCAAGCTAAATACGATGAATCTGGACGCTTTTTGAAGAGGTGCTTAAGCAACTTTTGGAAATATGACTCCTTCTATATATAAAGACGAATTTCATGTCTTTAGTGTCTTTCTTTGGTGTCATTAGGTGTTAATTAAGTGTGTTAGGTGTCATTAAGAGTTGATAAGTGAGTTTTTTTTTAGTGCTTTGGTGAGTCTTTTAATTAAGTGTGTTGTATAAGAAGGAAGAGTCAAAGGAATTTCAAGGAGTCTGCTTGGGGAGAAGATTTGAGATAAGTATATTTGTTTATTATTTTATAACTTTAAATGAAATCCAAAATCGGTGTTATTTTTCCCAAAATCGGTGTTAGTTTTCTTTGTCTTTCTCCTTGTTGTTGAGGTTTTGGGAATGAAGATTTAAATCAGTTGTGCCTAATCATATTAAATAGAGATTGTGATAATCTTTTACTTAAATCTTAATTTACTCTCAATTTGGCCAATTGAATTGTTAACATATGTTGAATTATCAACTATAGTAAAGATTACATCCAAGATTCAGGGAAGTCAAAAGCCTTGGAAGGAGGGTGCAAATAAATAGGGAGATATTAATTATCAGGCGAAGAATTGGACATTTTAGTGTGACAGACTAAAATCTTCAATTCGGTTCTATCGTTTGGGAGCTGAAGTGTAGATGTTAGCCCTCAGGCGAGAGGAACGTGGGAGCTCTGAAGTGGCAGTCGGTATCCTCCCAGCCTAGCCGCAGATTCAGTAACCAAACATAGGATTAGTCAATGTTCTTTGCACCTGGACCAAAGGGTAAAGAATAGGAATGCTTCTATTTAGCACAATATAGTTTTAAAACTCATTTAATTATTCATTCACTTAATCCTCTTAACAAGGAGAAAGATACTTTTCTAAATTGAAATCTTCTATTAAATCTTTAAGTCATAGTTTTTAGTTTAAGCGTTCGTTATATCCGTATACTAGATTAGCAATTAAATCTGCTGTAATTAGTCCTTAAGTCTTTAACTTCCCTGTGGGATCGATATATAGGACTCCAATAGAGCCCTTTATTACTTGAACGATATGTATACTTGCGTTGATAAAAGGGGTGGGAGCACTATTGCTATTTTACTTTGAAAAACTTTTACAACATTTATAAAGCTCCACAACATATAAAATCATAAATTTCTGGCCTGCTCTCCCTCAAGGCTGTAAGGATTTTGGCGCTGTTACTAAGATTTTATATTATTTAGTAGTCATGTTGAAAAATTGCATAACCTCGTCCTCATGTCACACCTCATCTAAATAATTCCAAAACATGACACTTCTCTTATCTCTTAAATTGAAACTTCTGTAAACTAAACTTGCTACGACGAGGAGCTTGAAGCATGCATAGTGGGCAGCACGGCCATCTTCAACAGCAAAACTTATCTACATCAGCAAAATAATTCCTTAGAAATTAAATCAACAAGCCATAGGACTTCGAGGTAGCTTGCCTAGCACAACATAAATCCTCACCATTTCTTTAGGCCCTTGTACAACCATGTTGTACAACATAAGCCCTAACTCGTTTTAGGATTCCAAGGTTGTCATTGGGTATGGCATAAATCCTCCTATCCTCCAGGACATTCACATGATTGATATCGAGTGAATGTAAGTCCTAAATTATAAAATTGACAGGATGAAATAGCAAATAAATATCCTAAATCAAAGCCAAACCATAAGATTGTTTGGGAAGACATTAAGATCTTTCTTGAATCTATGTTCTTCCCCTAGCCTCTCTCCATTGGATTCTGATAAAATGAAATGTTTCGAAACTCGAGCCATTCACCTATTGAACTCCCGACTATCACATTTTCTTCGAAAACCTTACCTTTGAAAATCAAGAATATGAATATTTCCTGATCTATATCAAGAGTTTTCTTAGGTGACATAGGTTACCTAAGATGTAATTAACTATAGAGGCTTGCCCATATAGGAAAGTTAAAGACCCCAGATTAATATAAACCCTATCTAATTCTTTCATATTAGGTAGGAGAAATTGTTGGCCAACAATGGTTTGCGTAACCAAACAGATGTCATAAATTTTTTAGTTCATTTGATCAAGCTTCACCTTAAGCCATGTACTTATTCTTCAGGATAAACACATGTTTTGCAGTGAAATGCTTGATTATTTAAACTATTATTTATATGAGATGGCTTTGATTTCGTACTCTTCAAAATTAAAATATTACTTTCAAAGTCCATATATATATATATATATATATATATATATATTAAATTAAATCAAATTCATATTTTCTTTATAAAACTATATTTTAAACCTCTTTAAAAATATCAAACCTCACACCTCCAACAAAAAAAAAACAAATTTTTAACGGCCAACACCTCTCTAGAGCCAAAGATCTAGCTATAAAACTTCTTTTCAGTCGCAATCAGAAGTTGTTGATTGACAAAATGAGAATCTCGTTGCCCGCTTTAAAATATATTTAAATTAACATATATATAATTTTGGAAAGTAATGTTTTGATTTTGAAAATATGACACCGAACCAATCCCATATATTCGATAGTTTAAATAAACGAGCACTACATCAAAGCTATGCATCTACCGCAAAGAATATACACATTGCTTGATAATGAGGCTCGATTAAATAAACTATAGAAATTATGACATCCGTTTTGATATGTGAAACCTTTATGTTGACCAATAAGATCCCGTATTTAATATAAAAGATTAGATATTGTTTATATTAAGTTGGGTCCTTCAAGTTTCCTATAAGGGCAAGCCCCTATAGTTAATTACATCTTAGATAACTGAAGTCATCTAAGAAAACTCTCGATTTATATCAGATGTACTGTCTTCATGAATTTCAAAGTTTAGGGTCTTCAAGGCCAAACATAGAAAATTCAAATAGGAAAGAGTCAAGTAGGAACAATTATTATGGAATCCAAGGAAGAAAAGTAGAGGATGTCATGGATCCTGAGGAGAGCCTCGGTGACTTTCCAAACTATCCTATGGTTTGGCTTCAGCTTCGAAGAGAAATTATATAATGTTTCATTCTGCAAATTTTATTATGTAGAGTTTACATTTGTCGATCACACAAATAGTCTATAAGATAAAAGAATTTACGTTGTACTGAATGACGACTTCAAAATCCTAAGATGAGTTAGGGCTTATATTGCACAACATGATCGTGCAAAGGCCTAGAGATAAGTTGAGTATTTATGTCGCACTAGGTGAACTACCTCAAAATCATATGGCTTGTTGTTTATTTATAAGAAAAATGTTTGATGTTGTAGACTGGTTTGATCTTTCAAAGATTTCCTTCTGCAAGTCCTCGTCGTGCTGCCCAAGGTGAATGCTCCGAGCTCCTCACTGAAGTAGCAATCCTAAAGTCTAAGGTTCAAATGGTTTTACCAAGTATGTTCCAATGTTTTGATTTTGGTTGTTGTTGTGGTTTTGGTTTTGTTTAGGAAATTTTAATTTAATTAAAGCGATACTAGTTAGGATCTCACAGTTCCTATATTCTGGCACCACTATTTTCTTTCGGATTGACTTAGTCTAAACAAGCTATTACACTCATTTAAACTGGGGAAACCTCGTTAGCAACAGTAGGTTACCTCATCCGAGGGATTCCCGTAATCCAAAATGTGTGATTTAAAAGCGTTCACTAAGTTTAAAAATGTATTTAATTTTTGAAAATGTATTTTTGTTCTATTTGTTTTGTCGTACAGGTATGCAGAGTAAAGTAAATTGTAGAAAAAATAAAAGGTACTCGAAAGTAAAGAACAATAAAATAAAATGCTATAAATAAATTGTAAAAGCGTACCTGGTCTTCTGCTACCACTGAAAGGTTAATATATAAAACATAATATTATTTGTAAGAAATATAAATAATTTGCAGGAAAAGAAAATACGTGGTGCAAGAAAAATCCAATATAAGAAAAGTAGAAAAGTATGTCGCAAGAAACACTAACAAGAAAACCCGTGGTCACATGGAAAACCAAGACTAGGTATAAGGCATCAGTAAAGGTGGAGGCTCAAAGCTGCACTGTGTGCTTCCCGCTCTTGGGTAAGAGTTACCAACCCTTATATTCACTTGATACCGATCATGTGAATGGCCTGGAAGATAAGAGGTTTTATTTCATACACGATGAAATCCTTGGAATCCCAAAGTGAGTTAGGGTTTATGTTGCACAACATGGTTGAACAAGGGCCTAAAGAAAAGGTGAGGATTTATGCTGAACTTGGCAGACTACCTTAAAGTCCTATAGCTTGTTGTTTAAACTAAAGAATAGTTTTGTTAATGTAGATAAGTTTTGCTGTTGAAGATGGTCGTGCTGCCCACCATGCATGCTCCAGGCTCCTCGTCGTAGCAGGTTTAGTTTACAAAAGTGGCAACTGAGGAGAGAAGAGAAGTGTTATGTTTTGAAAATATTTAAATTGAAGTGTCTTAATATTTTATTAGGGGAACATTAAAGTTGATTCTAGCAACACCGGTTAAGATCCCACGGTTCCATCATCACGACATCGCTATTTTCATCGGATTCATTTAGTCCAAATGAATTTACTAAACTCAACTTAATGAGTTCCATACTTTCATTTAGACCGTGAGAACCCCCATTAGCAACACGTAGGATACCTCCTTCGGGGGATTCTTGATCATCCAACGATACATTTTAATTAGGTTACAATTGTGATTTTCATTTTGTTTGTGATTAAATTTTGTGTTGTTTTATATTTTGGATGTTGTGGTGGTAAATTTTATCTTATTTTGATTTTTTATTAATTTTAATTTTGGCTTCAGTTTTGTGACTATCCTAAGAGTTTTAGTTTTCATGCAAGGTGACATTTTTGTTTAGCATGCAAGTTTGCAAGAAAATAGAGTACAATATAGTGTAGTTAAGTAAATTGCATTAAAATAAAAGCATACCTGGTAGATCTTCCAGTCATCTCCACCTGAAACTTTAGTATTCTTGCAATAAACATTTATATTTTGCAGGAAAGTAAAACCCTATGGATATGTTCGTCGCAAGCTTACAAAGTTCTTGGTCATAACCCGGTGAATTCTATTCATTTATGAGATTTCTTTACTTTAATAAATATAATAGGTGCAACGATCCTAAAAAGTGTCCAGAAGACTTGTGAAAAGGCCTAGGAGAAACCCGAATATTTCACAATACTTTTGAACTTCCTTGAGGTCCTTTTGGACTTATCATACTTATTAAATGATTTATCTCTTTCATACCCTTATGCTTAATGAGCCAATGTTTTAGTCATCCCGAAAGGCGGGGTAATTATCATTTGGTGCTTTACTTAGGAATTATGTGAGTGGGCCTTTAGAGGCAAAATTTAACTTGTGGAAAAATTTATCAAATTTTAGTGAGCTTGTAATGTTTTAAAAGTAGTTTAAAATTAATTATGTTTTCTTTTCTTATTCTTGCTAGTTAATTCTTTTAATTAAGCCTAGCTCATTACTAAGCCCTTAAGATTTTATTGGATATTTTTATGTCTTTAGAAAAGAAAATTTCATGATTATGATTCATATCGAAATATTGATTTCTCAGTAGACATCAAATGAAGGGGAATTAAATTAGTGGAATATTAACTTCTAAAATCAACCCCTAACCTTAAGATTCTTTTTAATTTGATTTTTCTTCCAAATTATGGCAATTAAAGGAACTTAAATATTTAATTTGGATGTGACAAAATTGCAATGGGTTTCTACCATATATCCCTTAATGTTTCAATCATCCAACATAATAATTAAGATCATTTATTTCCCTTTCCCCATTTGATTAAGGCTTAATTTTTCCAAAAGTACAATTTTATCCCTCAAGGCCTTTATCACATCATAATTCATTTAATTTTGGTCAAATGGCTTTGGAATTCTTATGTGACCCCACTTATGGGTTAATTAAAACATCAGAGGAGAAAATGTGATTTTTCAAATTTTAATTTAATTTATATATTTATTATGATGCAAAATAGGGGTTTTCAATGGAAATTCAATAACTTGTTCAAAATAAAGCATCTAACTTTGAAATTTTTGTGGGAGCTAGACCTAGACAAGAGGACCAGGAGGACCAAATTTCATGATTTTTTGAATTATAGTTTAATTATTACAATTATTTTAATTTCTAGAGTATTTATTAAATATTAAATAATTTAAAGGTGGAAAATTGAGTTTTATATCTTTCTTAAATCCCTCTGAGGTTAGGGAACCTAGAGAAATAAAATTTATATTTTTCTAATTTTTATTTCAATTATTAGAATTATTTTAGTGGAAAAATAAGAAAATTCATTTTTAGCTCTTTAAAAATTAATTTAAGCCTTTAAAAATTAATATCTTAATTTTTAGGCTTAGAAAAATTATGGGGATGGCCTTTTAGTGATTAGGAGACCAAATGTGGCAATTTGGTGATTTTAATATTTTTGTGATTTTTATTATTTTTTTAATTATTTAAATATTTAGAATATGATTAAAAATAAAAATTTTATAAAAATCCCAATTTTATTTTTAGAAAAATCCTCTAATCACATAGAACTCCCAAAACCAATTTTAAAAATTTTTTGTTTGTGTTTTAATTATTCAAATTAGTTTAATGTTCAAAATTATCATTTCATATAGAAAATTCATTTAAGTGACTAAATGAATTCCAAATGCCATGAAATTTTTATGGGGAGTTCTTTGCCCTTTAATATACAGTGGAGAATTATTTTTGGGTTATTTCCATGTTTAATGAACTCAAATTAATTTAAATTACACTTTAAAACAAGTTGATAATGAGGTCATTTCTTAATGATTTAACCAATGAAAAGTTTATCCTAGGGTCCTCTGGTCATAGAAAACCTATCAGGATTTTTTAGGTTCTTATAACCACCATGTTAATTTTTGTAATTAATTTATAAAAACATACGCAAAAACTTAAAAAATATAGAACTCTTCATAGTGGTCTCCTCTAACTTTTGAAAAATCAGGGAAGATTCCCCATGACAAAGACTACAACATGTTAAAATGACAAGTCATGGTGAAATGTCTATATGCATGAAGAATTAAAAGACTACAGAGAGTATTTAATTAATTAAAAATCATACATGCATTAAATAAATTTCAAACCATTTCCATATTATTCTCCTTTGTTTACTAAGCAAGAGGGTATTTTTCTTTTTATTTTTATGATTTTTTTAGGCCAAGAAATAGATTTTTAAATTTCAGGTGATATAAATAATTCAGAAAATTCAGATTTTCCTACTTAACCACGTCAACCTACGGCGGATCGAACTCCCTATGCGGCGCGCTCCCATTCGACGTCCCCAGCAGACTGGGTTGCCACGCGACCCACGGTTTTCTTTCATCTCCTCGTCCGGCGCGATCAGAGCCATCCAACGAAAACACGCACGATCCAACGGCTGCCCGTCTTCGTCCCCTTCTAGTGTGAACCCGTGATCGTCCACACTAAAACCCTAATTTCTCAGCCTGGACTCAACCAAATCACTTTAGGTTTGATCCTATGGACTCGTCTAAGTATGGCGAACATATCTATACGGCTAATCATGGTTTAAATTAACTCTAATTACATGAAGAATTCAGAGAAGCTCGAGAAGAAGAAGAAGTCAATACTTTAGCTCTAGGAAGTGAAGCTTCGATCAGAGACGCTCTGCACCTTCGTTGGAGTCCCAGGAGCTCAGAGATAAAACCACTTGCCCTGGTGAATTGCCTAGATATGAAAGTGACCAGAGCCATTTTGAAGCTTTGGTGGAAGTCCCTGTTAGAGTGGCCTGGTGATGGGGCTTTCAGTGGGGAACTTCTTCTCTTACTGTGGGGATGGTGTGGGTCAGTTTAATTTAAGTTTAGTGGAGTTTAGGGAGATGTCCTGTTTTGGGCTCAATTTTAAGCTCAGAAATTGAGCTCAGACAGAGGATTTGGGGGCTGGAAAATGGTGGGGATTGACTTCTCTGTGCTGTGGGAAGGTTTTGGAGTGATTTTGACAGAGTTTTGTTAAGGTCTGGTTCAGTCCAAACTTTTGGCCGTGAAGGGTGTGTCGGGGCATTTTGTGTCGTGTCGCGGTCGCGATGCATGTGTGTTTTTATTATTATTTTAGTAGTCACCCAGTAGAAGCTGTTGGTTGCCAGAATCGAAGTCCCGTCACCCGCTCCAGAAGGACAACGTTTAATTTAATTTATATGTAGATTTAATTTAGGGAATGAATACAGCTAAACTGATATCATATCTCTAATAGTTCAAATAGCTGAGCACTGTACCTTTAGTCGGGCATTTATCTCGAAGAATAAGCACGTTGCTCAATGGCACGGCTCAGTTAAATGGACTAGAAAATTCATGACATCTGTTTGGTCTGCGGAACTTTTGTATTGACTGACAGGTTTCCCCCATTTAATATAGAAGAGAGTTAAATGGGGTTTATATTAATCTGGGTTCCTATAAGGGCAAGCCCCTATAGTAAATTACATCTTAGATAACTAAACTTACCTAAGAAAACTCTCGATCGAAGTCATGAAAGATATTTTTACGAATTGACTTCAAAATGCTAAGGATTCTTCAATGAATGTGATAATCGGAGTCCAATAGGTGAAAGGTGCAAATTTTGGAACAGTTGTTGTGGGAATCTAATGGAGGAAGAACTAGGGGAGATCATGGATTCAAGAAGGAGTCTTGGTGACTTCCCAATCTATCCAATTTTTCGGCTCAATTTAGGTAGAGAAGATATTTTTTTAGATTTTATCCTGCCGATTTAATTATTTAGGGCTTACGTTCACTTGATACCGATCCGGTGAATAGCCTGAAAATTAGGAGGATTTATGTCACATCAGATGACAACCTCGAAATCCTAAGTAAAGTTAGAGCTTATATTTCACAGCAGAGCTGTGTAAATGCCTAAAGGATCAGGTGAAGATTTATGCTGCGCTAGACAAGCAACCTCGAATTCCTATGACTTGTTATTTAATTCTAACGAATGATTTAGCTAATGTAGACATGTTCTGATGTTGAAGATGACCGTGCTGCCCACGATGTATGCTCCATGTTACTCGTCGTAGCAGGTTTAGTTTATGAATTGATAGTCATGGGGGTGAGAAAAATGTCATGTTTTAGAAGGTTGAAAATCAAGGTGTCTTTGTATTTTAATTGAAACAAATATTTAAGTTGATTATGGCGACACAGGTTAGGATCTCACGGTTCCTTCGTTCCAGCAACACCATTTTCATCGGATTCACTTAGTCCGGATGAATTTACTAAACTCAACTTAATGAGTTCCAAACTTTCATCCAGACCATGGGAAATCTCGTCAGCAACACGTATGTTACTTCATCCGAGGGATTCTCGGTCATCCAATGAGACGTCTTAAATTTAGATACAATTGCATGTTTTATTTTGTTTATGATTAAATTTTGAGTTATTTTATATTTCGAATGTTGTGAGGTGATTACAGTTTTCATAAGAAGGTGTCATGATTTGTATAAAGTAAATGCACAACGAAGCACAAAAGTGAAAGTACAGTAGGGAGACAAACAGCAGTGGCGGTACAAGTAGCAAAGTAAGACAGTAGTAGCAAACAAGTGGTGCAAGTGTGTGTTGAGGTGTATATGAAAACATAAAAGTCTGCAGAAAAAGTCAAAGAAATGAACCTAAGTTTGAACTCAAGTTAGGTTTTGGTTAAGTTAGGTTTAATATGGATTGAACCTAAGGTTTAGGTTAACTTGGGTTCAAGTTAGATTAAACTCAAGTTAGTTTTTGATTAAGTTAGGTTCAACATGGGTTGAACCTAAGGTTTAGGTTAACTTGGGTTCAAGTTAGGTTGAACTCAAGTTAGGTTTTGGTTAAGTTAGGTTCAATATGGATTGAACCTAAGGTTTAGGTTAACTTGGGTTCAAGTTAGGTTGAACTCAAGTTAGGTTTTGGTTAAGTTAGGCTCAATATGGGTTGAACCTAAGGTTTAGGTTAACTTGGATTCAAGTTAGGTTGAACTCAAGTTAGATTTTGGTTAAGTTAGGTTCAATATGGGTTGAACCTAAGGTTTAGGTTAATTTGGATTTAAGTTAGATTGAACTCAAGTTAGGTTTTGGTTAAGTTAGGTTCAATATGGGTTGAACCTAAGGTTTAGGTTAACTTGGATTCAAGTTAGGTTGAACTCAAGTTAGGTTTTGGTTAATTTACGTTCAACATGGATTAAACCTAAGGTTTAAAGATTAATTAAATATAATTAAGGTGGATTTAATTAGGGTTTAGATGTTATTTAAAATTAATATAAATAGAGCGTAAAGGTTAATTAAGTTTAATTGAGTTAGACTTAATTAGGGTTTAAAGTTTACTTAAGCCTAATATAAGTAAGGTTTAAATATTAATTAAGTCTAATTGGGTTAGACTTAATTAAGGTTTAAGAGTTACTTAAGCCTAATGTAAGTAAAGATTAAGGATTAATTAAGTTTAATTAGGTTAGACCTAATTAGGGTTTAAAGGTTACTTAAGCCTAATGTAAGTAAAGCTTAAGGATTAATTTAGTCTAATTAGGTTAGACTTAATTAGGGTTTAAAGGTTTCTTAAGACTAATGTAAGTAAAGCTTAAGGATTAATTAAGTCTAATTAGGTTAGACGTAATTAGGGTTTAAGGTTACTTAAGCCTAATGTAAGTAAAGCTTAAGGATTAATTAAGTCTAATTAGGTTAGACTTAATTAGGGTTTAAAGGTTACTTAAGCTTAATGGAAGTAAAGCTTAAGGATTAATTAAGTCTAATTAGGTTAGACCTAATTAGGGTTTAAAGGTTACTTAAGCCTAATGTAAGTAAAGCTTAATGATTAATTAAGTCTAATTAGGTTAGACCTAATTAGGGTTTAAAGGTTACTTAAGCCTAATGTAAGTAAAGCTTAAGGATTAATTAAGTCTAATTAGGTTAGACTTAATTAGGGTTTAAAGGTTACTTAAGCCTAATGTAAGTAAATCTTAAGGATTAATTAATGAGGGTTAAACCTAATTTGTTTTTTATTAAACTTAATGTTTTTTTAAGATTTAATTATGATTAATTAAGTTTAAAGAAGTTTTAAACCTAAATAATATGTGCTTATTAAACTTAATGTCTTTTAAGGTTTAATTATGATTAATTAAGTTTAAAGATGTTTTAAACCTAATTATTATGTGTTTATTAAACCTAATGTCTTTTAAGGTTTAATTATGACTAATTAAGTTTAGAGATATTTTAAACCTAATTAATATGTGTTTATTAAACCTAATGTCTTTTAAGGTTTAATTATGATTAATTAAGTTTAAAGATATTTTAAACCTAATTAATATGTGTCTATTAAACCTAATGTCTTTTAAGGTTTAATTATGATTAATTAAGTTTAAAGATATTTTAAACCTAATTAATATGTGTCTATTAAACCTAATGTCTTTTACGGTTTAATTATGATTAATTAAGTTTAAAGATATTTTAAACCTAATTAATATTTATGTATTAAACCTAATGTCTTTTAAGGTTTAATTATAATTAATTAAGTTTAAATATGTTTTAAACCTAATTAATATGTGTTTACTAGACTTAATAATATTTTAGACTTAATTTGTTCTGTCTTAAGTCTAATATGATTAAAGTTTAAGTGTATAACAAAGTCTAAGATGATTAGACCTAATTAAGTTTTAATATATTCTTTATAGGGTTAATTAAATATAAATTTATATTTATTCAACCTTAAGATTTTAAAATGTCATTTTAAATTTTTAAGTGATTCAAAATTTGTTATTTAGGGTTTAACTTTATTCCCCTGAGTTTTTAATCAATTTTCAATGTTATCTTTGTTTATTTTTTTAATTTTCTGATTTTTGGAATTATTATTAAAAATAATTGTTAAATCTCAAGGAAATTTTAAAATGTCATCTTAAAATATTTTTCTGCCTCTGGAAAAATCAGAGACTGTTCCTAAAGACTTATAAATTAATCCCCTAAAATTTCACAATTTTCTGATTTATAAATAATTTTTATTAATTAAAATACTCCAGTGAGTATTTAATTAATTAAAAATTAATTATAAGTCAAAAATTAAAATTTTCAATTCCACATTGTAGAGCTCACTGTCCTGATTTCAAGGATATTTTTCTTTTATTTTTATGATTTTTATTTAAAAAGATATGTATTTTTTATTAGTTTAAGGTTTAACTGAATTAATTAAACCTTAAACTTAAATATAAAAGCCAGGAGGGTGCTGCGTGTCCTCGACAACATCGAAAACACGTTAGATCCGCTGCGGGGCTCCGAACAGCGGATCGAATAGGGGATAATCTCCACCGTCCATCCTTTAAACAAAATATCGGATGGCTGTGCTTCATCGTCCCCATCCTGTTTCATTCTGCAGACTGTCCATGATCTAGGGATAATATCTCGCTCAATTCTTGATGGAATCGAGTGAGATTTATTCCTACACCATCTTCTCGAGCAGACGATCATATCCATACGGATATGTAGGTGTTTTGAAACAGTTTATTTCACAAAGTGTGAAACCCGAATTGCCATTAAAATGAAAAATCCATACCTTAGTCTCAGTCAATTTGAGTTCGGTTTGATCAGTCTGGAAGCTTCATCTGGACCTCAGTAAGCTTGATCTAACTTCAATTTGGAGTCAAATCAAGTTCTGATATGAGTTCGATCAAAGGATAGCTCGGCTTAGTGTGAAATGGTGAATAAAAGGCTAGAGACTATGGGTAGGCTCAATTTTAGTTGGGCTCCTCCTCTTCTGACCTCTAAATGGATTTATAAAGGTTATTTTTGAGTTTTGTGGTGTTTAGTTTCAGAAACTATTTTTCTCCTGGTTTTGGCTTATTTTTAGTGCTCTCAGGTTAGCCAAATTGAAGGGTTATAATGGGTTTGAGGGCCTGGTTTTGGTGGAGTTCAATTGCCTAGGTCCTAGGGAGCAATTTTGGTGTTGAGGGTTTCTGGATTTGAGCAGTGTATAGGGTCTTGGAATTTCCTCTTCCTCACCTAGTTTTAAGCTCTCGGGTTAGCCTATTTAAGCTGGTTCCATTGAGTTTTGAGGCTAGTTAAGGGTTGGATCTTAATTGGGATTCCTTCCTAAGGTCCTAAGGAACAAATTTGTTGTTGGGAGTTAGGGGAATTGGGTAGAGCTTAGGCCACCATTCTCTTCTCCTTCTCTCCTTGCTTAGGCTTATGTTAGGCTCTATTTATAGCCATGGGAGGGAATTGGATGGGCTTAGGCTGAAGTGGGTTCATCTAGGGAAGTTGCCATCCTCCCCATTAATGCTTTGAGGATAGATTTCAGCCATGGTAATGATGAATTTAGATTTTCATCATTGAAGCTAACCATGGTAAGGATTGACCCTTAATTTTGTCTTTCTTCCATTGGTTCCCTTATGAGGTGGATATGGTTGGCTATGTCTAGCTAGATTAATCTCCTTTAGATAATTCACATGAAATAAGGAGATGAAGACACATATGCTTCTTATTAACCATGGCATGACACATAAGGAAGGTGACTCATTTCATGCATAAACTTCTTACCATTTAGTTTTGCCATGGTTAAGGTTTGATTCAAGATAATTTATTTTTTCATTGGGTGTTTAAGATGATGACCAAAATCATCCCTAAGGTGAGGGCTACCTCATTTCATGCAAATAGGTGTATTGAAGGAAATGTGACACATACCCTCTTCTTTTCATTATTTATGCTTTTAGTTCATGATGGCTTCTTAACCTTGGTTAGATTTAACCTTATGTTTTGTTTTCTTCCTATTGAATTAAGGGAGAGGTGCTTGCCACCTATGGAGCCATGTCATACCCAATGTATGGAGGGATTGACACATAAGCTTAACCCTTAACCGAACCACCATGATAACTCTTAACCTAGGTTAAAGGTGATGAGTTATGGATTAGGTAAGTGTTAATCATATCATGATGGTCTTAATGGGTTTTAGGTTACCCATTAATGATCTCCTTAGATTTAAGTTTAAAAATCAATAAGGGGGTGGGGGGGCTTATGACATCATATGTGATGTCATAAATTTAAATTTAATTTAGGATTGTTTTTATATAATTCCATTCCTAATTAAAAATTAAATAGAAATGTATGGAATTATAATATTAATCCTTAAATTAATTAAAATGATTTTAGGAATGTCATTTTATGTGATTTTGATTTAATTTTAATTAATTATATCATTAATTAAAATTATTAGAAATTATCTTATTAATCAATTAAAATAAATTTTAATTAATTAATTAATTTAACATCTTTTTTTAAGTTAAAGGTTTGTTATTTCTTTATATTTTAAGAATTAAAATATTCATTTTATTAATTAAAATGATTTGATTAATCATTTCATGTCTTTTTAATTTTGTCATGTCTTTAATTTTGTCATGTCTTTAATTTTGTCATGTTGATTTAATTAATTATTTGATTATTTTTATGTCTTTTCTTGAATTAAAAGTTTAATTTTGTCATGTCCTTAAACTTTTATATAAAATTAATATTAAATATTTATTTTATTAATCAATTAATTAACTAAAAATGATTTAATTAATTATTTGATTAATCGGGTATTTTGACCAAATCTAACTCTGTTTAGGTCAAGGTTGATTGAAGTTGTATTTATTGATTATGTGATGCCTTGAATTAATCAAATAAATCCTATTTGATTATTTTAATATCTTTGTTGATCAATGGTTGATCTCTGGGTCAAACATTGATCAATTTGTCCATAGTTGTGTTCTAGGTCAAAAAATGGTCTATTAGGTCAATAATTGGTTATTGGGTCAATAATTGATTAGTGAATCCAAAATGACATTTTTTTTGATCAATAATTGATCTGTTGAGTTAGTAGGGTTGGTTACTAGGTCAGGGTTGACCATTTTTACTAAAGTTGATTGTTTTTGAGTTAAGGGTTGACCAAAGTTGTCTTTCTAGGTCAAGGATTGTCCTATCATAAAAAAATGAGGTCAACAAAAGGGCCCCCAATATGTGTGGAATACTGCATAAGTATGCTGCACATATTGGTGTTGACCGAGGTGGTCTGAATATTTATTGTCAAGAAATTTTTCATAATAATCATGAAAGGAGTGGGTGTCATATCGTTTCTAAGGAATGTCAGATGTCTTATATGTCAGTTCTGAGAAGGAACGTCATGCAATTTATGTCCTTTCTAAGAGGAATATGACTGGAATGCCTTTCTGTGTCTGGAAAAAGGACTTACATCCAATAGAAAAGAGAAAATGGATGTCATATTCCATTTCTTGAAATATCAAATGTTGATATCAAGTTAAAGGAATGCCATAATTTCCATATCAGGAAAAGAACTTATATCCAATAACTGAAAAGAGAAAAATGGATGTCATATTCCATTTCTCGAAATGTCAAATGTCGATGTCATGTCATAAGAATGCCATAATTTCCGTATCAGGAAAAGGACTTACATCAATAGAAAAGAGAAAATGGATGTGATATTCCATTTCTCGAAATATCAAATGTTGATATCAAGTTAGAGGAATGCCATAATTTCCATATCAGGAAAAGGACTTATATCCAATAACTGAAAAGAGAAAAATGGATGTCATATTCCATTTCTCGAAATATCAAATGTCGATGTCAAGTCAGAAGAATGCCATAATTTTTGTATCAGGAAAAGGACTTACATCAATAGAAAAGAGAAAATGGATGTCATATTCCATTTCTCGAAATGTCGAATGTCGATGTCAAGTTAGAGGAATGCTATAATTTCTATATCAGGAAAAAGGACTTATATCCAATAAAGAGAAAGATGGATGTCATATTCTATTTCTCGAAATGTTAAATGTCGATGTCAAATCAGAGGAATGCCATAATTTCCGTATCAGGAAAAGGACTTACATCCAACAGAAAAGAGAAAATGGATGACATATTCCATTTCTCGAAATGTCAAATGTCGATGTCAAATTAGAGAAATGCCATAATTTATGTATCAGGAAAAGGACTTACATCCAATAGAAAAGAGAATGGCAGACTTACTAAAATAACCGCTGGGGATTTGACCTATATAGGTCAAGTAATAATTCTCATCCTAATTATCACAAGTCATTCATTTTGTCATTAAAAAAATTTATTTTAGCGTTTTTAGGACCTGCCGACACGTCACAGACAATAGGGAATGTTTTTCCAATATTTTATTTTATTTCCATAGATAATGTACAAAAGGTCACTAGTACATATCATTGCAAACAAAAGTTAACAGTACATATATGTACATATCATATAGCACGCATGCTACAAAATACTGATATATCACATATCAAAGCTTCAATATCTTCACATTCATCATAGCATAGTCTTGGATACTATCAGATCATCAATAAATGTCCTACACCCCAAAACATTATTTGTTAAACATGTTTCAGGTGTTTAGACATTCATAAAGTCATAGTAGTTCTAAAGGCTTCAGCCCTTCAAGTTTTGGGATAACTTGATATCCAATAGGTCGTTTATCTAGCTTCATCCACCGCAGAGTGATCGAAATGCATGACCTATTAACACTGGGTATACAGTGTTTCACAAAATCTGCACCATTTCCTTGGAATAGGAGAACTGATCCTCGAGTTAGAAGGATACGGCACGTTCCTTCAAATTTTCTAGGTCCCATAATCTGTATTCCAAATATGATGGAACAACGATTCATTAAGGATACGGTACAAAATGGTCTTTCAAAGTCGTGACTGTTAATATGGGGATGAATACAATCTCCTTCATCATACATGTTGATAATGCAGCTATCAGGAATATAATCTGTAGGTATGATTCCCCAAGTGACAAGACGTCTGATAATTTGAATTATTATGGTGGGTAAAGGATCGACCTGTTCATATCGTAAAATTCCGAGAAGATTCCCCTCTCTGTCTCTTGCATAATTATAACAGCACCCGTATTGGATGGTCTATCTGCCTTTGCCTCAAATCCATTTATTGGGCTCAGAATAAGTTTTTCTTCTAAGATGACCAGCCCTACCCTAGTCCCGGGCTTCTATTATATGATCAATAATAGCGGCTTGCTCATCTTCATCAAATATTCTGGTGAATAATTTAAGACCATCTAGAATATTTATTATTTTTTTTGTTCATATGTTTGTACCGTTCAAAGGTCCTCCATTCAATAGCACAAATTTGTCTTGCTTCTTCTCCGGAATGGTCTTTTCTATTAACTTTCCTATCTGACAGCTTCAGATTTTGAGCAAATGTGAGTGAGGGTGAAGTGATAGCTGCTTTTTCATCCTGATTTCTCTTTGCAAGGTCTAGATTTTTCATTACTGATGCGGAATGTATCTCCTCAAATGGAGTATTAATAATTTGAGATTTTAATTGGCTAATGTCCTCCTTATTTTATTTTTCTTGCAATTGTTTTAACCGTTTATTATGGTTCTGTCTCTGTGATCGGGTAAGTCCTACTGTTATATTTTTTATACCAGATGTAGATGCTCCTTGTACTGAGGTAGTCATGAATTCTTGCTCGTCTGAGCTGTCACTGATCTCGAAATCATACTCTTCGGGTTGTCGAAGTTTGAATTCTATCAAAGGTGTCTACATCTTATTCTCATTATGATTAACCAGATAGAGTAATGATCCGTGATATATAGAATTAACTTACAATAGGTCGAAGTTGAAATGAATCCTAGTCCCTTCGTCCATGTGTCGACGGTCCAAGGCAAAAGTTATATTATTTTGGAATGAGAAAAATAGTCTGCCTTCAGGCATTTTTTTTTCTGAAAACAACAAGATAATGTAACATTTTAGCCTTTGAAACATTTGTTCAATAAATGAAATAAATGTTACAAGACATAAAAGTCAAAGATGATTTTGAGAAAAGATTTTATTATCCCAGTTTATAAATAAGTCATCATTCATTTATTATTATTTTTTTTATGTTGCATAATATTTCTTCAGGAAATGACCATTGATTGGAGGCAGAATTCTTTCCCCTTGACAATCTACCAGTTGGTAAGATTCTCCGGAATACATCTTTTCAATTGCATATGGGCCCTCCCATATTGGTTCAAATTTGCCACCTATCTTTCAATGAGCTAGTATAGCTCTTCGGAGAACTAAAACTAATTTGCCGATTTGAAAGGTTCGTGGGCGAACTAACTTATCATGGGCCCGTATCATTTTTTCTTGATACAGTTTAAGATTTTGTTGAGCTTGTAGACGTTTGTCTTCTAAATTCTCGAGTTCTTCAAGTCGTAATCTGACATTTTCTTCTTCAGTTATCTAATTTGCTTTTCAATTCTGAGAGAAGGAATTTGAACTTCGAGTGATAAAATAGCTTCAGAACCATATACCAAAGCAAACGGTGTTGACCGTGTTGGCGTTCGATATAAAGTTCTGTAAGCCCATAAAGCTTCTATTAATCGTTCATGCCATTGTCTTGGGTTGTTGACTAATATCTTTTTAAAAATTTGAACCAATGTTTTATTAAAGGCTTCAGCTAAACCATTTGCTTTAGGATAATAGATTGTACCTCCAGTCTATTCCATGTCTTTGGATAAAGTTGTTCATTTTTGTATTTTTAAAGGCCAATCCATTGTCTGATATGACCCTTCGAGGGATTCCAAATCTATAAACGATATGTGTCTTAATGAAAAAAAGGACTTGTTGTGCCTTGACTTCTCTAAGAGGTATTGCTTCTGCCCATTTGGAGAAATAATCAGTGCCTGCTAGAATAAATCGATGACCCTTAGATGATGAGGGATTTATAGGGCCCACTATGTCGGTGCCCCAACGTTCAAATGGCCAAGATGCAATAGTTGGGTGTAAAACATTTGGAGGCTGGTGTAAAACTACCCCATGTACTTGACATTGATGACATTTCTTTGCAATGTCAAGACAATCAGCCATCATCGTCAGCCAATAATATCCCATTCTTTTTATTTTCATTTTTATCTTAGGTCCAGATTGATGTGCGACACATAAACCTGAATGGACCTCTTTAACAATCTCTTGAGCTTCAACTTGGTTTAAACACCTTAACCACAGTTGGTCAAAAGATCGTTTATAAAAGACATCATTTATTAGAGCATGTGATAATGCTCTTTGTTTAATTTGAGTAGCAATAGAAGTGTTTTCAGGTAATATTCCAGCTTGTAAATATTGAACAATTGGTTGTCGCCAATCATCCTTTTCATCGTTCATTGTCATTACTACGTTTTCACCAATTTTATGCAGATTATCCATGTCAATTTAAGAAAGAACTTGTCGTCCTTTTATAGAAATCGGTATGTCGTCTTCCTCTAGACAAGCAAATTCTTTTGCAAGTTTTGCAAGAGCATCTGCTAAAGAATTATCTCATCTTGGGACTAAGAAAAATGTCACATCAGGAATTTGCTGAAGTAACTTCAGAGTGTAACGAGAATATTGTTCAAGTCGAGTTTTAAAGTCTTATATTTGCCAGCAATTTGATTGATAATCAGCTGGGAATCTCCGTAGATATTAATGTTTTTAATTTCCATTTGTATTATCAATTCTAGACCGGTTATAAGTGCTTCATACTCGGCTTCGTTATTTGTAAATGGTTCAGTCAGATTACAGGAAAATGGCATCATCGTTTTGTCCGGAGTGATGAAAATCAATCCTACTCCAGCTTTGCCTGATATGATTATTTGTTTGACTTTATCTTTCCGTGCAGATGATGCTCCATCAAAATAAAGTTCCCATTGTTGTATATTAGAATCTTTTGTTTCTGATATTTGTTCATCAGGTAAATCATCATTAAGAGGTGATCCGGTTGGAATTGGGTGTGTTGCTAAAAAGTCTGCCAAGCTTTGTCCTTTAACAGCACGTAATGGTACAAATGTTATGTTGAATTGAAGTAAAATCATTGCCCATCTTGCTAATCTCCCAGAAAGTGTTGGCCATGTCATTAAATATTGGAGTGGGTTAACTCTTGAAATAAGGGTTACATTATGAGAAAGCATATAATGCCTTAGTTTTTGAACTGCAAAAATCAAGGCTAAACAATGTTTCTCAATTGTCGGGTATTTTATTTCTGTTGGAATCAGACAACGGCTTAAATAGTATAACACATTTTCGTTTCCTTCATCATTTATTTGTGCCAATAATGCTCCTAGGGAATTGTCCAATATTGTGATGTAATGGATTAGAGGTTTTCCTACTACAGGGGCTGCTAAAATAGGAGGGGTTGTCAAGTATTGTTTGATGTTTTCAAAAGCGTGTTGACATTTTTCATCCCACACAAATTTGGTATCTTTTCTGGTTAGGGCAGTGAGAGGCTGACACCTACATGACAGATTGGAAATAAAACGGCGTATATATGCTAACTTTCCTTGAAATGATCTCAATTGGGTTAGATTTTTGGGAGGAGGCATATTTAGGATAGCTTCAATTTTGAGAGGATCAATTTCTATCCCACGATGTCTAACTACAAATCCTAAAAATTTTCCTGAAGTGACACCGAAAGCACACTTTAAAGGATTCATTTTAAGATTGTATTGTCGTAATCGTTCAAAGACAATTCTCAAATCGTATATATGATCATCTTTTTGCTTACTGTTAACAACTAGGTTGTCCACATAACATTCGACTTGATTATGTATTAATTCATCGAAAATTTGTGTCATAGCTCTTTCATAAGTTTCACCAGCATTTTTTAATCCAAATGGCATAAACTTATAACAATATATCCCTATGGGTGTTCGGAAGGCTGTATTTGCTTCATCTTCCGAGAACATTTTAATTTGATTATATTCGGATGATCCATCCATAAAGGAAAATATTACATGTTTCGATGCTATATCAACCATTAATTCCGGAATTGGTAAAGGAAATTCATCTTTTCGACATGCTTTGTTCAAATCCCTGAAGTCTATGCAGACTCTTATTTGTCCATTTTTCATTTTAACTGGCACCACATTGGCTAACCATGTTGGATAATTTTCTTCTCATATGAAGTTAGCTTCTATTAATTTCTTAACTTCCATAATAACTTGTTGCTCTATTTCAACACGCATCCTTCTTGGAGCTTGTTTAACAGGGATTGCAATTTGATTTATCCCAAGTTTATGGATTGCGACTTCTGGAGATAAACCAGGCATCTCATCATAGGTCCGAGCAAAGCAGTCTGTGTATTCTGTTAACAATTGAATTATGTCTTTTGTTTCCTCATTATTAAGGAATGAACTAATGAAGGTTGGCTTTGGATTTTCATCAGTTCCTAAATTTATTTCTTTTAGTTCATCAATTGTTTATTTAATTTCTTCTTCCAATTCTGGGGGAGCATCTTCGATTGGAAGATCAGATATCAGTTTGGAATCATGTTCTTTAGTGAAGACCAGACAAAATTTTGTATCATCTAATGGTTCTAGAGTACCAAATCCAACACCTTTTTTGGAATTGGGATTTTGTTTGTTATTATTCCACATTTGTTCGATAAGATGTGGTTGCTTTAGAGACCATTGTCTGAGCATTAGACTATTTTGAATAAATTTTTGTGCCCAAGGAGAATACAGTTCAAAAGGAATTTTCATTGATTCTTGAAGATTTTCATCTTCTATTTTTACATCAGTTTCAGCATTAGAAGAAGCCGAGTCAAGTCTAAACTTAATTGGCTTTTTATTATTACTATATACTTCTTTGACTACTAAATTTTCAACCTTAGCAGTGGAGATTGGAGTTAGAGTCATAGAACGTATATAATGATTGATTTTGTCGTACATAGATTCAAATTGTTTCTCTTTGTCTTCTTCTTCTAAAGGTATTTTGAATTGAGGTTCCTTTAAAACCATTGATCTCGTTTCTTCTTCAGAGTCTAAAAGAATTTTGAATTTCAATGGTTTCTTCATTGTAATAATCGGATCTTCTTTTCCTCGTCCTTGTCCTCGTCCTCGTCCTCGGCCTCGAGTATAAGTCTGACGGGAATTAGTTCCTTTTATCTTTGAAGAAAAAGGTTCTTTTTCGCACATTTTCTTTTCTTCATCTTTTTCTTTCATATCCACCATTGTCTCTCTGGAGAATATTGTTTTCTTTATAGGAGCATAATATGTTGCATCTTCATGTATACCGATTTCATGGATTGCAAACGGTTGTAAATCTCCTACAATACGACATTCTTGTCCTTTTCGTAGATATTTTATGCATTGATGCAATGAATAAGGGACCATTTTATGTTCATGAAGCCATGGTCTGCCAAGTAAGGCATTAAAAGAGGTATCAGAATCAATGATATGAAATTTTATCGTTGTTGTTAAGTCGGCTATCTTTAGGAGCAATTTTATTGATCCAATAGCTCGTTCTCCTTGTTGATTGAATCCTCGTAACATCATTAAATCTCTTGATAATTGGGATGCTTCAATATCCAAATACACAAGAGTTCTTAAATTCATAATGTTAATTGAAGCACCTGGGTCAATAAGAACTCTTGAAAGTATCGTATCATTTATGTTTACTGTGATATATAATGGACGATTATGTTCAGTTGTTCCGAGCTACAAGTCATTATCAGAGAAGGTAATTTTCATTGATTCTTCCAATGGACAAATTTCATTTTGAGTAGTACTAGCGAGTTGAGCTAAACAAATTTGTGGATCTAAAAGGGCTTTTATCAATGACTCTCTCATTTCTTTGGAAACCATAAGAGCGTCATAGATGCTCAATTTTGCTGGTAACTTTCTAAAATGAGCCAGTATGTTATAGTCCACTTTGTTATGAAGATCATCCTTATCTCTTTCAAGGAGTTGAGGACGTATCAGAGGAATGATCTTCTTTGATGTAATTGTTTGCCTTTCTTTTTCTTGTGGAGCCATTCTAGGAGGTAGAACTTTTCCACTTCTCAAATTAATTTCAACTATTTCTTTAAGCTGACTATTGGATTCTTTTATCTCTGAGTCCGAAGATTCCAATTCTATGAAAATTGGAATTCCTTGTAATTGTAATGTAGCAATGTCATTCTCATCTTTATCATTGTCAAATTTTCATCGATGTTTTTGTCATTTTGGTTGTCGTTAGATTGATCAAGATCATATACGATTTGAGTATTGTCTACAAGATTAGGATTTGAATGATCATTTTCAGAAGCAACACCCAAAAAAGACAGAATGTAAGCAAAACTGGAATTATTATTATTCACAGTAGGAGCAAAAAGATAGTCATACAAAGTCATCAGTTCAAGGATTTTTCATCCTTCATTTGATATAACTATCCTAATAGAAGATGAGGAAACATAATAACGAGAGGGTACAAAAGGAACTACAGTCTCTACATCTGGAAGACCTCTAATCCTTTTCAGTTTTTTTAATTTTATTTTTCTTTTCTTTCTTGGGAGGCTTTGTAACTTGATATTTAGTAATGATCTCCTCAGAAGATTTACCTCGAACAATGTTGTCTTTGTTCTCGTTCCCGAAATTAAGTTTATCCACCGAGATCATAATAACTGAAGCTTTGTCAGGTTCTTTCAAATATTCTTTCAGTATTACTATGTTTCATTCTTTAAAATTGCACTCTAACCAGTCTTTGAAGACAAAACATTCTTCAATTTTATGTCCGAGCATTCTATGATAAGGACAATAATTGGGATTGTCCTTCATATTGACTTCTGCTGGCCTTTTAGCTTATGGTAGCTTAAATTCTGGTACTTTAAGCAGGCTACGAAATATTTTACTGACGGCCTCAGTTTTAAATGGATATTCTTTATTCATTCTTTCAGCCATCGTTTTCTTATCTACCGGTACTGGAATTGGTTGTTGAAGTTAGAGTTGAGAAGAGGAGGATTGTGATGATGATTGGTTTTGTCGTTGTTGTTTCTTTTGTTCGGGTTGAATCTGCATCACTTGTTTACCTTTTTCTACAAAATTTCCCGGCTTCTTTTCAAATGTCTTGATAGTTTTTGTCTTTTCAGTCTTTTCTGTTATGCTCATTTGATTTGCTTCTTCTTGAAGATTGGCAGCTTTACTAAGTAATTTTTCAAATGTCTTTATTGTAAATCCTTTAAGCATGAATGTTATGGGACCATGACTATTCTTAAGTAAGATTTCAACAGCACGTTGTTCTTGAAGTTGTGATTCACATTTCATGCTGAGATTTCTCCAGCGTAAAATATAATCCACTAAACTTTCTCCTGGTTTTTGTTTTTCTACTACCAAATCACCAACTATAGTATGATGTTGTGCTCCAGCAAAGCGTTTGATAAAGAGGCTTTTAAGCTTTATAAAAGTTTTAACAGATCCATTAGGAAGTTCTGCATACCAATCGAAGGCTACTCCTGTGAGACTGTTAACAAATTGTCGAAATAAAAGAGTGTCATTTCCCCCAGCGTTACAACAACTCACTCTGAAATGTGCTAAATGTTGTCGAGGATTAACAGTTCCATCAAACATTTTAAAGACAGGAGGAACAAAGCCTTTAGGGTATTGGACAGAATCAAATTCCTCTGGATATGGTCTACCTTTTGGAATTAATGATCCAGCCTTTACCTGAGCTATTGTTTCTTTTATCTTTTGTTCTACAAGTTGTGTAATATCTTTCTCTGGAATTCCATTATGAGGGGAATCCTTTTTCTTTTGAGTGCTTTCTTCAACATCTATTGGCTCTCCTTTGTCTTCTAGAATATGGATAGCCTCTGGTCTGATGATTTCAATAGCTGGAGAAGGATTTGTTGGTGCATTTTGCAAGGTTGCTACCAACTCTTCCATTTTTTGCTCAAGACGACAAATTTGTTTGTCTTGTTGTCGTATAATCGCTCGTAATTCATTTGTTGCCTCCTCTTCAATTGATTCCCATACTAAGGAAGTAGATCGTGTTTCTACCATATTAACACTAGTAACATTTTCGTTTGAACTGTCAGAAGTATCTTTCTTTCCTTGCACCGAGAATTGTTTGATATCATTTTTTAATTTTTTTAATCTTTCTTCGAATGATTTTCCAGAATGTTCTTTACAAGTTCCTTCTTGTGAACTATCTACAGGAGTGCTTGAAGCATCTGAATTTCTTTCAGACGATCTTCGTTTCCATACATTATTTCTTAATATGGGACGAGATCCTCTAGGTAGTGTATTATTGTACGAATAATCAGCATTTTGCAGCATATGGACCAAGTCTGACATTTTAGTGGATGTATCTTCCGCTTCAAACATTAATTTGTCATATTTAGCTTTGCCTTTTGTAATTGTAACATCTCTTACTCTTGGCCCTAGTCGAAATTTTACGGGCACTCGAGTATATTTGTCATCTGTTGGGCTTTGATAACTTATTTTTTCACAGATAGAGTTTTCTATTGCTAGAATTCTCCTTTTAATTTTCATAGAGACTGCACAACCCATTTTGTCCAGTAATCGGGAAATTGAACATTTGTTTTTTCGTGCTAATCTCTTAAACACTGAATATATAGCAATAATTAAAGGAGAACTCTTAGGTTGAGAGAAACTATCGGTGTAATCAACATGAATTGTAATATACCAATTGTCTTCTAAAAAGGAAGGGTTTCCAAACATATTTTGTTGAAATTCAGGTGTTTCAAAATTATCACTTTCGCTCCATCTTTTCTTTCTTTTAAACGAAGGAGTTTTGTGAATAGTTTTGGAACAAGAACCAACTTCGTATATAGATGGTGGTGGAATATCATCCTCTTCGCAGATTTTTTTTCCTTTTCTGTGAGTTTGTCTTTTCATTTCTTCGTGGGTATACAGTTCTTTGGGTGTGTATTCAGGTAGGTCTTCTGTAAAATTTAAAAAGTCTTCATAAGGTTGTAAGTTAAATTCTTCAAAAGAGTTTATATCAGTTTGGTATGGATTATCTAATATAAGTTCTGTTTCATCAAATAATCCATAATCATTCTGATAGAAGAAAAGATCTTCTTCTATTGGTGTATTGAAGCCTTGATAATAAGAAAAGTTTGAATTGGGAGAATCCATTGTAACTTTTCTAAAATTTCAAAAAAAAAAATGAATAAGATTAACTTATTTATAAACTGGGAATTTATCTTTAAAAAGATGTATTTCCTACTTGTCAAAGAACAAAATGTCAAATGAAAACAAGTGATAACAAAAGATGAGAAGAAAAATAGTCCCCAACGGAGTCGCCACTCTTTGAAGGCGATGAAAATCTTTTTAGGGCGACTTGCATCGCTATCAATTCCCGTATCATGTCAATGTCAAGGAGTCGCCAAACTATGTTTAATATTGTCCTAATCTTATTCCTATGAAAGAAATTGAGAAATTTAGGACTAATAGGAAACAGTAGAAAAGGATGTTTATGATGATCCTTATAAAAGAAAATTCTAGAATACCATATCCTAGGATTTTTATATAAGAAAAATCATGAAATTTTAATAACCAGAGATTTTTATCATGGGTTCTTTTAAATTTCCTATAGAAGCAAGATTCTATAGTTAATTACATCTTAAAGAATTTTTAATTGTCTAAGAAAACTTCTGATTAATGTTGATAACTTGTTTTCTGAAATTTTGTTTTTAAGGAAAGATGTACCCACTATCAATCCTATGTAATCATGTCATCAGTTTTTTTGTTATTTTGTCATTTGTTTTAATTTTACGACTATCCTAAAGGTTTCAAATTTTACCTTGTCATTTCATTTCATAATTTTATTTTGTTTCATTGTTTGTCATTTTTATTCTGTCAATATTGTTATCCTGAAAATTTCAATGTCGTTATGTTTTTATTTTAGGTTTTGTGGCTGTCCTAATGGTTTTAGCTTTGTTTTCAATATCGTTGTTTTGTTTTGTTTTGTTACAAGATTTAGGGTTTGTGGCTATCCTAATGGTTTTAGTTTTGTTTTCAATGTCGTCCTGCAAAACAAAGTTAGCACAACCTATAACATGCAAAGGAAATCTAAACAAAATTAATGTCGTCATTTTAATTATCCTGCAAAACAGAGTTAGCACAATTTATAATATGCAAAAGAAATTTAACAGTAAATTTATTTAAGTTTAGATTCAGTGTCACTTGAATCTTCTATTAAATTTAATAAATTTGATTTAGTCAAATTTATTAACTTAGATTAATTTTGATCTTAACTTTATGAGTTTAATTTGAGTTGAACTCAACATTAAGTCAAATTTGATTTATATCAAATTTTAGTATTTATATAAGTTCAATTTAAGTCCAACTTAATGTTCAAGTAAGTTTAATTTAAGTTGAAATTAATATTTAATTAAATTTAGTTTGATTTTAAATTCATTATTTGCTGAATTCAAATTTAATATGGATTGAACCTAAATTTGATTTTAGTTTAGATTAAATTTGAGGTTGATTCAAATTTAAACTGGGGTTGATCTTATAAAAAGGTTTAATGTTTGACTTAGATTTAACTTAGATTATTACGTTGAACCTAAGATTTGGGTTAACATGGGTTCAAGTTAGATTGAACTCAAGTTAGGCTTTGGTTAAGTTAAGTTCAATATGGGTTGAACCTAAGGTTTAGGTTAACTTGGATTCAAGTTAGGTCGAACTCAAGTTTGGTTTTGATTAAGTTAGGTTCAATATGGGTTGAACCTAAGGTTTAGGTTAACATGGGTTCAAGTTAGGTTGAACTCAAGTTAGGTTTTGGTTAAGTTTGGTTCAATATGGATTGAACCTAAGGTTTAGGTTAACTTGGATTCAAGTTAGGTTGAACTCAAGTTAGGTTTTGATTAAGTTAGGTTCAATCTGGGTTGAACCTAAGGTTTAGGTTAACTTGGATTCAAGTTAGGTCGAACTCAAGTTAGATTTTGATTAAGTTAGGTTCAATCTGGGTTGAACCTAAGGTTTAGGTTAACTTGGGTTCAAGTTAGGTCGAACTCAAGTTAGGTTTTGGTTAAGTTAGGTTCAATATGGGTTGAACCTAAGGTTTAGGTTAACTTGGGTTCAAGTTAGGTCAAACTCAAGTTAGGTTTTGGTTAAGTTAGGTTCAATATGGGTTGAACCTAAGGTTTAGGTTAACTTGGGTTCAAGTTAGGTTGAACTCAAGTTAGGTTTTGGTTAGGTTAGGTTAAATATGGGTTGAACCTAAGGTTTAGGTTAACTTGGATTCAAGTTAGGTTGAACTCAAGGTAGGTTTTGGTTAGGTTAGGTTCAATATGGGTTGAACCTAAGGTTTACGTTAACTTGGATTCAAGTTAGGTTGAACTCAAGTTAGGTTTTGGTTAAGTTTGGTTCAATATGGATTGAACCTAAGGTTTAGGTTAACTTGGATTCAAGTTAGGTTGAACTCATGTTAGGATTTTGTTAAGCTAGGTTCAATATGGGTTGAACCTAAAGTTTAAAGATTAATTAAATATAATTAAGGTGGATTTAATTAGGGTTTAGATGGCTTATTTAAACAAAATATAAATAGAGCGTAAAGGTTAATTAAGTTTAATTGAGTTAGACATAATTAGGGTTTAAAGTTTACTTGAGCCTAATATAAGTAAGGTTTAAATATTAATTAAGTCTAATTGGGTTAGACTTAATTATGGTTTAAGGGTTACTTAAGCCTAATGTAAGTAAAGCTTAAGGATTAATTAAGTTTAATTAGGTTAGACCTAATTAGTGTTTAAAGGTTACTTAAGCCTAATGTAAGTAAAGCTTAAGGATTAATTAAGTCTAATTAGGTTAGACTTAATTAGGGTTTAAAGGTTACTTAAGCCTAATGTAAGTAAAGCTTAAGGATTAATTAAGTCTAATTAGGTTAGACTTAATTAGGGTTTAAAGGTTACTTAAGCCTAATGTAAGTAAAGCTTAAGGATTAATTAAGTCTAATTAGGTTAGACCTAATTAGGGTTTAAAGGTTACTTAAGCATAATGTAAGTAAAGCTTAATGATTAATTAAGTCTAATTAGGTTATACCTAATTAGGGTTTAAAGGTTACTTAAGCCTAATGTAAGTAAAGCTTAAGGATTAATTAAGTCTAATTAGGTTAGACTTAATTAGGGTTTAAAGGTTACTTAAGCCTAATGTAAGTAAAGCTTAAGGATAATTAATGAGGGTTAAACCTAATTTGTTTATTATTAAACTTAATGTTTTTTTAAGATTTAATTATGATTAATTAAGTTTAAAGATGTTTGAAACCTAATTAATATGTGTTTATTAAACTTAATGTCTTTTAAGGTTTAATTATGATTAATTAAGTTTAAAGATGTTTTAAACCTAATTAATATGTGTCTATTAAACCTAATGTCTTTTAAGGTTTAATTATGATTAATTAAGTTTAGAGATATTTTAAACCTAATTATTATGTGTCTATTAAACCTAATGTCTTTTAAGGTTTAATTATGATTAATTAAGTTTAAAAATATTTTAAACCTAATTAATATGTGTCTATTAAACCTAATGTCTTTTAAGTTTTATTATGATTAGTTAAGTTTAAAGATATTTTAAACCTAGTTAATATTTATTTATTAAACTAATGTCTTTTAAGGTTTAATTATAATTAATTAAGTTTAAAAATATTTTAATCCTAATTAATATGTGTTTATTTGACTTAATAAAATTTTAGACTTAATTTGTTCTGTCTTAAGTCTAATATGATTGAAGTCCAAGTGTATAACTAAGTCTAAGATGATTAGACCTAATTAAGTTTTAATATATTCTTTATAGGGTTAATTAAATATAAAATTATATTTATTCACCCTTAAGATTTTAAAATGTCATTTTAAATTTTTAAGTGATTCAAAATTTGTTATTTAGGGTTTAACTTTATTCCCCTTAGTTTTAATCAATTTTCAATTTAATCTTTGTTTATTTTTTAAATTTTCTGATTTTTGGAATTATTATTAAAATTAATTGCTAAATCTCAAGTAAATTTGAAAATGTCATATTAAAATATTTTTCTGCCTCTGGAAAAATCAGAGACTGTTTCTAAAGACTTATAAATTAATCCCCTAAAATTTCACAATTTTCTGATTTATAAATAATTTTTATTCATTAAAATACTCCAGGGACTATTTAATTAATTAAAAATTAATTATAAGTCAAAAATTAAAATTTTCAATTCCACATTGTAGAGCTCACTATCCTGAGTTCAAGGATATTTTTCTTTTATTTCTATGATTTTTATTTAAAAAGATATGTTTTTTTGATTAGTTTAAGGTTTAACTGAATTAATTAAACCTTAAACTTAAGTATAAAAGCCAAGAGGGTGTCGCGTGTCCTCGGCAGCGTCGAAAACGCGTTCGATCCGCTGTGGGGCTCCGAACAGCGGATCAAATAGGTGATAATGTCCGCCGTCCATCCTTTGAACAAAAGATTGGACGGCTGTGCTTCATCGTCCCCATCCCGTTTCATCCCGCAGACCGTCCATGATCTAGGGATAATATCTCGCTCGATTCTTGATGGAATCGAGTGAGATTTATTCCTACACCTTCATCTCGAGCAGACGATCATATCCATATGGATATCTTGGGGTTTTGAAACATTTTATTTCACAAAGTGTGAAACCCGAATTGCCATTAAAATGAAAAATCCATACCTTAGTCTCTATCGATTTGAGTTCAGTTTGATCGGTCTGGAAGCTTCAACTGGAACTCAGTAAGCTTGATCTAACTTCAATTTGGAGTCAATTCAAGTTCTGATATGAGTTCGGTCAAAGGATAGCTCGGCTTGGTGCGAAATGGTGAATAGAAGGCTAGAGATTATGGGGAGGCTCAATTTCAGTTGGGCTCCTCCTCTTCTGACCTCTGAATGGATATAAAAAGGTTAGTTTTGAGTATTGTGGTTTTTGGTATCAAAAACTCATTTTGTCTTCGTTTTGACTTATTTTTGGTGCTCTCGGGTTAGCCAAATTGAAGGGTTATAATGGGTTTGAAGGCCTGGTTTTGGTGGAGTTCAATTGCTTAGGTCCTAGGAAGCAATTTTGGTGTCGAGGGTTTCTGGATTTGAGCATTGTAAAGGGTCTTGGAATTTCCTCTTCCTCACCTAGTTTTAAGCTCTCGGGTTAGCCTATTTAAGCTGGTTCCATGGAGTTTTGAGGCTAGGTAAGGGTTGTATCTTTATTGGGATTCATTCCTAAGGTCCTAAGGAACAAATTTGTTATTGGGAGTTAGGGGAATTGGGTAGATCTTAGGATACTATACTCTTCTCCTTCTCTCCTTGCTTAGGCTTATGTTAGGCTCTATTTATAGCCATGGGAGGTAATTGGATGGGCTTAGGCTGAAGTATGTTCATCTAGGGAAGTTGCCATCCTCCCCATTAATGCTTTGAGGATAGATTTCAGCCATGGTAATGATGAATTTGGATTTTCATCATTGAAGCTAACCATGGTTAGGATTGACCCTTAATTTTGTCTTGCTTCCATTGGTTCCCTTATGAGGTGGATATGGTTGGCTATGTTTAGCTAGATTAATCTCCTTTAGATAATTCAGATGAAATAAGGAGATGAAGACACATATGCTTTTATTTACCATGGCATGACACATAGGGAAGGTGACTCATTTCATGCATAAACTTCTTACCATTTAATTTTGCCATGGTTAAGGTTTGATTCAAGCTAATTTCTCTTTTCATTGTGTGTTTAAGATGATGACCAAAATCATCCCTAAGGTGGCCGGCCACCTCATTTCATGCAAATAGGTGTATTGAAGGAAATGTCACACATACCCTCTTCTTTTCATTATTTATGCTTTTAGTTCATGATGGCTTCTTAACCTTGGTTATATTTAACCTTATGTTTGGTTTTCTTCCTATTGAATTAAGGGAGAGGTGCCTGCCACATATGGAGCCATGTCATACCTAATGTATGGAGGGATTGACACATAAGCTTAACCCTTAACCTAACCACCATGATAACTCTTAACCTAGGTTAAATGTGATGAGTTATGGAATAGGTAATGTGTTTATCATATCATGATGGTCTTAATGGGTTTTAGGTTACCCATTAGTGATCTCCTTAGATTTAAGTTTAAAAATCAATAAGGGGGGAGGGGTGTGGCTTATGACATCATATGTGATGTCATAAATTTAAATTTAATTTAGGATTGTTTTTATATAATTCCATTCCTAATTAAAAATTAATTAGAAATGTATGGAATTATAATATTAATCCTTAAATTAATTAAAATTATTTTAGGAATTTCACTTTAAGTCTTCTTGATTTAATTTTAATTAATTATATCATTAATTAAAATTATTGGAAATTATCTTATTAATCAATTAAAATAAATTTTAATTAATTAGTTAATTTAACATCTTTTTTTAAGTTAAAGGTTTGTTATTTCTTTATATTTTAAGAATTAAAATATTCATTTTATTAATTAAAATGATTTGATTAATCATTTAATGTCTTTTTAATTTTGTCATGTCTTTAATTTTGTCATGTCTTTAATTTTGTCATGTCGATTTAATTAATTATTTGATTATTTTTATGTTTTTTCTTGAATTAAAGGTTTAATTTTGTCATGTCTTTAAACTTTTATATAAAATTATTATTAAATATTTTTTTTATTAATCAATTAATTAACTAAAAATGATTTAATTAATTATTTGATTAACTGGGTATTTTGACCAAATCTAACCTGTTTAGGTCAAGGTTGATTGAAGTTGTATTTATTGATTATGTGATGTCTTGAATTAATCAAATAAATCTTATTTGATTATTTTAATATCTTGGTTGATCATTGGTTGATCTTTGGGTCAAACATTGATCAATTTGTCCAAAGTTGTTTTCTAGGTCAAAAGTTGGTCTATTAGGTCAATAATTGGTTATTGGGTCAATAATTGATTAGTGAATCAAAATTGATTTTTTTTTGGATCAATGATTGATCTGTTGAGTTAGTAGGGTTGGTTACTAGGTCAGTGTTGACCAAGTTTACTAAAGTTGATTGTTTTTGAGTTAAAGGTTGACCAAAGTTGTCTTTCTAGGTCAAGGATTGTCCTATCATAAAAAAATGAGGTCAACAACTCCTTCATTTGGAAATTTATATATATTAATTGCTGTTGATTATGTCTCAAAATGGATTGAAGCTGTTGCTTTACCTAGATGTGATGCTCGGAGTGTTTCAAAATTTTTAAAGAAAAATATGTTTACAAGATATGGAATGCCGAGAGTGATCATAACTGACGGTGGATCCCATTTCAAGAATAATCAAATTAAGAGATTAATTGAGAAATATAATATTATTCATAGAATCTTTTCTGCTTATCATCCCCAGACTAGTGGTTTAGCAGAAGTGTTTAATCGTGAAATTAAAAGAATTTTGGAGAAAACTATGGATAATCATAAATTAGATTGGTCTTCTTGATTATATACTGCTTTATAGGCTTATAGGACTGCTTTTAAAACCTCTATTGGAATGTCTCCTTATAGACTAGTGTTTGGTAAGACTTGCCATTTACCAGTTAAATTGGAGCATAAAGCATATTGAGCGATAAAAGAGTTAATTTTTAATTTGAAAAATGTTGGAGAGAAAAGATTTATGCATTTGAATGAATTGGAAGAGATTAGAAATGCATCTTATCATAATGATAGGATTTATAAAGAAAAAAAAAATTATGGCATGATCGGATGATATTGAAAAAGAACTTGAAATTTGGACAAAAATTTTTATTATACAACACAAGATTGAAGTTATTTCTTGGAAAGCTCATGTCTAGATGGTTAAGACCTTTTACAGTTGTAAAAGTTCATTCTTTTGAGTCGTTGATATTAAAGATCCTCGATGTCGGAAAGATTTTCAAGGTTAATGGGCATCGATTAAAGCCTTACTTTGGCGGGTTTCAACCTGACTTCAAAGAGGCTTTAATGCTGAGTCATCTCGATTAACTGAATGGTTTGTCGCGCTTTATGGGAGGCAACCCATATGTATTGTTATGGTGTGTTTGCTTGTTTTTTGTAGTTGTGCTTTTTAAATAGTTGTTTTTGAATCCTAATTACTCCTAAATACTTTAAAAATTGATAAAAGATGGATAGAATCAAGATGTTGGAATATTTTAGATCAAACGAAGTTCAGTGAGAATTTTTGACCACTGGCGCCGCCTGCGCCCTATCACAGACCACAAACTGAACTTGCCTGTTTGAGCGCTGCTGGCGCCCAAAATCTGTTTGACAGTTTTTAAGTTTTAAAATACGAGTTTTGGAGGTTTTTGGTGGGATCTTCGTCCTTGTAACTCGCTAAACTCCATTTTTGACTTCCTAACTCTAGAAAAACGAAAACCACAAATCCCAATTCGTATCCTATGGAGTCCTTTCCCATGGAAACCCCTCGATTTCGCATTTTCAACCGAAGGAAGTTCATATGTTTTGAAGTGCAATGTTTGTTCAACAAAGTGATGATGAATAGAAGGATTATCAAGGAAAGAGGCTTCATTAATCGAGGTATGGATAATCCTACTACTAGAATTGAAGAGATTATTAAGGAGAGGCGTTGGGAAGTACTTTGTTACACTACCACTGCCGTTGTTGTTCCTATCATGAAAGAGTTTTATGCAAATCTTCACGGGATCAATCAAGGGTTTGTATTTGTGCGTGGTAGATTTGTACAATTCACTCCTGCACAAATTAACGATCTGTTTACGATCGAGAACGTACATATTTGCTATTATTCTAATTTCAATGCCACGAAGGATAACATGAATGATGTGTATCGATATCTGACGGATGAGAATGAAGAATGGGAAGTTAGAGAGAATGGATACATTAGTTTCCCATCTTCATCCTTGAATCCAGTATCAATGCAGTGGCACTACTTTATTTCAACAAAGTTATTTCCGACATTGAAGATAAGCAAGGTAACCATAGAAAGCGTCATTTTGAATTTTTGTATTCAAACTGGAAGGCCGGTTGACATTAGTAATATCATAGTGAAATCAGTACTTGGATTAATTGTGCATGGATCTAGATATGGGCTTGGACACCCATCCACCATATTTCTGTTATGTAGTCAGTCACAGGTTCCTTATGAAATTTGGGAAAAACTTCTTCTTCCATGGAGGCCTATTGATCCAACTAATCCATATGACTACCAGACAGTTGGAGATGAAGATGACATGAACTTGCTCGCTGATCAACCAACACAGACTTCACAACCAATTCAACCTTATTTTCTTGAAGGTTCGAGAATGATATTGAAGAGGATCAAATAGTTGGAGACTGAGGTACGAAATGTTATGAATGCAATCAATAACATTTCTGATTTATTCGATCATATAGATTGGAGAATGAAAGAGCAATTCGAACACACTGGTCGAATTAAGATGGTTTTGATCAATCTGATGAAGAAAAATGTTGTGATTGCTGAGGAATCATCTGACAAATTTCTATTTCGTCCATTCCATAACTTGTTTGTACATCAGAAATCAATTGGAGACATTAGAGGAGAGAATAGTTCTGAAACTGATGAGGAGTAATTGATGGTTTCTACTTATGTTTGTTGTGTGTTTAGTTTGCTTTGCTTAGTTATGTTTGGTTTGAGTAGTATTTGCTTTGAAATTTGATTTGGATGTGTTTACTTTCATTGTGTGCTTAGATCTTAATGCTTTCCTATCGTAGAGTACTTGTTGCACTAAATATCTAAGATTAGTTGGTTTGAATGAACATATTTGATGTCTATGATGTGACTTGGATTATATATATATAAGATTGTTGTGTTTTGTTTGTGTGAAGAATTGTGTTAATTATTGCTTATGAGATGATGTAAATGCCTATTGAATTGTTAAACATCTTTGTGGATGTTGAAACGATCAAAATTAAGAAAAAAATTTCGGACCCAGAAAATAATTTAGACTGGCGCCGCCGGCACCCAAATCTGGAGAGTTTGGCCAATTTATTTATATAGAGCGTCATCGACGCCCGAACCTAGAAAAAGGCCTAAAACCCTTGATTTTGCGATTTTTGCCCTGGGACCCGCAAATTTTTCCCTTTCGTTCGTCTTCCTCCTCCATTTTCATGATTTTGAAGATCTAGGGCTTCCTAGATCTCGGATTCAATGAGATTTCAAGGCTTTTCGACATCGGATTTACACTTATATTGGTAAGAGCTTTACTTTAAGTTAAAATTTTTGGATTTTCACCATGGAAATCTCTCACATTGCTTATGATGGAATTTTTGGAATTTAGAAGAGATTTTGAGATTTCCATGATGAAATTTTCTCTTACTTGATTATAATAGTGTTTGGAGTTTGTTACATTGTGAATTTGGGATTTATTGGAATTTTCTTGCAAATTTTAGAAATTTACATGGCTCCAAGGTTGAGTAAAGGGAAGAGTAAATTGGATTTTGATGAGGAGAGATTCATCAACATCAAAGCCCAATTTCTCTATAACTCTTACCTCTATAACAAGAAGTGTATCCAGGATCGAGCTTTTGATAGTCCTGGAGGATCTGTAGAATAATTGATTGCAGAGCAGAATTGGGAGTGATTTTGTTATTTCACTGCGAATGTTGTTTTGGGAGTGGTTAGAGAATTCTATTCGAATATACCATGGACTGAGACTGAGTATGTATTTGTTAGAGGGAAGATGGTTGAGTTTACTCTTCAACGTATCAATGCTTTCTACCATACTCGGGAACCATTCGTGTGCGAGTATGAAAACTTTGACACTAGGAGGGAGAATATGAAAGAAGTTATTGCTTTTCTGACTGAAGGGCGAGGAGAATGGAAAGTGAGTCAAAAACAGTTGATAAATTTCCCCGCCTCCACATTGATTGTTGATTCAAAAGCCTGACATTATTTCATTTCTGCAAGACTATTACCATCTTATCACCACAGCGAAATTATTAGAGATAGAGTGATTCTGAACTACTGTATACAAAAGATGAAAAATATTAATATTGGGACTATTATTTAAAGAATATTCAGACGATTTCTAGAGGCGAGACCACTAGAGGATTAGGACATCCTGCTTTGGTTCATGCCCTCTGTGCTCAGTCTAGAGTGGAGTTCAGTAGTTCTGAAGAAGTGACTATACCTTTGAGTCCAATTACAAAGAATATTATCCGTACTTATGAGTCTCATGTAGGAGCCAGAGTTGAGCATAGGAGTACAGATATTCCTACAACGAGTTATGATGTTTCATCTACTTCGGAGCCGCCTACCATATCTGATATTATGGAGCAGTTGAGACTACAGAGTGCTAGTGTAGATAGACTCCATGGTCGGATGGATGTATTTGAGGTGAGGAGTGATGTGAATGAAGATTATCTGCAGAGGAGAGTTGAGTTTGATATTGTTTATTATGATGCTTAGGTTAGATTTATGAGGAGGGAGTCCAATGTGATATTTCCTTCTTGCCCCAGTTATACACCATATAAAACTGACCCTACTGAGGACCCTGCTGATGACCCTGTTGATGACCCTGCTGATCCTAGTGATGGAGACTAGTAGATTGTTTGTTTTTTATTTGTGTTGTTCTTGATGTGTTGTGTTGTACTGATGTGGTGTAGTGGACATTTGCTTTTTATATGATGTGTGACCCTGTTGTTGTACTGTATTGTTGTAGTATTTATTTTTCATATGTTGTGTAATTTGTTAGTGTATTGTGATGTTGTACTGAAACATTAAAATTGTTAGCTGGACTGTGTAGTACTGTTATAGTTTGTTTCATGTTGTAGTGTTCTATTGATGTTTAGATGTTTAATGTTAATTTCTCTTTACCCATGCAAATATTAAAAAATTGTTATATCACTGCTACTAATTGTTTCATGCCTGCTAGTTGTAAATTTTGACTAATACCAGATAGCTGTTGAAGATTTCAAGATCTCAGCACAGAGAGGTTAGTTTTCTTCCACTCTAAACTATTTCAAATTTATTGAAAAATTTAAGTCTGGGGGAGGGTAGAAAAACACTAAATTTTATTTATTCTCAATTATTATATTTTCAAAAATTATTAGCATAACTTCTGGCAATTGAACCTCATTATAAGATAACTAAACTTTTCATTTCAATTGAATATTATGGAAAGATAGGATGAAAATTTTTAGTGGTAAAGGTTGATTTTATAGAAGTAAGATATTTTAGTATGAAAGAATTTGATTATAGTTAATTATTTAAAGTAAAGAAAATTGTATTTTTGAAATGTTAAGGGACTTAAACTATTGTGTGTTAAGAAGAGATTGTAATTTTATGATGAATAATAAAGCTTATACTTAACTAAAAAGTAAAGAGATGTTTCAGGTTTGAACATAAGAAAGAGGAGAGTGAAGTTCAAAATCATTAAAGGGCTATCCAGATATAGTAATCTTCAATAAAAAAGAGAAAAGAAAAGAAGGATTGAAAAATAATCCCAAAAAGAAAAAAAAAGAGAAAAAGAAAAGAAAAGAAAAAAGAAAGAAGAAAAAAATGTTTATGATAAGAAGCTTGAGGAGATGCCTAATCAAAAATTGGTTTCACTTGAAGCACCCTAAAGGGAGAGCTTGATTTCATTTCTAAATTTATGTTGTAAGTACTAGCCTACATTCTAATAAAGTTTGCATGAACTCCTTTTTCACATAGTCTTTTGAGGCACTCTTAATATGACATTATGGTTTATCTTGAAATAAATAGAAGACTAGAACTCTTCGACATGATTGCTGAATATTCTTACACTTGTAGTGTTGACCTGAGTTACTAAATTTCTTTTTGAAAATCTAACCAATATATTCTTTTGAATGAAAAATTTAGTGTCTTACAGTTGAAAAGTACATTGCCAAGAGTTATATTTTATGTAGTAAAGAGATTACTTGAGGATAAGTAATAGTTAAAGTTTGGGGGATTCTGATGCACCAAAAATATATACGGTTTTTGCTATATAATTTTACTCATAATTGGTGATATTGAACTTTAAAGAAAGGTATTTTTCATGATTTATTGCAGGTATGATGATTTTAGGTGATTGGAGTGAAAAGAAGCAAAAAGAAATGAATCCGGAGCAAAAAGGAGCAAAAAGGAGCAAAAATTGTGAAAAAGTGTTCTGGTGCCGCCGACGCCAGAATGGGCGCCGCCGGCTCCCAAATCCAGAGCCTCCAGAATTAAATTGCACAATAGAGCACCACCAGCGCCCTATCTGGCACCGCCGGCGCACGAAGTCGGTGGAGTTCAAATTTGAAGTGTTTTGGCGACTTTTTGATGGGATGCCTATGGAAACTCTTGGGATTTCATCCCTATCTTATAAGTAATTGTATTTGGACAAAAATAGAGAGTTCTAGAGTGCTTGTTTAGTGGTTTTAGAGTAGTTTTAGTGAGTGTTAAGTGTTAGGGTTTAGGAGAAGAGGGTGTAGAGTGAGGATTTGAGAGGAATTCTTCTCCAAGGAGTGAAGGAGAAGGGGGAAAGTGAGAGATTGCTTCTTCCTTTCCATTCTAAAGAGAGAATCAAGTGTTATAAAGAAGAGAGAAGAGGATTCAAAAGAACTTTAAGGGAATTGCATTGGAGAAGAGAAAGATATAAGTTGTATTTTCTTTTGTGGTTTGTATGACTTTTCGTTTCTATATAAAATCCATGGTTGGATGGATGTATTTGAGCGAGGAGTGATATGAATGAAGATTGTTGACCTCATTTTTGATGAGGTCTTCACTTCTCTCTTTAGTACTTAGGATCTAGCCTTAGGCTTTTCCTTTGACTATCTTAGAGGACTAGAGATGGAACCTACCCCTTTAGAAACTCAACCACTTCTTAACTCCCCGCAAACCCCACAAGCTTGATTGTAAACCCCTAATCACCTAGCAGGGTCGAGATCAAATGCGGAGGTTTAAAGGATGAGTTCCCTATGTGACTCTTCGGCCTTAGGATCACCCCCGGGTGGCCTCGGTCCGGTGAGGGCCGACCTCGCACATAAATTACACTTTCACACACATTCCAAATCCTAAAACTATTCATGCCTAGCTTGACCTCCCGACTCATCTAGATAATTCATATGGATGGACCTTAACCCCTAGCCCTCGGCTAAGAGGTTAGGAACAACATAGCTGAATGCCTCAAATGAGTCCTCTCATGGCTCCTATGGGCTTAATATGGCTTCATGACTCAACCAAAGTGATTCCATTTTACTCAAATTTGATCAATTTTCATTTTTCCAAAATTTCAATTTTTGACCCCCGGGGCCTTACACCTACTAAATCTACCAAAAGCCCTTGAAACTACCCAAAATTTACAAAATCACCTAAATTACCCAAAATTCGTCAAAATCAATCCTCAACATTTCCCCCCACTCAAATTAATCATCCATAGCCAAAAAATACCAAAATTTCCAAAAATACCCCCAATACCCTCCAAATTACCAAAATGCCCCTCTTAAAAAAAATGCAAAAATTCCAAAAAATTCCCAGAAGATTCCAGAATATCCCAAATATTCCCAATTTCATTTTGTTCAACTACACCATGGGCCAATTTTGCCAATTTACCCTACTTTTACCAAAACCCCCAATTTAGCCCATTTTAAACCCAAACAAACCCAATGTCAAACCAAATCACCCCAATTGACCTCAATATTGGTCCAATTCAATTCTAAACTTCAATTCAATATCCCCAATATCAATCTAGACCAAATCCAAGCCCAATTTAATTGGCATTTGAATCCAATTTCTTTTTAAGCTTAAAGCCCAATTTTGACCCATGACCCTAACTTAGCCCAAACCAACCCAATTCAATCCCAATTTAACCCAAATCTTTTCTAAAACCTTCCTAACATCCCCACAAACAAAACACTAACATAATTTGCCCAAAATGTGGACCCAAACCCTACTCAAATTCAACCCAAACCCAAAATCCCTAAAATGGGCCTACACCCAAACCTAACCCAAAAAGGCCCAAGTCCCAAAATCAAAACCCAACCAAAGATGAAACCTCTTTGAAACACTCCCATAAATATTTCTCAACATTAATTTTACATCAATTTCAACATTAGCCCAACCTTAGCCCAAGTTGGTCCATTTTGACATATTTTGACCCTATCACCAAGGGGACCCAAATTAGACGCAATTCAATTCCAAACCACTTCAAATTGATTCCAAATCACTCATGACACATCCTTAAACCAAACCTAAACAATTATTTGGCCCAACATTTTGTAAAAATCTCATCCATAAATTTATTTTAAAGCCTAAAGCCCACTTTTTTTTAAAACCTTCTTAAAAGCCCATTCCTAAAATAATTTCAAAGGCCCAAATTTGGATCCAATGTCCACATGACACTACACTTCATCATCCATTCAAATTAAAATCTTCCCTAACTTTCAAATTCATCATTAAACCATTCCAAAATTAAACCTCATGACAATTCTCACCAAAATGCCAAAAATCACAAAAATCCTTCCTCATGAAAGTTGACTTAACTTTTCCCAAGCCATATGGAGCCATGAAGCCACATGTAAGCCATTGGCAAGCCATGAGAATCTTTAATTTGTCAACTCTCTTTAAATGGCAAAAGGAGGAGGTCCTTTAAGTACCTCCTAAAAGTCATTAACCCTAAACATGTTTCCCTTAACCCAAATTTAATCCAAATATATTTGGATAGTGGACTTCTCCTTTCCAAACCAACCGATTCCTTTGAGCCCCCACAGCACCCAAAGCTACCTTGAAGGGTGAACCAAGCCCAAAGTGTTGGGTTGACCCAAACCAAGCCAAAGAAGCCATGCCCCCATTCCATTTTGATCTAACCACTTTACACATGGCAACAGCCAATTGAACTCACAAACATCAAGCTCTGAACCTCCTGATGACGACAATGACCTGACCCTGCCGGCCAGCCGCCTGAGTCGCCGGAAAATACCACACCCGAGAGCTCCCATGTGAGCCAACATTGAAATTATCCCTTGCTGAGTTGCCCCATGCCCAATGGCCACCATGGATGTTCTTCTCCTCACCAGAGCAGCTGATCCCAACCCCTAACTCCCACGGAGGCCCTCCAGCCACTCCTATTTAACCCCAACTCTCTCGACCATGAAGAGGTGCTGAAACAAACCTTAAGGAAACTCTGCCAAAATTGTTCCAGACTACTCCCCACACTTAGAGCATTTGATCCCCACTGTTCTCCTGCTCCAATTCCTACTGATTGAGCTCAATTTTGAAGCTCAATTCTCAGGCCATAACAGGACACATTCAAATCCCCCACCAAAATCAAATTAAACTCACCCATACTTGCACAAGACCAAGAGAAGGAGTTCCCCAGTGGAAGCCCCTTTCCGGACCACCGCACTGTTCCGGACTCCAAAGGTTGTGATCGGGCTTGGTCGAAATCATACATAGACAATTCACTAGGCCAAGAGACTTCATCTGGAGCTTGCTTGGACCCAATCGAACGTGACACAACTCTCAGATTGAAGCCACACTTCTCTGAGCTAAGGTATGAGCTAATTCTTTATCCCGAGCTGCTGGAGATTCTCCATTTCAAATGCCTTAATTTCAATGCATGATCACCGTATAGATGTATTCGTCTCTTCAAGACGAATCTATAGAGCACAAGAACACAAAAATCCGTTAAGTATCGAGTGAGATATTAAGGATTTACTGTGGACGGTTCTCTGCTGAGAGCGATTGGGGACGATGAACGGATGCCGTTCATTTCCGCGTGTATTGGACGGACGGCTCGGATTGCGTAGGACCAGGAGATCGTGCTTGAATCATGGGACCCGGGGTGGCTGAGTCGGATGGCGGCGTCAAACCAGAAAGCGCCGCGTGGCTGTTCGGAGATGCTAAGGATGACGCGGCGCCGATTCGGATAAATAGTAAAATAGGATTTTATGGATTTATTTAATTACCAGAACTTAAAAAATCCATAACTTTGTGTAGAAAAATCCTAAAAATAAAATAAAAATACCCTCTTGCTCAGTGAACAGAGGAGAATAATGCGGAAAAGAAATCAAGTCATTTCATCAAGTATTTTATTTTTAATAATTTATTTACTCTCTGTAGTATTTTAATTCCCTATTTGCATAGACAATTCACCATGGCATGAGACCATAGGGCTTTTAAAGCCTCTGACTTGGGAACATTCGCTGAATTTTCCAAGGTCAGAGGCAATTCCTGTGAGAAGTTATTGATTTTTCAATTGCATGTTACTGTTTTGATTATTTTAATTCTAATAATTAGCATGTTGAGAAATAAATTCTAGGAAAATTTGATGATGTTTCTTATGACCAGAGGAACCTAGGAAAAATAGGTTTTGAGTTAATTCACATGGAACAACCCTAATTGGCCTAAATACCCAAAATTGAATTTTAATTAATTAGGGTTAACCACACATTAAATTGACTTGAAAATAATTCTCCACTATCCTTTAGGGTCAGGAGAACCTCTGTTGACCTCATTTTTGATGAGGTCTTCTCTCCTTCTTTTTAGTACTTAGGATCTAGCTTTAGGCTTTTCCTTTGACTATCCTAGAGGATTAGAATTGGGACCCACCACTTAGAAATTCAAACCACTTCTTAACTCCCTACAAACTCCACAAACTTGATTGTAGATCCCTAATCACCTAGAGGGTTGAGATCAAATGTGGAAGTTTAAAGGATGAGTTCCTATAGTGACTCTTTGGCCTAGGATCGCCCTGGGCGGCTCGGTCCAGTGAAGGGGGCCGACTTACACACACATTACACCTATACACTACACTTTCACACACCTCCTAAAACCACACCCATACCCAACTTGACCTCCCGACTCATGAAGGTGGTTCACATGGATGGTCCTTAACCCCTAAGCCCTCGCTAAGAGGGTTAGGAACAACATAATGGATGCCTCAAATGAGTCCCTTTATGGCTCATGTGGGCTTGATATGGCTTCATGGCTCAACAAAAATGATTTCATTCCACTTACATTCACCCAATCTTCAATTTTCCAAATTTTCAATTTTCGACCCCGGACCCTACACCCGCTAAGCCTACCAAATGCCCTTGAAATTACCCAAAATTTGCAAAATCACCTAAACTACCCAAAATCCCCAAAAACATTCCTAAACATTTCCTCACCACTCAAATTGATCATCCATACCCAAAAATACCAAAAATTCCAAAAATACCTCCCAATACCCTCCAAATACCCAAAATACCCCTCTTAGCCAAAAAATCCAAAAATTCAGAAAATTCCCAGAAAATTCCAGAAAATCCCAAATATTCCCAATTTCATTTTGTTCAACTACACCATGGGCTAATTTTGTTAATTTACCCCACTTTTATCAAAACCCCCACTCGACCCATTTTAACCCAAAGTGAACCCAATGTCAAACCAAACCTACCCAATTGACCCAAATTCTGGTCCAATTCAATTCTAAACTTCAATTTAACATCCCCAACACCAATCTAGACCAAATCCAAGCTCAATTTGATTGACATTTGGATCCAATTTCACTTTTGGCCTTAAAGCCCAATTTGAACCCATGACCTAAACTTAGCCCAAACTCACCCAATTCAACTCCAATTAACCCCAAATCTTTTCTAAACCTTCCTTAACATCCCCATGAACAAAAAACTAACATGATTTGCCCAAAATTTAGACCCAAACCCCACTCAAATTCAACCCAAAATCAAGAGGCCCAATTTTGACCTAAACCTAAACCTAGCCCAAATAGACCCAAACCCCAAAATCAAAACCCAACCAAAGCCAAAATCTCTTTGAAACACTCCCATAAACATTTCCTAACATTTATTTTACATCAATTTCAACCCTAGCCCAACATTGGCCCAAGTTAGCCCAATTTGACCTACATTGACCCACATATTAAATAAACCCAAATTCAACCCAATGTCAACCCAAACCACCTTAAATCTATTTCAAATTACTCATGAAACATCCCTAAACCAAAACCAACAATTTTTTGGCCCAAACCTTTACAAAGATTCTCATCCATGAACACATTCTTAAACTTAAAAGCCCACTTCCCTTAAACCTTCCTAAAAGCCCATTTCCTTCAAAATTCAAAAGCCCAAATCATCCTAAAGCCCACATGACACTTCCCCTCATCATCCATTTGATCAAAATCACCCCTAAGTTTCAAAATCATCAATTAAACCATTCCAAATCAAGCCACATGTCAAATTACCCCCTAAATGTCAAATATTTCTAAAACCCTTTTTCATGAAACAAGTCAACCTTTTTTCAAGCCAAATGCAAGCCACATGCAAGCCATAGACAAGCCACATGAAGCCATGGAGGGTTTGACTTGTCACCAAGCCATTAATGGCAAGTGGAGGGAGTCCTTTCCTAAGCCTTCCTTAAGCCATTTTAACCTCTTTTATGCAACACTATAACCCAAAATTAACTTAAATTATTTGGATAGAGACCACACCATCCTCTCTGGTCGACCCAACCGATCCTCTCAGCCCAAAATCAAAGCCATGGGGAGGTGCACCCAACCCAAACCAATGGGTCGACCAAATTAAAGCCAAAATGACCCCTTCCCATTCCATTTTAATTCAGCCCCTTTACACATGGCAATTGCCAATTGCTTGCACCAAGTCCCAGCCCCGACCCACCCGACCTCGAGGGTGACCCATGCTCGGCCGGCCGGCCACCCGACGCCGGAAACACCATGCCCGAAACCTCGGGAGAAGCCAAGCTTTGAAATTCCATCCCGCCGAGCCGCCCCACTCCAAATGGCCATTACAACTGTTCTTCTCCTCACCTAAGCAGCTCGATCCCAGCCCTCAACTCCCCCGGGAGGCCCTCCAAGCCTCTCCTATTTAAACCCCTCACCCTCTCGGCCAAAGGAAGTGCCGAACCGTACCATACCAAAACTCCGCCAAAATCACTCCTTACTCCCTCCGTACTTAGAGCAATTGATCCCCACCGTCCTCCTCGCTCTAATCCCCATTGCTCGAGCTCAATTTCGTAGCTCAATTCTCGAGCCGAACAGGACACTCCCGAATCTTCCACCAAAACCAAATTAAACTCACCTACACCTTCACTGTGCCAAGAGAAGAAGTTTTCCAGCGAAAGCCCCCTCTCCGAGTCACCCAGCTTGTTCCGGACTCCAAAGGTTGTGATCGACCTTGGTGGAAATCACACCTGAGCAATTCACCACATCCCTGTGCTTCATCCCTAGCCTCCCTGCAGCTCCAACGAACGTGCCGAGCATCTCCGATCGAGGCTTCACCTCTCGAGCTAAGGTATGGATCAATTCTTCATCCCGAGCTTCTAAACATTCTCCATTTCAAATGAGTCAATTTCAATAAACATTAGCCGTATAGATGTGTTCGTCTCTTCAAGACGAATCCATAGAGCACAAGAACATAAAAATCCATGGAGAATCGAGTGAGATCTTGGGGCTGAAGGTGGACGGTTCTCGGGTTAGGAGGCTTGTGGGACGATGAACGGATGCCGTTCATTTAATACACGCGCGGACGGACGGCTCGGATGGCGTCGGACTAGGAGATGATACATGAACCGCGGGCCGCGTGGCGCCGAGTCGAAGGCGGCGTCAAATGGGAGCGCGCCGCGTGTGCATTCGGAGTCGCCGAGGTCGACGCGGCGCCGCGTCACTTAAGTAGAAAATTAGGGATTTTCTTAATTTATTTAATTCCCGAACTTTGAAAATTCATATCTTTGTGTAGCAAAATCCTAAAAATAAAATAAAAATACCCTCTTGCTCAATGAACGAGAGGAGAATAATGTGGAAAAGAAATTAATTAATTTTGTCCAAGTATTTTATTTTTAATTAATTATTTACTCCCTGCATTGTTTTAATTCTCCATGCATTCATACAATTCACCATGGCATGAGACCATAGGGCTTTTGAAGCCTCCGAACTTGGGAACATTCCCCGAATTTTCCAAGGTCGGAGGCCACCTCTGTGAAAAGTTATTGATTTTTCAAATGCATGTTGCTTGTTTGAGTATTTTAATTCCAAAAATTAGCATGTTGTGAAATAAATTCTAGGAAAATTTGGTGATGTTCCTTATAACTAGAGAACCCTAGGAAAAATAGGACTTGAGTTAATTCACTCGCATTAACCCTAATTGTCCTAAATACCCAAAATTGGACTTTAATTAATTAGAGTTAACGATAGATCAAATTGACTTGAAATCAATTCTCCACTGACCTTTAGGATCAGAGGAATCCACCATAAAAATTTCAAGTCAATTGGACTTGGTTAGCCCTACTAAATGGGTTGATTAAGCCATTTAGTCATTTTAAACTTTAAAAATTCATAACTTTTAAAATACCTTTAAAAAATTCACCAAATTGGTTTTGGAGCCTCTCTGATATCAGGGGAATTTAATAAAATTAAAATTTCAATTTTCTAAAAAAGTTTATTTTTCATCATTATTTTAATATTTTAATAATTAAAAATAATAAAAATCACAAAAATAATAAAATTCACCAAAATGTCATATTTTGAAATATAATCACTTAGTAACAAACCCCATATTTTTCTTAGGTCTATTTAATGAGATATTAAATTTTAAAGCCTTAGGGTAATTTTAAAATTAAAAAAATGTATTTTCTAGCATTTTCACTAAAATAATTATAATAAATCAAATAAAAATCAGAAAATTGTAAAATTTGGTTCTCTGGAATCCTTGATATCAGAGAGAATTTTAAAAATTATAAAATTCATTTTTCAACTTATATTCTATTTTTAAATTAATTAATACTCCAGAGCTTAAAATAATTCTAATAAATAAAATATAATTCAAAAAATCACAAAAATTGGTCCAAGTGGTCCTCTGGTCATTAGGAATGTCCCATAATTTTCTTAAAGACAGAAACTTTCCCTTGGTCATATTATTAAATTTTCCTTGGAAATCCTTATTTTCCACCAAAAATAATTATATAAATAAATTAAATACAGAAAAATCACATTTTCTCCTCTAATGTCTTTATTGACATATAAGTGAAGTAACATAAAAATTTCAAGTTCATTTGAGCTCAATTTAGTGAGTTATGAAATTATTAGGCTTGAAGGGCAAAATGGTAATTAAAATCTTAACCCTTTAATTAAGACTTTAGGCTTAGTGAAATTAATAGGCAAAATATTTGATTTTAATTTGATTTGGATGATTGAAATATAGATAATTAAGAGGTAGAAACCTACTAAATAATTTAAAATAATTGAAATAAACCTTAATTAAATAATTAGTTAAATTTGGAAGAATAATAAAATTGGAATTATTAAAATAGGGATATTATTAGGAAGAGATTTGTTCTTTAATTTAAAAATCCCTAAATTAATCATCCCAATAATATTTAATTCCTAATTAAAATGATAATTCAAGTTTAAGATTTAAAATGCTAAAAGCGCTTAATCATTAAATTAAATTAAAGTTAAATTATTTAAAACAAATCCCTTTAAAATTAAAAAAATTAAATTAAAAATTAAATTAAATTAAATTAAATTAAATTAAATTAAAAATTAAATTAAATTAAATTAAATTAAATTAAATTAAATTAAATTAAATTAAATTAAATTAAATTATATTATATTATATTAAATTAAATTAAATTAAATTAAATTAAATTAAATTAAATTAAATTAAATTAAAACTAAATTAAATCAAATTAAATCAAATTAAATTAAATTAAGCTAAATCATATTACATTAAATTAACTTAAGTTAAATTAAATTAAATTAAACCACATTAAATTAAATTAAGTTAAATTAAATTAAATTGAACTAAAAATAACATTACTTAAGACATAAAGAAATTCAAAATAAATCTAAAACAATTTGAACACTACTCCAAACTTAAATCCATTAACTAAAATTAAATCACAACCCACTTGAACATCCATTTGCCCTCGAAAGCTCATGATGTCATAACTCTTAAAAGAAGTGTTAAAAGAGGTGTTACTTCACTTATAGGATATTCAAATGTCCTAGTTCACTGAGCAAGACAACAAAACTTAAACCCTCGGACGATTAATTCATTTGTGTAATTAAATTCATTTGGACTTAAAACAATCCTAGAAATATTGAAAAGATGTTTAAGATTCGTCTTAAGCACTTCCTCAATATGATAGGATATTTATGAGAACAATTGAACTTAGTTGTTCTTTGATGAAGAAAATCGTCCTCAAACTAAAATATAAGAACCTAGACGTCATAGGAAATGACTAGCTATAGGATTAAGAACTTGGTAGAAAACCATAACCCTTCCCTTAGCTTTACCTAGGAACTTACTTTAAATGCTTAAATATTCTAACTGTGTTTTAAGTGCAGCTTGGGATGACGGGATGACCCTCCAGGTACGCTTTTATTTTATTGCAATTTATTTTACTGCAATTTATTTAATCGCATTGCACTTACTTTTTTTGCATGATAAACAACAGTTGCATGAAAACTTACACCTTTAGGACAGAAACCAAAACTGAAACCCATAACTAAATTAAAAGACTCTACAAGATAAAATTCACCGCCACAACATTCAAAATATAAAACAACTCAAAATTTAATCACAAACAGAACAACAAAACTATAACTACAACTAAATTAAAACGTCTCATTGAATGATCGGGAATACCTCGGATGATGTAACCCACGTGTTGCTAACGGGATTTCCCACGGTCTAAATGAAAGTGCGGAACTCATTTAGTTGAGTTTAGCAAATTCATCTGGACTAAGTGAATTCGATGAAAATAACGGTGTCGGGATGACGGAACCGTGGGATCTTAATCGGTTCGTTTAATCAACTTTAAGACCTGTTTTAATTAAAATATTAAAGACACATGGAAATGAAGACTTTCTCTAAAACCAAACACTTCTCTCATCTCCTGATTTATGACTTCTAAAACTAAACCTCTGCAACAACAAGGAGCTCGGAGCATGGTGGGCAGCACGGCCATCGTCGTCAGCAAAACTGAAATCCACATCAGCAAAACTTTCTTAGAATTAAATAACCAAGCCATAGGACTTCGAGGTAGTTTGCCTAGTGCAACATAAATCCTCAACTCTTCGTTAGGCATTTGCATGATCATATCATGTAAATTCAGACCTAACCTGGTCTTAGGATTTCCGAGGTAGTCGTCCGATACGATATAAACCCTCACATCTTCGAGGCTATTTGTATGATTTTATCATACAAATATAAGTCCTAACTAATTAAAATTGGCAGGATCAAAATACTAAATAAACATTAGGACCTTCCTAAATTCAAGCCAAACGAGTAGGATAGTCGGGAAATTACCAAAGTTCGCTTTGGATCTGTGATTTCTCCTACCCTTCTTCCTTTGGACTCCTAAAATAAAATGTTCCAAATTTGATCCATTCCCTATTGAAATTCCAAAATTCAATCCCTTGAAAACTTAAACTTTGAAATTCTTGAGAGCGAACTACCGATTATTATCGAGAGTTTTCTTAGGTGATTTCCGTCACTTAAGATGTAATTAACTATAGGGGCTTGCCCTTATAGGGAACTTTAAGAACCCGAGTAATATAAACCCCGTTTAATGTTTTCATATTAAACGAGGAGAATTTGTCGGCTTATAAAATTGGTTCGCGGACCAAACGGATGTCACAAATCTTCTAGTTTATTTAATCGAGCACCATCATCAAACAATGTGTCTATTCTTCGGGATAGGTACATGGTACGTGATGTGGTGCTCGTTTATATAAACTATTCGGGATGTGAGATCAGTTTGATTTCATATCTTAAAATTTTCAAATTTAAAATTATTTTCAAAATCAAATACTACTTTTCAAATTATTTATTTAAATTAAATTAAAATTCGCCGACAATTTCTGTAGGCGACCCCTTTTTCAAAATAAAACACATAACCCAAACATATGCCGACAACCTCACATAGAAATTTGAAACTAATTGGACTTGATTTGATCCACCAAATGGGTTGATTAAGCCCCGTAAGTGAAATTAAACTTTAAAAATTCTTAACTCACAAAATACTTTTCAAAAATTCACAAAAATGGTTTTGGAGCTTCTCTGATATCAGAGGAACTTAGGAAAATTAAAATTGTAATTTTCTAAACAAATTGATTTTTATAATTATTTTAATATTTTTAATAATTAAAAAAATAATAGAATCATAAAAATATTAAAAATCACCAAAATGTCACATTTTAACTCTTAATCATTTAAGAACAAACCAAATATTTTTCCTAAGTCCCTAGAATAAGATATTGAATTTTAAAGGCTTAGTGTAATTTTTAATATTAAAAAATGTATTTTTCAACCTTTTCACCAAAATAGTTCTAATAAATCAAAGAAAAATCAGAAAAATATAAAATTTGTTTCTCTAGACTTCTTGAGGTCAGAGAGATTTAAGAAAAATATAAAATCTATTTTTTCAACTTTAATTTTATTTTAAAATTAATTAACACTCCAAAACTCAAAATAATTCTAATAAATAAAATATAATTCAAAAAAACCACCAAAATTGGTCGAAATGGTCCTCTGGTCATTAGGAACATCCCATAATTTTCTTAAGGACAGAAACATTCCCTTGGTCATGTTATTGAATTTTCCTTGAAAACACCTATTTTCCATTAAAAATAATTACATAAATAAATTAAATACAGAAAAATCACATCTAATGTCTTAATTGACATGTGAGTGAGGTTACATAAAAATTTCAAATTCATTTGAGCTTAATTTAGAGAGTTATAGTATTATTAAGCTTGAAGGGCAAAAGGGTAATTAAAAATTTCAACCCTTAATTAAAATTTTAGGATTAATCAAAAAGGGGAGGGTAAAATATTTGATTTTAAACTGATTTTGGATGATTGAAATTTAAATGATTGAGGTTAGAAACCTACTAACCATTTCAATTATAATTAAAATAAAACTTTAATTAACTAATTAATTGAAATTTTGGAAGAATAATAAATATTGGAATTATTAAAGTAAGGATATTATTAAGAAGATATTTATTCTTTAATTTAAAAATCCCTAAATAAATCACTTCAACAATACTTAATTCTTAAATTAAAAAAAAAGTTAAAATAATAATCCGAATTAATAATTAAAACTAAAATTAAATTAAAATCAAATTTAAACTAAATTAAAAATTAAGTCAAATTGAAATTAAATTAAAATTAATTTAAGCTAAATTAAAGTAAATTAAACTTAAATTAAAATCAAAATTAAATTAAATTAAATTAAAATTAAATTAAATCAAATTAAATTAAAATTAAAATTAAATTAAATTAAACCAAGTTAAATTTAAATCAAAAATCAAATCAAATTAAATTGAATTAAATTAAAATCATTTAACAACAAACCTAAATGAAATCATTAAGAATTAAATCTAAAATAACTTGAACACTATTCTAAACTTAAACTAATTTTTTATAATTAAGTCAAAATTAAAATTAAATCATTAAATTTAAATCATTAAAATACTTAATAAGTTGATTTGCCCTTTTAAAGCTCTTATTATTATAACTCTTAAATTAAGTATCAAGTGAAGTGTTACTTCACTTATAGGATATTCAAATGTCCTAGTTCACTGAGCAAGAGAGCAAAACTTAAACTCTTGGATGATTAATTCACTTGTATAATTAAATTCTCTTGGACTTAAAACAATCCCAGAAACATTGAAAAGATGTTTAGGACTCGTCCTAAGCACTTTCTCAATATGATGGGATATTTATAAGAACAATTGAACTTAATTATTCTTTGATGAAGAAAATCATCCTTAAACAGAAACACAAGAACCTAGACGTCGTAGGAGATGACTAGCAATAGGATTAGGAATTTGGTAGACAACCAAAACCTTTCCCTTAGCTTTACTTTGGTATATGTTGAAATACTTAAATGCCTTAACATGTGTTTTAAGTGCAGCTTGGGATGACGGGAAGACCCTCCAGGTACGCTTTTATTTAATTGCAATTTACTTTATTGCAAATTTACTTACATGCACTGTACTTTACTTTTCTTGCATGATAAACAACTGTTGCATGAAAACCAAAACCTTTAGGATAGCCCCTAAACTGAAACCAAAACTAAATTAAAAGTCATTGCAAGATAAGAAATCACCGCCACAATATTTCAAAATATAAAACAACTCAAAATTTAATCACAAACATAACAACAAAACTACAACTTTAACTAAACTAAAACGTCTCGTTGAATGATCGGGAATACCTCGGATGATGTAACCCACGTGTTGTTAACGAGAATTCCCACGGTCTAAATGAAAGTGTGGAACTCATTCGATTGAGTTTAGCGAAATTCATACTGGACTAAGTGAATTCGATGAAAATAACGGTGCCAGGATGACGGAACCGTGGGATCTTAATCGGTTCTGTTTAATCAACTTTAAGATTTGTTTTAATTAAAACACTAAAAAAAACACTTGGATTTTAAGATTCTCTCTAAACCAAAACACTTCTCTCATCTTAGGACTCCGAGGTGGTCGTTTGGTACGACATAAACCCTCACATCTTCGAGGCTGTTTGTATGATCATGTCATACTAATATAAGTCCTAATTAATTAAAACAGGCAAGATGAAACATTAAATAAATTCCTAAATTGAAGCCAAACAATAGGATAGTTTGGGAAGTTGCCAAGACTCTTCTTGGATCCTCATCTTCTCCTACTTCTCTTCCTTTGGATTCTTGAAATAAACTGTTCCTATTTCGAGCCATTCCCTTTTGAATTTCCAAAATTCAATCCTTTAAAACCTTAAACTTTGAAATTCTTGAGAGCAAAACCACTGATAATTATCGAGAGTTTTCTTAAATGATTCTCTTCATTTAAGATGTAATTAAGTATAGGGGCTTGCCCTTATAGGGAACTTTAAGAACCCAGGAAATATAAACCCTGCTTAATTCTTTTATATTAAGCAGGGGAACTTGTCTGCTTATAAAATTGGTTTGCAGACCAAACGGATGTCAAAAATCTTCTAGTTTATTTAATCGAGCCCCACTATCAAGTAGTGTGTCTATTCTTCGGGATAGATACACGGTTTGTGGTGTGGTGCTCGTTTATATAAACTATTTGGGATGTGAGATCGGTTTGATTTCATATCTTAAAATTTTCAAACATAAAATTATTTTTAAAATCAAAAGCTACTTTCTAAATTATATATATTTAAATTAAATTTAAAATTTGCTGACAATTTCTGTAGGCGACCCCTTTTTAAAATACAACACATAACCTAAAAATATGCCGACAAAGATTATCTGGTTTTTCATTTAGAACTTAATTTACTTTCGATTTGGCTAATTGAAATGTTAAAATATGTTGTTGAACATTAAGTTTGAAAGGATTTAATGTCCCACAACAATAATGAAAGATCCATTCAATTTCTATGGATGAATTGCGTAGTTCCTGGGAATTGAATGCAAATGAATAGGGAAATATGTTTTGATGGACTTCAATGTGGAGATTTCAGGGTGACAGGCTGAAATCCCCAAATTGGTTCTAAGATTAGTAACTAATATCAAAGGTTAACCTTCAGGTGAAGGGTGAGTGGGAACTCCGAAGTGAGAGCCAGTATCCTCCCAGCCTAGCCTTAGAGTTAGTGACTAAACTTAGGATATGTCAATGTTCTTTTCTTACTTAGAAGAGGGGCACTCTTTTAAGGGTAAAGAATCATCTATGCTTCTATTTGGCACAATAAAATAAATATTTTTTCCATATCAATCCACACATCATATTATCATTGCAAGAGGAAAGATACTTTTATCATATATCAAAAACCTTTCAAATACTTAGTTTAGTGTGTCTGTTAGTTAATTCTGTTTCTAAAGTTGCTAGAAGTAGTTGTAGTTTAATTAATCTTTACTGTTTCCTGCATAGTAGTAGTAAGTAGTAAACTTTAATTTCAAATTAAATATTGGATTCTAGTGCTACGTTACCTATATTGTGAACACTTTCTTATATACTCCAAATTTTCCTGTGGGATCGATAACTAGGACTCCATTAGAGCCATGTATTACTCGATACGATACGTATACATGCATTGAATGCTTAGACTTAACAAAATCATTATAAAATATATCAATTTGTGTTCATAAATTCTTTCAATATAAGTCCGAATGCATCATCCTACCACTTGTTGAATGACAAGTTGTGAGTCACCATAAATGGCGATGTATGTTATTTTCATTAGTTTTACTAATTCTAAATCGGTGATTAGAGCTTCATATTCTGCTTCATTATTGGTACACGGATCTGACAAGTGATAGGAGAATCTCAGCATCGCCTGATTTGGAGTTATGAAGATTAGACTGATTCCTTCTTTGCCGACTATCATTTTCTGTTGTCCTTTATCTCTTCGGGCTGATGACGCGTCGTCGAAGTACATTTCCCAATGTCTAGCACTGGGTTGCTCTATATGTAGTATATGTTTGTCTAGTAGATCATCATTGAGAGAGGACCCAGCTAGCAGTGGGTGCACTGTTAGAAAATCTAAGAGAATCTGCCCTTTGATAGACCGAAGGGGCACAAAAGTTATGTCAAATTATAATAGTATCATCGACCATCTTGCTAAGTGTCCGAAAATTATTGGTCGGGTCATCAAATATTGCAATGGATTAACTTTCGAAATCAGGTTGACCTTATGAGATAACATGTAGTGTCTAAGCTTTTGAGCTGCAAAAACCAAAGTTAGACATTGTTTCTCAATTGGAGGGTACTTTATTTCTGCCATTAGTAGAGCACTTTTTCTTTACCCTCATTATTGACTTGGGCAAGTAATGCCCCGATAGACTCGTCTAAAGTCGCAACATAAAGTATCAAGGGTCTACCCGGGATAGGGGCTACTAAGACAGGAGGTGTCGTTAGATATCGTTTAATATATTTGAAAGCTTGTTGACATGGCTCTCCCCAAATAAATGTGACATCCTTTTGAAGTAAGTTCAGAAAGGGGAGGCACCTTCCTGACAAATTGGATATAAAGCATCTTAGATATGCTAATTTTCCTTGAAAATATTGTAATTATTTCAAGGTTATGGGTGGAGGCATTTCTAATATCGCTTAAATATTTTCCAGGTCGATTTCGATTTTTTGATGACAGACAGAAATTTCCCGGGGGTAATGCCAAAAGAGCACTTCAAGGGATTCATCTTTAGATTGTATTGCCATAATCGTTCAAATACGATCCTCAAATCATTTAGGTGATTTTCCTTTACTTTGCTATTAATGACCAAATCGTCCACGTAGCATGCCACTTGGTTGTGAATGAGGTTATCGAAGATCTTTGTCATTGCTCTTTGATAAGTTGCTCCCGCATTCTTTAAACCAAACGGCATTACCGTGTAGCAGTAGATTCTGATTGGAGTTCTGAATGCTGTAAACGTTGCATCTTCTGGAGCCATCTTAATTTTATTGCAACCTGACGATCCATCCATGAAGGAGAAAATTTCATGTGACGACGCAATGTCCACTATGAGTTCCGGTATCAACAATGGGAACTCATCTTTCGGACATGCTTTATTCAAATCCCTGAAGTCGACACAAACTCGGATTTGTCCATTTTTCTTCTTTACTAGCATGACATTGGCAAACAATGTCGGATATTGTTCTTCCAGGACAAAGTTAGCGTCTATTAATTTCTTTATCTCTACCATAACTTTCTATTCTATTTTGAGGCGCATTCTTCTGGGAGCTTGCTTTACTGGTGTTGTACTTTGATCCACTCCTAGTCGGTGAACTGCAACCTCTGGAGATAGTCCAGGCATCTCGTCATAGCTCCAAGTGAAGCAATCTTTGAATTCTGACAGTAATCTGACCAAGTCTGTAACCTCTTCTTTGTTGAGCAGCAAACTTATAAAGTAGATCGGGGTTGCTCCTTGGTCCCGAGATTGATTTCTTTTAATTTGTCCACATTTGATTTGATTTCTTCTTCGAACTCTGGCGGAGCCTCTTCTATTGGTTGATCTTTGTATTCCTCTTGGATGTCCAGGCAATCTTCTTCTAGCTGACTAGTAACAACCATGCAAAATCCTAAATCATGGATAGGTCCAATCGTACCAAACCCAAGACCATCTTTTGAGTTGAGTTTCTTTCCTTTTTTATTCCATAATTTTTCTAATGATTGTAACTTATCTTTTGGCATTTGCTTTGATACATATCCTTACTGAATTAATTTTTGTACATTTGGTAAAAAGTAACCAAAAGGTAATTCCATTAATTCATCAGAATCATTTTCTTCGAGAATTGTGCAAGGTTCAGAAGTAGAAGGAGAAGCTTTATAAAACTTGATCGGTTTAAACCCATCATTATGGACTTCCTTGACTTCCATACTCTCGATCTTTTGAGGATGGATCGAAGTTAGAGTCATAGCTTGAACATAATGATTAATCGGATCATACATTGATTCATATTCATCCCTTTCTATGTCATCCGTAGAAATATCGAACTGAGGCCTCTTTTGACTTATCATCATTGATTCTTTATCTTCTTCGGAGCTTACTTCTACTTCAATGCTGATCGTCGGCTTCGTCCATTCAACAATCTAGTGAGTTCTTCCTCGACCACGTCCCCGGCCTCGACATCGGATGTGTGGGCTAAAAGAACCTCCACCAACTCGTTCTGAAGGAGTGGTGAGATTCGTTGAGCTAGAGCTGTATGGTCCCATTTTCGTAGTTCTTCTGAATCTTCGGCTTTACTTGTCACAAGTTCTCTTGAAAGTATTATTTTCTTCAGGGGAGCGTAGTATGTGGCGTCTTTGTGAATGCCTACTTCATGTATTGAGAAAGGCTATAAATTTCCCTTAATGCAATGTTCTTGTCCATCCTTGTAATACTTGATGCATTGGTGTAGTGACGATGGGACCATATTGTACTCGTGAAGCTACGGTCGGCCAAGCAGGGTATTGAACGATGTATCTGCATCGATAACATGGAATTTTGCATTTGTTACTGGATTTCTAACTTTTATTTGCAGCGTTATAGACCCGAGGGCTCTTTCTCCTTTTTGATTGAATCCTCTTAGCATCATTTTTTCCATAGAAAGTTCTCGAGCGTCGATGTCCAAGTAGGCTAATGTTCGCAGACTCATTATTTTGAGTGATGCTTGATCTATTAGCACTCTAGAAAGTATGAACCTGCCGATAATGACAGAAATGTAGAGTGGACGGTTGTGATCAACTGTACCGAGTAACAAATATTCATCGGTGAAGGTTACGCCAGGCTGTTCTTTCAAAGTGCAAACTTCATCTGAGGATGTGCTAGCCAACTATGCTAAGCAAATATCCGGATTAGGTAGAGCTTTGATCAGATTTTCTCTCATCTCCTTAGACAGGATCAGAGCGTCGTAAATGCTTAGTTTGGCTGGCAACTTCCTGAGATGAGCTAGCACATTATTATCCACTTTATTTGAACTTTTAATTTTATTTCGAGCTTGTATTTCTTCCGTTGCTGGAGATACCTCTTCTTAAGTAATTCCCTGTTTTTCTTTATCCATTGGAGTTGTCCTTGGCGGCAGTACTTTGCCACTTCTTAAATGTACTTTTATTTCTTATCCTTCTGGACCCATAAATCCTTCTATTACTGTATCTGGCTCTTCTATATCTGAAAAGTCCATGTTGATGGCAAGTAGAGTTCCTTTGCATTCGAGGACTGGCTCCTCACTTCCGGTGCTGTCATAGCCGGTGATGTCGATATCTTCTTCGTTCTCGTCAATATTGTCATAGGGAACAATCATGATTTGAGGATCATTTTGGGAATCAAAATTGGGGTTAGAGAGGTTGTGATTAGCTACGTCATCACTAGAGACAGTCAGAACATAACCAACTTCGTTTATATTATCATTATGGGTCCCTGGAGGGGCATAAGGATAATGGTACAAAGTCAGGGGTTCGAGGGGTTTCACCCCCAAATCTGAAACAACCAATCTAACAGGGGCAGCCTCTATCCTACCCTTTGCACTATCATCCTTAATTTTGTTCACGATCCGCTTCTTTCTCCATTCTTGTCGCGGTGGCTTCCTCGACGAAGCTTTAATCTTGTATTGGGCTAACGGTTGACTCTGGGCAACAATTTTCTTTGGAGTTGACTGGATCTGATCCGGGACTTTCTTGAGCTCATTCCAAATTGTGCTCCATTCGCCTTTGCCGGCGTACGGATCAATCAGAGAGATTGGCTCAGCTGAAATCACGTTTATAGAACCTCTTTCAGGTTCTTTCAAGTATTCCTTTGGTATTGTTTTACTCCCTTCCTTGTAATTCCGCTCGTGCCAATCCTTAAAACTAAAGCAGCTTTTTATGGTGTGTTTGTGCATCTGGTGGTAAGGGCAGAAGTTTGGCTGATCCTTCTTGTCTACCTCTTCTGGCTTCTTCAGCTCGAGCAATCTGAACTCGGGCTTCTTCATCAAATTCCTGAACATCTTTGTGTCGGCATATTTTTAGGTTGAGTGTTTTGTTTTGAAAAGAGGTCGCCTACAGAAATTGTCGGCGAATTCTTAATTTAATTTAAATAAATAATTTGAAAAGTAGTATTTGATTTTGAAAATAATTTTTAAATTTGAAGATTTTAAGATATGAAATCAAAGCTGATCTCACATCCCGAATAGTTTACATAAATGAGCACCGCAACACAAACCGTGTATCTATCCCGAAGAATAGACACACTGCTTGATAATGGGGCTCGATTAGATAAACTAGAAAGGTTTGTGACATCCGTTTGGTCTGCGAACCAATTTTATAAGCCGACAAGTTCCCCTGCTTAATATAAATGAATTAAGTAGGGTTTATATTACCTAGGTTCTTAAAATTCCCTATAAGGGCAAGCCCCTATAGTTAATTACATCTTAAGTGACGGGAATCACCTAAGAAAACTCTCGATAATAATCGGTAGTTACTGCTCTCAAGAATTTCAAAGTTTAAGTTTTCAAAGGATTGAATTTTGGAATTTCGATAGGGAATGGATCAAATTTGGAACATTTTATTTTGGGAATCCAAAGGAAGAAAGGTAGGAGAAATCACAGATTCAAAGCGAACTCCGGTAATTTCCCGACTATCCTATTGTTTGGCTTGGATTTAGGAAAGCCCTAATGTTTATTTAGTATTTTGATCTTGCCAATTTTAATTAATTAGGACTTATATTTGTATGATGCGATCACACAAATAGCCTCGAAGATGTGAGGGTTTATGTCGTATCGGACGACTACCTCGGAGTCCTAAGACCGGTTAGGGCTTAATTTACATGATATGATCATGCAAATGCCTAAGGAAGAGTTGAGGATTTATGTTGCACTAGGCAAACTTCCTCGAAGTCCTATGGCTTGGTTATTTAATTCTAAGAAAGTTTTCGTTGAAGTAGACTCGAGTTTTGTCGATGACGATGGCCGTGCTTGCCCACCATGCTCCGAGCTCCTTGTTGCAGAGGTTTAGTTTTAGAAGTCATAAATCGGGAGATGAGAGAAGTGTTCGGTTTAGAGAAAATCTTAAAATCCACGTGTTTTTTAATATTTTAATTAAACAAATCTTAAAGTTGATTATAACAACACCGGTTAAGCTCCCACGGTTCCATCCTTCCGGCATCGTTATTTTTATCGGATTCACTTAGTCCAGATGAATTTGCTAAACTCAACTGAATGAGTTCCACACTTTCATTTAGACCGTGGGAAATCCCGTTAGCAACACGTAGGTTACATCATCCGAGGTATTCCCGATCATCCAACAAGACGTTTTAATTTAGTTGTAGTTGTAGTTTTGTTGTTCGGTTTGTGATTAAATTTTGAGTTATTTTATATTTTGAAATGTTGTGGCGGTGAATTTTATCTTGTAATGACTTTCAATTTAGTTTTGGTTTCAGTTTTAGGGACTATCCTAAAGGTGTGAGTTTTCATGCAACAGTTGTTTATCATGCAAGAAAAGTAAGTGCGATGCGATTAAATAAATTGCAATAAGGTAAATTGCAATAAAATAAAAGCGTACCTGGAGGGTCTTCCCGTCATCCCAAGCTGCACTTAAAACACAATTAGAATATTTAAGCATTTAAAGCAAGTTCCTAGGTAAAGCTAAGGGAAGGGTTATGGTTTTCTACCAAGGTCCTACTCCTATAGCTAGTCATCTCCTATGACGTCCAGGTGTCGGTATTTTGGTTTGAGGACGATTTCCTTCATCAAAGAACAATTAAGTTCAATTGTTCTTATAAACATCCTATCATATCGAGGAAGTGCTTAAGACGAATCTTAAACATCTTTTCAATATTTCTAGGATTATTTTAAGTCCAAGAGAATTTAATTATACAAATGAATTAATCGTCCGGAGTTCAAGTTTTGTTATCTTGCTCGGTGAACTAGGACATTTGAATATCCTATAAGTGAGGTAACACTTCACTTAATACTCCATTTAGGAGTTGTGACAACAAAAGCTTTCGAGGCAAATTGATGTTCAAGTGATTTATGATTTAATTTAATTTCGAGTTAATGGATTTAAGTTTGGAATAGTGTTCAAGTTGTTTTAGATTTATTTTTGAATTCTTTATGTCTTAGGTGATGTTATTTTTAATTCAATTTAATTTAACTTTAATTTAATTTAATTTGGTTTAGTTTCAATTTTAATTTAATTTATTTAATTTAATCTAATTTTAATTTTAACTTGATTTTATTTTTTAATTTAATTTAATTTAATTTAATTTAATTTAATTTAATTTAATATGATTTAATTTAATTTAATTTAATTTAATTTAATTTAATTTGATTTAATTTAATTTAATTTAATTTAATTTAATTTAATTTAATTTGATTTAATTTGATTTAATTTAATATGTTTTAATTTAATTTAATTTAATTTAATTTAATTTAAATTTAAATTTAATTTTATTTTTAATTTTAATTTAATATTTTATTTTTTATGTTTTAAAGATGATTTAATTTTAATTGTTAAAGTATTAATTTAATTGAAATTTTAAAAGGATTTAATTTAAATAATTTAACTTTAATTTAATTTAATGATTAAGTCTTTTAGCATTTTAAATCTTAAATTTGGATTATCATTTTAATTAGGAATTAAATATTATTGAGATGATTAATTTAGGGATTCTTAAATTAAAAAACAAATCTCTTCCTAATAATATCCCTATTTTAATAATTTCAATTTTATTATTCTTCCAAATTTAATTAATTATTTGATTAAGGTTTATCTTAATTATTTTTAAATTATTTAGTAGGTTTCTACCATTTAGTTATTTAAATTTCAATCATCCAAATCAGATTAGGATCAAATATTTTACTCTTTCATTTTATTAAGCCTAAAGTTTTAATTAAGGGTTAAAATTTTAATTACCATTTTGCCCTTCAAGCTTAATAATTTCATAAGTCACTAAATTGAGCTTAGATGAATTTGAAATTTTTATGTGGCTTCACTCACATGTCAATTAAGACATTAGAGGAGAAAATGTGATTTTTCTGTATTTAATTTATTTATATAATTATTTTTGGTGGAAAATAGGGATTTCCAATAAAAATTTAATAATATGACCAAGGGAAAGTTTCTATCCTTAAGAAAATTATGGGACATTCCTAATGACTAGAGAACCACTTGGACCAATTTTGGTGATTTTTGGAATTATATTCGTTTTATTATAATTATTTTGGGTTTTGGAGTATTAATTAATTTAAAAATAAAATAAACGTTAAAAAATGAATTTTATATTTTTCAAAAATCTCTCTGATATCAAGGAAATCAGAGAACCAATTTTTACAATTTTTTGATTTTTCTTTGATTTATTAAAATTATTTTACTGGAAATGCTAAAAAATACATTTTTTTAATTTTAAAATTACCTTAGGGCTTTAAAATTTAATATCTCATCATATAGAATTAAGAAAAATATGGGGTTTGTTCCTAAGTGATTAAAATTCAAAATGTGACATTTTGGTGAATTTTATTATTTTTGTTATTTTTATTATTTTTTAATTATTAAAAATATTAAAATAATTCAAAAAATCAACTTTTTTAGAAAATTAAAATTTTAATTTTCTTAAATTCCCCTGATATCAGAGAGGCTCTAAAACCAATTTGGTGAATTTTTGAAAAGCATTTTGAAAGTTATGAATTTTTTAAGTTTAATTTTGGCTAAATGGCTTAATCAACCCATTTGATAGAGCTAACCAAGTCCAATTGACTTTAAACTTTTATGGTGGGTTCCTCTGATCCTAAAGGTCAGTGGAGAATTGATTTCAAGTCAATTTGATGTATGATTAGCTCTAATTAATTAAAACTCCATTTTGGGTGTTTAAGCCAATTAAGGTTATTCCAAGTGCGTTAACTCAAAACCTATTTTTCCTAGGGTCCTTTGGTCATAATAAACATCACCAAATTTTCCTAGAATTTATTTCACAATATGCTAATTATTGGAATTAAAATACTCAAACTAGCAACCTAGAGTTGAAAAATCAATAACTCTTCATAGGGATGGCCTCTGACTTTGAAAAATTCAGGGAATATTCCAAAATTCAGAGGCTTCAAAAGCCCTATGGTCTCATGCCATGGTGAATTGTATACATGCATGGAGAATTGAAAATGTGCAGAGAGTAAATAAATTATTAAAAATCAAATACTCAATGAAATTAAATGATTTCTTTTCCACATTATTCTCCTCTCGTTCACCGAGTAAGAGGGTATTTTTATTTTATTTTTATGATTTTTCTACACAAAGTTATGCATTTTTGAAGTTTAGGGTCAAAAATAAATAAAATATTTCATTTTCCCGCTCAATCGCCACGTGTCGCTCCCTGATTGGCTGGCGCGGTTCTGTTCATGGATGCAGCTACCGTCCAACTCCATCAGCGCCGTCCGTTGGATACACGCCAGATCGGACGGCTGCTGCTTCTCTCCCTAGTTCTATTCACCCAAAATCGTCCAACTTCAAACCTTGATATCTCCCTCGATTCTCAACGAAATTGAATGAATTTTTTTTTAAAATGATCGTCTAATCGAGTAGCACACATCTGTATGGTGATGATATACTTAAAACATGTGAATAATTACAAAAAATTAAAACATGCTCGGTTGGAGGAGAAAAAATTTGATACCTTTGTCCAAGAGGTGAGGCCTCAATTGGAAATGATTGGATTGAGCTTAGGAGTGCTTGGAGAAGCTTTGGGAACAATTTGGCAGAGTTTACCCAAGGTAATCTTTGCATCTCTTCCACTTGGTCATGGAGGTGGGGTTTAAATAAGGAAGGTTATGGTGGAGCATGGGTGGCCATGAAGGTTGGTTTGGTTCATTCATCAAGGTTTTTTGGCTGAGGAAAACTCACATGATTGAGCTTGATCTTGGTGCAATCAATTGGGTTATGCCATGTGTAAAGTCAAGGATTTAAATGGCATGGGTGTAAGGAGCATTTTTGGTCCAATTTGGGTCAATTCATGATTTTGGCTTGGTTCACTCACTAAGGCTTGATTTGGGCTGATGTGAGATCATTTGGGTCAGCCTCACATATGTGGTGAAGTCCCCATCCAAGGTGAGGTGGCCAATTTTGGTTAAAGTGTATCATGAATGGGGTTAAAAAAGGTTTAGTGAAGGCTTAAGAAAGGCTCCCTCTCCTTGCCATAAGTGGCATGGTGAGGTGGAAAGGGCTCCCCATGGCTTGCATATGGCTTATGCATGGCTCCATGACTTCATTTGGCTTGCTCATGGCTTGGGGAAAAGGTTGGCTCACTTGCATGGAAAAGGGTTATTTGGAATTTTGAAAACTTTGGATTCCATTGATGGGATTTGTCATGATGCTACAAATGGGTTGATTTCATGATGGTTTAAGACTTTGGTCAAATAGGATTATCAAAGGAATGATGAAGAAAAGATTTCATGTGGGCTTGGAAATGGACTTTAGGCTTTTAAAATTTGGTAAAGGTGGGCTTTTAAGAAGGTTTAAGGGAGTGGGCTTTTAGGTTAGAAAATGGGCTTTTGATTAGAAAAATTTGCAATGGGCCATGCCAAATAAATGTTGAGTTTTTTCTAAGGATGTGTCATGATTGATTTGAAACAAGTTTGGAGTGATTTGGGTTTGAATTGGGTTGGATTTGGGTTCATTTGGTACATGGGCCAATGTAAGTCAAATTGGGCTAATTTGGGCCAATGTTGGGCTAGGGTTGAAATTGTTGTAAAATTAATGTTGGGAAATGTTTATGGGAGTGTTTCAAAGAGGTTTTGACTTTGGTTGGGTTTTGATTTTGGGGTTTGGGCTTATTTGGGTTAGGTTTGGGTTTAGGTCAAGATTGGGTATTTTAGCTTTGGGTTGAATTCGAGTGGGGTTTGGGTCTAAATTTTGGGCAAATTATGTTAGTGTTTTGTTTGTGGGGATGTTAAGAAAGGTTTAGAAAAGATTTGGTGTTAATTGGAGTTGAATTGGGTGAGTTTGAGCTAAGTTTTGGTCATGGGTTCAAATTGGGCTTTAAGGTCAAAAGTGAAATTGGATTCAAATGTCAATCAAATTGGGCTTGGATTTGTTCTAGATTAGTGTTAGGGATGTTGAATAGAAGTTTAGAATTGAATTGGACCAGAATTTGGGTCAATTGGGTAGGTTTGGTTTGACATTGGGTTCCATTTGGGTTAAAAATGGGTCAAATTGGGGATTTTGATAAAAGTGGGGTAAATTGACAAAATTGGCCCATAGTGTAGTAAGATAAAATGAAATTGGGAATATTTGGGATTGTCTGGAATTTTCTGGGAATTTTCTGAATTTTTGAATTTTTTGGCTAAGAGGGGCATTTTGGGTATTTGGAGGGTATTGGGGGGTATTTTTGGAATTTTTGCTATTTTTGGCTATGGATGATCAATTTGATTGGTGAGGAAATGTTTAGGAATGGTTTTGGGGAATTTTGGGTGATTTGGAAATTTTGGAGGATTTGGGTAATTTCGAGGGTTTTGGGTAGAGCTGGCGGGTGTAGGGTCCCCGAGGTCAAAAATTAAAAATTTGGAAAATTGAAGATTGGGTAATTGTAAGTGGAATGAAATCATTTTGGTTGAGCCATGAAGCCATATCAAGCCCACATGAGCCATGAAGGGACTCATTTGAGGCATCCACTATGTTGTTCCTAACCTCTTAGCCGAGGGCTTAGGGGTTAAGGACCATCCATGTGAATCACCTTCATGAGTCGGGAGGTCAAGTTAGGTATGGGTGTGTTTTTAGGAGGTGTGTGAAAGTGTAGTGTATAGGTGTAGTGTGTGTGTAAGTCAGCCCTTCACTGGACCGTGCCACCTGGGCGGTCCTAAGGCCAAAGAGTCCTATAGGAACTCATCCTTTAAACTTCCACATTTGATTTCAACCCTCTAGGTGATTAGGGGTCTACAATCAAGTTTGTGGAGTTTGCAGGGAGTTAAGAAGTGGTTTGAATTTCTAAGTGGTGGGTCCCAATTCTAATCCTCTAGGATAGTCAAAGGAAAAGCCTAAGGCTAGATCCTAAGTACTAAAGAGAAGAAGAGAAGACCTCATCAAAAATGAGGTCAACACTTTGCTATAGCGTCGTCTTTAAAGGAGTAGTTCCTACGTAGTCGTTCTGACATTGTCGGACCCTATAGTCCATCTGTCCTGTATGACCTCTGCTGCTGACCAGACTGACTGCTCTACTGTGCACGAGGCTGACCATACTGCTGAGGCTGACTGCACTGAGGCATCTGACTGTGCTGCTGTGGCAACTGCTAAGCCTGAATCCTCATTGGCTGCTTTCCTTTGTCGACCGTTGCCACTACGCCATATCTCTTCTCGTATTCTTTAGAGGGTTTTGTTTTCTCTGTGTTTTCTGTAGGCTCCATGTGCTTGACTTCTTCCTGTAAGTTGCTGGCTTTGCTAAGTATCTTCTCGAAGGACTTGATGTAAGACCCTTAAGCATTAAGGCTACCGGACCGTGGATACTCTTGTGTAGTATCTCGATCGCGTGCTGTTCTTGTAACTGAGGTTCACATTTCATGCTCAAGTTTCTCCACCTCAGAATGTAGTCAACCAAGGTCTCATCGAGCTTCTATCGCTCCACCACGAGATCTCCTATGGTAACATGATGTCAAGCACCAGCGAATCTCTTCATGAATATGTTTTCCATTTCTGCAAAAGTCTTTACTGATCCATTGGGAAGCTTGGCATACCAATCGAACGCTATTCCTGACAGACTGCTGACAAACTGACTGACCAACAGAGCCTCACTTCCCCCTGTGTTGCAACAACTAGCTCTGAACTGTAATATGTGCTGGTGAGGATTTCTTGTGCCATCGAATGTCTTGAATGTCTGAGGCACGAAGCTTTTGGGGTAAGGTACAGCATCAAACTCCTCCGGGTAGGGTCTACCCTTTAAAACTGATGCTCCACCTTTAGACTGAGCCAATGCCTCCTGAACTTGCTATTCGACCATCTATTTAATGTCCTTCTCTGGCGGGTTTGGAGTCAGATCTCTTCTTAACTGCTCGTCTTCATCGGCTGAAGCGACTTCCCTTCTTTCATTGACGATGTGTATGATTTTGGGTTGGTTAATCTCAGGAGATGCTGCGGGACTTGACTCTGATTGCTTGTGAAGTGTAGCCATGACAGTCATGGCGGCAGTCATCTCCTACATTCTCTTTTCCAGAAGGCTAATCTATTCATCTCTTGTCAGGATGGTCCTCCACAACTCATCTGCGGTGTTCTCCTCTTTAGGAGCATCACGCGCAGATGACGTGGACCGAGTTTCAACCATGTTGACTTCTATGAATTCTTCGTCCATGTAATCTGACAGAAAGTAATCTTCAACATCAATATCCAATCATCGTCGTTTGGCTAATTCAGAAATTTCTGCTCAGAGCTTTCAAACTTTATCATCAACTGTTTTCTTTTTAGTCAATTTTAAATCCGTAAGCTTCCCTGGACTGTCACTTTTCTCTGTAACTGATTCAGAAGCAACGACGGTAGTGGCAAGGGTATCGGACTCATGATCCAATTTGTGGTCAACGGACCTTTCGGAATGTACTGGTATAATACCCTTCGGTAACCACACTTTCCTCTTAAAAGTCGATGCCTTGAGACGAGGTGTCTTGGTGGGGACATTGGGGTAACAAGGGGAAGTGTGCTCCCTAGTGTGTAGACCATGTACAGAGGAGAATAATCCTCTCTCATTCTTTCTCTTTCGGGGTTCCTTATGATCATCGGCAGCTGGTATTCTCGGGCCTAGCCGGGACTTGATTGACTTGTTTATAGTAATATCATTTGTAGCAGCTGTATCAACACGTTTTCCCAAATGGTGTCTGACAAAAACTCGATTAGGTCTTTCCATTTTAATAATTTTATCCTTAATTTCAAGGGATATTGCACATCTCATTATCTTGAGAAGCTTGGCGACAGAACACTCCTCTATTTTAGACAATCTTCTTAGAAGAGTGTGGCCTCGGATGATAGGTGTGGGCCTCCCCCTCACCTTATCATGAATATGTAGCGCTGAAAGTGTAGCGGCAATCCTATGGAACCTCTCATCTCCAGTAGTGTCAGCTAACGGGTGGAACCTGCTACCTCGAAGAAGAGGAGAGGTATCTGGTAAATCAAGTTCCTCCTTTTGAGGAATCTCATCAATTTATGGCAGACTTGCAACTTGTGTTATGGAAGCCTTGTGAATCTTGCTGTTGCGGTTTCTTTTTTGAGACGTGGTCGGCGGGGGAGGTCTAGAACTTGAGCCAATCTTGAAGACTACTGGTGGGGTAAGGATAGCATCATCAAAATTATCTTCTCACAAAATTTCTTTCCCTTTGGCAGATGGGAAAGTAGGCGCAGTGACGGCGATGCCGGTGGCAGTAGAGGTAACAACTCTCCTCGACACGGAGACGACTGACCTGACGGGATCAGTGGTTAGTTTCACCTTCTTATGAGAAGGGAAATCTTCATGGGAGCTCAGATCGAACTTAGCAGATGGTGCTTGAATTTTAGGAGTGGCAACTTTCACGACCACGAACAGAGCTTTCCCGAGTACTACTTCAAATTCTTTAAAGCCGGTCCCAAACTGAATCATTGATGCTGCAAGATGGGCCTCGCGGGAGGAGGGCAAGTTGCAGGAGAAATTCAGTGTGGGGGTTGACATCTTTAACTGTCAAGAGAAGCATTCCGAAGGTTAGTGAGAGCCAAAAACCTTATCATCATAGTGCAAACACTATGAAAAAGGTTGCTGTGTAGACTGGGGAAAATTTTATTTTATTTCAGTATTTTATTATCTTTTTATTTAATTTTTTAGGTTTTCATATGTTTGTTAAAAGGAATCTTAAGATTTAAGGAAGAGTGGGTCAATCTGTTGAAGACAGGATTAGACCCGAGAGGTACAAAAGGGAGGTGAAGTATGGGATTCTGTCGGACATCCCCTTCACAACGCAGATTGCCCTAGCGAAATTTGCTCGCTGACACTCCTATTGGGGGTCCGACCCCACAAGATCAAAAGGAAAACCTAAAGACTGCTGAACCCTTTTGTTAAGGAGTGACCAAACAGACGGTCCTGAAATCTAGAGGAGTTTGTCACACTTTCCCAATAAGGAAATGGGTGAAGTATGTCAACAGAAGAATGGTAATCTAACTCATGAGAGACATGAGCACATTACCGATATATGAATATAGTATTTCTTGATTGTAATGAAGAAAAAAACTCTCCCCAGCGAAGTCACCAGAAAACTGTCGGCCGTTAAAAACATTGTTGTTGTGAGGTTTGATATTTTTGAAAATGTTTAAAGTAAAGTTTTATAAAAATAGAAAATTCATTTTATTTAATATATATATGGGTTTTTGAATATAATAATTTTGGCGGATGTTAAATCAAACTGATTTCATACAAACGGTAGTTTAGATAATCAAGCGCTTCATCACAAGATATGTATCTATTCTGAAGAATAGATATATGACTTGGGATGAGGCTTGATCAAAAAAACTAAGGAATTCATGACATCCGTTTGGTTTGCGAACCAATTTTGACCGATAATTTCCCCTATCTAATACGAAGGAATTAGATAGGGTTTATATTAATCTAGGGTCTTTAACTTTCCTATAAGGGTAAGCCCCTATAATTAATTACATCTTAGATAACCTAAGTTACCTAAGAAAACTCTTGATATATATTAGGAAATATTTATATTCATGACTTCCAAAGGTAAGGTATTCAAAAAAAAAATGTGATAGTCGGAAATTTAATAGGTGAATGGCTCATATCTTGGAATATTTCATTTTATCAGAATCCAAAGGAGTGAGGGCCAGGGGAAGGACATAGATTCAAGGAAAATCTTGATGTCTTCCCAAGCTATCCTATGGTTTGGCTTTGATTTAGGATATTTATTTGGTGTTGCATCCTCTTGATTTAATTATTTAGGACTTACATTCACTTGATACTGATCATTTGAATGGCCTAAAAGATATGAGAATTTATGTCATACCTGATGACAACCTCGGAATCCTAAAGCGAGTTAGGATTTATGTTGCACAACATGGTTGCAGAAGGGCCTAAAGAAAATGTGAGGATTTATGCTGCACTAGGCATGCTACCTTGAAGTCCTATAGCTTGTTATTTAAACAAAGGAATGATTTTGCAGATGTAGACAAGTTTTGCTGTTGAAGATGGTCGTGCTGCCCACTATGCATGCTCCAAGCTCCTCGTTGTAGCAGGTTTAGTTTACAGAAGTGGATATTGAGGAGAGAAGAGACGTGTTATTTTTTTGGAAATATTTAAATTGAAGTGTCTTAATATTTTATTAGAGGAACATTAAAGTTGATTGTAGCAACACCGGTTAAGATCCCACGGTTCCATCATCCTGGCATCGCTATTTTTCATCGGATTCACTTAGCCCAAATGAATTTACTAAACTCAACTTAATGAGTTATGTACTTTCATTTATACCGTGGGAAAACCCGTTAGCAACACGTTAGTTTCCTCCTCCGAAGGATTTCTGATCATCCAACGAGACTTTTTAATTTAGTTACAATTGTGATTTTCATTTTGTTTGTGATTAAATTTTGAGATGTTTTATATATTAGATGTTGTGGCGGTGAATTTTATCTTATTTTAATTTTTTTTTAATTTTAATTTTTGTTTCAGTTTTGTAACTATCATAAAGGTTTTAGTTTTCATGCAAGGTGACATTGTTGTTTAGCATGCAAATTTGCAAGAAAATAGAGTACAGTAGAGTGCAGGTAAGTAAATTGCATTAATATAAAAGCATACCTGGTATGTCTTCCCGTCATCTCCACCTGAAACTTTAGTATTCTTGCAATAAACATTGATATTTTGCAGGAAAGTAAAACCTTATGGATATGTTCGTCACAAGCTTACATAGTTCTAGGTCATAACCCGGTGAATTCTATTCATTTATAAGTTTTCTTCAGTTTTCTTCATTTTAATAAATTTAATATGTGAAACGGTCTTACAAGGTGTCCAGAAGGCTTGTGAAAAGGTCTAGGAGAAACCTGGATATTTCACAATACTTTTGAACTTCCTTGAGGTCCTTTTGGACTTATCATAGTTATTAAATGATTTATCTCTTTCATACCCTTATGCTCAGTGAGCCAATGTTTTAGTCATCCCGAAAGGCGGGGTAATTATCATTTGGTGCTTTACTTGGGAATGTGAGTGGGCCTTTAGAGGCAAAATTTAACTTATGGAAGAATTTATCAAATTTTAGTGAGCTTGTAATATTTTAAAAGTAGTTTAAAATTAATTATGTTTTCTTTCTAATTCTTGCTAATTAATTCTTTTAATTAAGCCTAGCTCATTACTAAACCCTTAAGATTTCAGTAGATATTTTTATGTCTTTAGAAAAGAAAATTTCATGATTATGATCCTTATTGAAATATTGATTTATCATTAGACATCAAAAGAAGGGCATTAAATTAGTGGAATATTAACTTCTAAAATCAAACCCTAATCTTAACACTGTTTTTAATTTGATTTTTTTCTTCCAAATTATGGCAATTAAGGAAATTTAAATATTTAATTTGGATGTGACAAAATTGCATTGGGTTTCTACCATTTATCCCTTAATGTTTCAATCATCCAACATAATAATTAAGGTCATTTATTACCCTTTCCCCATTTTGATTAAGCCTAAATAATGATTAAAGCTAACTTTTCCAAAAGTACAATTTTACCCCTAAAGGCCTTTATCACATCATAATTCATTAAATTCAGCTCAAATGGTTTTGGAATTTTTATGTGACCCCACTTATGGGTTAATTAAAACATCAGAGGAGAAAATGTGATTTTTCAAATTTTAATTTAATTTATATGTTTATTTTGATGCAAAATAGGGGTTTTTAATGAAAATTCAAAAACTTGTTCAAAACAAATCATTTAACTTTGAAATTTTTATGGGAGGTAGAACTAGACAAGAGGACCAGTTGGACCAAATTTCGTGATTTTTTAAATTATATTTTAATTATTATAATTATTTTAATTTCTGGAGTATTTATTAAATAAAAAATATTTTGAAGGTGGAAAATTGAGTTTAATATTTTTATTAAATCCCTTTGAGGTGAGGGAACCAGAGAAATAATTTTTATATTTTTTTATTTTTATTTCAATTATTAAAATTATTTAGTAGAAAAATAAAAAAATTCATTTTTAGCTCGTTAAAAATTAATTTAAGCCTTTAAAATTTAATATCTTTATTTTGAGGCTTAGGAAAATTATGGGGATGGTCTCTAAGTGATTAGGAAACCAAATTTGGTAATTTGGTGATTTTTAATATTTTTGTGATTTTTATTATTTTTTTAATTATTTAAATATTTGAAATATGATTAAAAATGAAAATTTTATAAAAATTCCAATTTTTTTTTTAGAAAAATCCTTTGATCACAGAGAACTCCTAAAACCAATTTTACAATTTTTGGATTGTATTTTAATTATTAAAATTAGTTTAATCTTTAAAATTATTATTTCACTTAGAAAATTCATTTAAGTGACTAAATGAATTTCAAATGCAATGATATTTTTATGAGGAGTTTTCTGACCTTTAAAATATGGTAGAGAATTATTTTTTGGTTATTTCCATGTTTAATGAACTCAAATTAATTTAAATTCAGTTTTAAATGAAGTTGATAATTAGGTCATTTCTTAATGATTTAACTAGTGAAATTTTATACTAGGGTCCTCTGGTCATAGGAAACCTACCATGATTTTTTTGAATTTTTATATCCACAATGCTAATTTTTGTAATTAATTTATAAAAATAGATGCAAAAACTTAGAAAATATAGAACTCTCCATAGAGGTCTCCTCTGACTTTAGAAAAATCAGGGAAGATTCCTCATGACAGAGACTACAACATGTTAAAATGGCAAGTCGTGGTGAAATGTCTATATGCATGAAGAATTAAAAGACTATAGAGGGTATTTAATTAATTAAAAATCATACATGCATTAAATAAATTTCAAACTATTTCCACATTATTCTCCTCTGTTCACTGAGCAAGAGGGTATTTTTCTTTTATTTTTATGATTTTTTTAGGCTAAGATATGGATTTTTAAAGTTCAGGTGATTTAAATAATTCAGAAAATTCAGATTTTCCTACTTAACCACGTCAACCTATGGCGGATTAAACTCCCCATGTGGTGCGCTCCCATTCGACATCGCCAGCTGACTGAGATGCGACGTGGCCTGCGGTTCTATTTCATCTCCTCGTCCACTGCGATCAGAGCCATCCAACGAAAACACGCGTGATCCAACGGCTGCCCGTCTTCGTCCTCGTCTGGTTTGAACCCATGACTGTCCACACTAAAATCCTAATTTCTCAGCTTAGACTAAACCAAGTCACTTCAGGTTTGATCCTATGGACTCTTCTAAACATGGAAAACATATATATACGACTAATCATGGTTTAAATTAACTATAATTACATGGAGAATTCAGATAAGGTCGGGAAGAAGAAGAGGTCAATACCTTGGCTCTGAGAAGTGATGCTTCGATCAGAGATGCTCTACACCTTTGTTGGAGTCCCAGAAGCTCAGGGATGAAGCCTCTTGCCCTGGTGAATTGCCTAGATATGAAAGTGACCAGACCCGATTTGGAGCTTTGATGGAAGTCCCTGTTGGAGTGGCCTAGTGATGGGGCTTTCAGTGGGGAACTTCTTCTCTTACTGTGGGGATGGTGTGGGTGAGTTTAATTTGAGTTTGGTGGAGTTTAGGGAGAAGTCCTGTTTTGGACACAATTTTAAGCTCATAAAATGAGCTCAGACGAAGGATTTGGGGGCTGGAAAATGGTGGGGATTGGCTTCTCTATGTTGTGGAAAGTTTTGGTGTGATTTTGGCAGAGTTTTGTTAAGGTTTGGTTCAGTCCAAACTTTTGGCCGTGAAGGGTGGTGGCTTAAATAGCCATGGGCGGGTGGCTTCCAGGGCTTCAATTCAGGTGCAAAGAGCTGTCTAGGTGGAGCGCAGAGGAGCCCTAATGGAAATTTTAGGCTGACTTGACCATAGGGTGGAGTTTGGGTTTGGCCAAGTGTAAGGTGGCTCTCAGTTTGGGCTCCTCCTGCGACTAGGCTGGCGGCCAGGCCAGAGGAGGTGGCTGAGGGTCAGGTGAGCCAGTGGCTAGGCCTTAATGATGATTAATTGGGTTGTGATGGCTTTAGGTAAGGGATCTTCCAAGGTTTAGCCATTTTAGGAAGGAAATCCCCTAAATTATGGGACCCTTGGTCCATGGCTCACCTAGCTTGGGCTAGGTGGATCTAGGGTGGCCCCTAGGGTTCAGTTGGTGGCTGTGGAGGGGTTGGTTTGGTCACATTTGGTTCCATTTGATTAGGTTAGGTCATAAGTTCAATTTTGGGTCACATGGGTCAATGTTGGGCTAGGTTTGGTTTGAGATTGGTTTGAGCCCAAATGAATGAGCAAAATTGTGTATATGATTGCCAAAAATAATTTACGGAAGGATTAGAGTGGTTTTGGATTGGTTTGGGGGATCAATTTGGCTTGATTTGGATTTTGATCATTTTGGGGCAAGTTGGGTTAGCTTAGGTTTATGTTAGGCTAGAGTTTTGTCCAAGGCTAATTAAAGGCTCCAAATAGTCTTTGGGGATGTCATAAAGAGTTCCCAACATCAATTGGGTGGAAATTTGAGGTTTAGGGCAATCAATTTGGGAGATTTTGGGCATTTGGCATGTTTGGGTCAAAATTTGGTAAGCTTGGTTCAAGTGGATTTGAATGGGACTAAGATCCAAATTGTGGAAATTAATGGTTCAATTCAGTTTATGGGAGTGTTATGAAGGGTTTAGAATTTAAATTAGGGAGAAATTGATTGGTGTTAGGTCAATTTGGGGGATTTGGGTCACTTAGGCAAAATTGGGGATTTTGGGTTTTAAGTGAAATTGAACTCCAATTTGGGTCAAATTGAGCTTGGATTTGGTTTATATTGACATTAAAGATGTTGAATTAAAGTTTGGAATTGAAATTGGGCAAGATTGGGATCAATTGGCTAGACATTGGGTTTAATTTGGGTACTTTTGGGTTAAAATGAGTCAAATTGGGGCTTTTGGTTAAATTGGGCTAAATTGGCCAAATTGGGGCATGTGGTAGTTGAGAGAAATGAAATTGGGAATATTTGGGAGGTTTTGGGAATTTATAAGAAATTTTGAAATTTTAGGCTAAGAGGGGCATTTTGGTCATTTTGGGGATTTTTGGGGGAAATTTGATAATTTTGGGTAATTTTGGTTAATTTGAGTAGTAGAGAGTATTTTGGAATGATTTTTGGAAAATTATGGGTAATTTGGGTGATTTTGGAAATTTTGGGGGATTTTAGGGTCTTGGGGGTATTTTGGGTATTTTGGGGCAAAAGGGTTAAAAATTCAAAATCTTTGGGAAAAATGGGATTGGTTGAAGGTGAGCAAAATGAAATTGTTTAGGTTGAGCCATGGACCAAGGGTCACCCTCCTTTGGTCCTCTATGTGTTGGTACTATCCAAACCCTAGCTTGAGGCTAAGAGCTTGGGAAAACCACTTATATGAGTTTCGAAAGAGTTAGGGGATCAAAGTGGGATGTGTTTTGTTTAGGGTTGTGAGTGTAAAATGTAAGTGTGGTGTAAGCTCCAGACCTTCAGGGTAAATCTTAAGGCCTGACCACCTATAAGAGACTTCCCCTGGGCTTCCTTATGCTTGGTCTCTTCCTCCCAAAAGCTGGAGGTTAGGCCTTAAGCATATGAAAACTCCCAGTGAAGTGAGAAAAGTTTGAATTTCTATGGGGAAGAGTTCCATGACTAGTCTTCTAAGAAAGTCACCAGGAGAGTCTTATGGCTAGACCCTAGGCTATTCTAAAGAAATACTAGACCTCAATCAAAAGTGAGGTCAACACATCCTTAATTTTAAAAGCCTAAATTCAATCCCAAATTAATCACCCATGATTCATTTTTAAAAGCCCATAACTCAAGCCCACATGACATCTCCCCCTAATTCATCTAATCAAAATATCAAAGCTTGGACCATGGCACACATAATTGATTTCACCTATATTTAGCCTCATGACAATTTTTTATAAAATACTCCAAAAATTCTAAATCCATTTTCATTGAAGCCATGTAAGCCACATGTTAGCCACCAAGCCACATGCAAGCCACCTAGTCATGCCAAAGTTTCATGAAAGCTGTTAAACCACTTATAGCCAAAGGCGACCACTTTTTTAGATTTTCCAAAAAAGTGGTTAACTACTTTAATGACTCACCCAAACCCTTATGATTGAGACTTGTCCACCTAAGCCTCCATAAAGCTTAATCTTCATGACAAGTAAGGACAATTCATTTTCATGCCAAAGACCAAAAGTACACAAAAGTGAGCCAAGTCCACTTCCGTCTAAATCAAGTCAAACTCACATGATCACTAATCGCTAAAAAAAGATAAAATATAATAAAATAAAGAGTATATATCAAGCTCACATGACATAAAATGATAAAATAATAATAATAATAATAATAATAATAATAATAATAATAATAATAATAATAATAATAATAATGATGATAAATACATAAAATAAAAAAGAATAAAATAAAGAAAACAATGTTTTAAATAATATATATAAAAAAAGAGAGAGAGAGTAGCAAAGTTTTATGGACATATACATATATATAACTAAGGGTTTAAGAAAATTAAGAAAGAAAAAAAATACTTTTATTTATTTTTTTTTTTTTTGCCAAACTCCCTCACTCCCTCTCCTATGCTCTCTCATGATTTGGACAAAACAACCACAACAACAACAACAACAACAACAAAATATGAAAAAAAATGAAGAAAAGGCCTCATTCTATATAATTAAAACCTAAACTTCATAACACTTTGTTCTTACGATTCACATATTTAACACCAAGAGTTTGATATTTTCATGCAGACCACCAAAACTTCTATATATCCACACATACCACTCAAATATTATATATTTACATGCACACCACTCGAATCTAATGTATTTACATATTCGTTGCCTAAACTTTAAGGCTTTAGGGGCACTTTGCTTATTGTTTTGTATATTTAGATGTTTAACATCAAAGTTTGAATATCATGTGTACACATCATTCAAATCTTATACGTTTACACGCGTCACTTATAACTTGAATGTTGACATGCTTAGCACTAAATCTTATAGATTTCACATGCATGTTCTTTAAATTTATCTATTTACGAATACAATTTAATTTTATGAGTGATGTATGTGATATTAAAAATTTAGGTCTTAAGTTGGTGCCACATGGATAGGAAAATCAATAGGTTTTTTTTTTTAAATAAATACATAAACTTCACAAATGCATAACTTGGTGTAGAAATATTTTAAAAATAAAATAAAAATAACCTGTGCTCAGTGAGCAGAGAAGAATAATGTGGACTAAAATTAAAAAAAAAAAATTATATTTATATTTTTTTTAAATTAATTAAATACTCTGGAACTTGTCTATATCATAAATAATTAAATATTAATCATAAAAATGTTAAATTTGGAGGGTTTATTTTTCACATTATTAGGAATGTTATCTAATTTTTTCAAGGTTAGAGAGCACCTCTAATAATGGAAAACATAATTTTCAAGTTAAATCACCCCTATTTTTCGAATTAGAATTATAAAAAATGAAATATAAATAAAAAAATTACAAGAGTTAGATTTGTAGGTTGCATATAATTAGAGGATCTTAGGAAAAATATAAAATGGATTTAAAAAAATTAAAAATACCACTTTGTGTAACTAACTCATTAAAGATCAAGAGAAATCAAATAATTAAAATATAATCAGAAAAATCATGAAAACCAACCCAAATTAAAGAAAATGGTCAGAGAAACTCATCATCAAAAGTTAAAGTCAATTGAGTTGATTTGATCACTAAATTAGATTTACTAAGTAAAATGACAATTTTGGCATTAAAACAATTATAATGATTTAAATATAATTAAGAGAATTATAAAATTTGATTTTGGAGCTCCTAGTGACCAGAGGAACTTAAGAAAAATAAAAGTAAATTTAAAATGAATAATTGATTTTTGAGATATATTTTAATATTTAAATAATTAAAAATTAATTAAAAATCATAGAAATTACAAAAATATGAAAAGACACCAAAATGTCACATTTGGCTTCTTGATCACTTGGAAGCAATTAAAATAATTTTCCTAATTTTCTAAGTTAAGATATTAGTTTTTAAAAGCTCAAACTGAATTTTCCCTAATTTCCACTGAAATAATTGCAATAATTAAAATATAAATAAATAAAATATGAAACTTATTTTTATGAGTTCCTTGGACTTAGACAGATTTTGATAAAAATATAAAAATAATTTTTCACTTAAATAATATTTTATATTTAATTAATACTAAAAATAAATAAACAATATAATAATTAAATAAAAACTCAAAAAATCTTAAAAATTGGTCCAAATGATCCTTTAAGCTAGATTAACCTTATATAATTTTCCTAAGCACAGATCTTTTACTTTGGCAAATTTATTGAATTAATATTGTAAATCCTTGTTTTTATTCTAAAAAAATTATAAAAATTAAGTAAATTGAGAAAAATCACACTTTCTCTTATGATGTTTTAATTAACCCATAAGTGTGGTAACATAAAAATTTCAAAGTCATTTGAGTTTAATTTAATGAATTACGAGGTGTTAAGGCCTTAAAGGTAAAATGGTAATTTTAGGATTTAAGCCTTAATTAATATTTAGGTTTAAAAGTTGGGCAATTAATGATCATAAATTGGCATATCTAGATCATTGAAATGCAAAGGGATTAAGAGGAAGAAACCAATCTCACATTTTCCACTAAAAGGATAAAATTATAGTTTCCTAAAATATTATGATTTGGAAGTCAATTAAATGAAGTGATCCTAAGGTTAGTGGTTTGACTTTGGAAGTTAATAAGTCACTAATCTAATACCCCTAGTTGGTGTTTGAATGAAGATTTAATATTTGATAAGGATTAAATGACAGTTAACTTTTATAAAAACTACAAATCTTCCCATTAAGTCTCAAAGGGCTTAGTAGTGAGCTAGGCTTAATTAAAAATTGACTAATGAGATTTAGAAGAGGAAATATAATGACCTCTAAGCATTCTGAAACACTACAAGCCCAAATCTAAACCAATTGACTAAGTCCTTTAATCACCCCTAAGGGTTTTCACCCACGTAATTTATAAATGAAATATCAAACGATAGCTACCCCACTTCAAGGATAATTAAAACATCAAAGTTCATTGAACATAAGGGTATAGTGTGGATGAATCATTTAGCAACGTAATAAGTTTATGAGAACTCAAGATAATTCAATAGATTTGTAAAAGTTGTTTGGGGTTACACCATGAATACTTTTATAGTCATTTGGATATTTTGGAGGACTATTAAACCTATTATGCTTTGCTTAAAGAGGTCATCCTCATATGTAAGTAAGTAGGGACTCACCAAGTTATGAAATAATACTCGGTAGGCTCACTGTAGACTTTTTTTCCCTGCTTTTGCTTTATGCAATTTATTTAAATCTCTTGCAAAATTATATACTTATTGCAAAAGCTAATCATTCAGCTGGAAATGTGAGAAGAGGACTGTACACTTTTACATTATTCCAGCGCAATTTACTTTCATTTACTTTACTGTACCTTCTTTTCCCGTACTTTCTTGTTTAAAAACCTGCATTTGAAAACAACAAAACCAAACTTGCATGTCAAAACTAAAACTTTTAGGATAGCCACAATAACAAAAACAAAATCAAAAATCAATTTACAACAATCAAAATGTAAGACAACTCAAAATTTAATCACAAACAAAACAACAAAAAAATAATTGCAATTAAATTAAAATATCTTTATCGGATGATCGTGAATCCCTCGGAGGATGTAACCTATAGTTGTTAATGAGATTTCCCACAATTCAGATGAACTTATGGAACTCATTCATTTGAGTTTAATAAATTCATCTAGACTAAGTGAATACGAAGAAAATAGTGGTGCCAGAACGAGGGAACCGAGGGATTCTAACTGGTGTCACTATAATAAACTTAAACTTCCCCCTAATTAAGACACTTAATGACAACAAAACAAAACTTGAACTTTAGAGCACGACACTTTTCTCATCTCTGCAATTTGACATTTCTAAAACTAAACTTGCTGTAACGAGGAGGCTTGGAGCAAACATTGTGTCCAGCACGACCATCTTCAACAACAAATAGATCTACAACAACAAATCTTCTTAGAAATAATTAACAGGTCATAGGACTGCGAGGTAGTTTGCCTAATGCAACATAAACTTTCACTTTATCTTTTAGGTATTTGCACTTCATGCAATATAAGCCCTAACTCGCCTTAGGATTCTGATGTTGTCATCCAATATTACATAAATCCTCCTATCTTTCAGCCTATCACATGATTGGTATCAAGTGGATGTAAACCCTAGTAAACATAATAATATTTTTTTCTAAATCAAATCCAAACCATAGGATAGTCTGGGAAGTCACACAGATTCCTCTTGGATCTGTAGCATCCTCTAGTTTTTCTTCCTTTGAATTCTGAAAATAAACTGTTCCACCTTGCGCCTCTCTCATTTGACCTACACACTACTTTGGAAACCCTACCCTTTGGAGTTCATGAAAACAATATTTCCTGATATAAATTGAGAGTTTTCGTAGATGACTTCGGTCATTTAAGATGCAATTAACTATAGGAGCTTGTCCTTATAGGAAACTTTAAGAATCCATATAATATAAACCTTATTTAATCTTTTCATATCGAATAGGGGAACTAGTCGATCAACATAAATAGTTTCGCAAACTAAACGGATGTCATAGATTCTTTAGTTTATTTAATCGAGACTCACTAGTAAGTAATGTGTCTACTCCTCAGTATAGATCAATAGTTTGTTTTGTAATGCTCGTTTATTTAAACTATTGTTTATATGAGATCAGTTTGATTTCATATTTTCAAATTAAATATTACTTTTCCAAAACTATATCCATATTAAATTAAATATCTTTTAACAACCGACAGTCCGGCGGAGAGGTCACTCAACTATCAACAGGTGGGAAGAAAGGACAAAATAGATCGAGTTAGGGTTACAACTCAACACGTGCAAATCCTCCATAATCTTGCTATAAATAAGAGAGGATTAGGATATATAAATTAGAAATAATTCAAATATAGGAATTTTTATGTAATTAGATATCTTCTAAATGTGATTCATAATATATAATAGATTATATAGTTAGATATCTCTAAGTTAGGTTACCTAATATAAATTTTTTTAATATACACACTTCCTAATTTACATCCATTAGATTTAATAATTTCCATAAAATTTTATACATAAATAAATAAATAAAACTGAATAATGATCAAAATTCCCTCCAAAAGACATAATATTGTATGCATATAGAATTCTATGTTAATGAAGTTTATGTTACTCTTGGAGTTTTCGTCCTTGTCATTAACAATGTCTGTTCTCATTCAACAATTTTGATTTATTTAGTTAAAAGAAATAATATGAGTTAATTAGACATCACTAAAGATGGTTTATAAATAAACTTTTCTTACATATATGAAGCATGAAAATTTGTCTGAATTTACTTAAAAATTATGAAATGTTCAAATAGGATATGAAATGGCGAGGAAACCAAATATGCTACACAAATAATGATGAAGATTATGTTGCAAGCATGATTATGCTTCATTTTTTAAGTGAGATGGCTATGATGGCACCTACTAACAACCAATCATAGGAGAGAGAGCGTGCATGCTGGCGTGCCTAAATATGACTAGTAGTCCGGATGTGCATTGCTCACACTTAATATTTTCAACAAAAAAATGAACGTTATTTTTAATGTTTTCAAAAATAAGTTTATTTATTTCAGAAATTAAAATTAAAAATGCATAAAAATTGCACCATATACGAACATCTTTTAAAAATAAAAGCAAAAATAAAAACAAAATGAAGAATAAAAGATCCAAAATAAGTCATAACTCTAGAGACAGTAGCCTTCTTCTCAAACCTCTCCCATAGCCACTTCTTAGCTAACTTTCAACATGAATGATAAAATATAGAATTTTTATTTTCATTTATTTTTATTAAATTGTATAGCACATCTCTTGTTATTAACATGGCCCGGGCTGCTTATAAATATGGAGTGAGTTATTGACAATGTTTTACCTTGATGAAATTATTCTATACTTTCATGGCCAAATTTTCCACAAGAAATTACTAAAATATATCATTCTAATAATAGTATAATTTTAATCAAGTGAAGGGTTCCCAATGATAGTTTCTCTCTCATATTTCTTATTTTATTCTTCCCATCAAATGTAATCCTTATTTGAACAAGGTTTTCTTATATTCCCAAGAAGTCTTTTGGATGATCAAACAAGTTGTCCATTATTTTGAAGCTTAGAAAGGGACGGAATATTATTTGTGATCATCCTTACATGCAGATTAGAGTTGTACAACAAAATCACAGAAAATCAGCTTTAACTGACGGCAAAAATGAAGACTTTATGTGCTTCAAAAAAATTATATTAATTTTCGGGAGCTTAGCAACGGATTATCAAGCATGTGCACCTCAAGTACACCCATTCGTACATATGAATCATCCTCATCTAATATTATAAGTTGATTTTATATTTTTTGGCCAACATTTTTGCATATATTAATGTAATAATATGATTAAAATTTAAAATAAAATATAAAGAATCATATATAAGAAAAGCTCATAATGTCATCCAACTAATGGAAATTAATCATTTCGTAATTACTAATTCAAACCAAACTTGACATTCCACATATGGTTCCACACAAAGTAATACAAATTTTTTTGAAGGATTACAAACCACAACCAATCTCATACAATGCAAACATGCAGGTAGATAAACATTGCTAAATAAAAACAAAACATTGATGTAGAATATTGATAGAAGTACCAACCAAATTTTTTGCAAAACATGAAAAAAAATAATGAAAAATATGTTAGAAAAATCCGAGATTAAAAGAAATTTTAAAAAATAAAATTGAAACATGGTAGCAAAATATAATATTAATAATAATAATAATAAATGGTAGCAAAATATACCTAATGAAATGGATAATTAATGTCTATATTTCTCTATATTCTATGTTAATGCTTCCAACATCTAGGTTGGCAATGGATTTAAAGGCTTCTTGAGAGAGAAGCATAGTATTTTTAGCACAATTGTTACAACGATCGACGGCTTTAACAAGAACTCCGAAGTGAGTAGTGGCTTGCTCATTGCAGGCATGTTGTATGCCTTTATTTATTGCACACAGGCAATGCACCACATAATATTTCCCACATACTTTGCCACCATCCCATAATTCATCACTAACAGATGCTAAAGAATTTCCTTTATCGTCAAAATTGTAGATGCTGCAATTAGTCATTGCAAAAAATATATTAATAAAGTAAATAAATAAAAATTTACATTGGAAAGTGATTAGCACTTACGAACATAAGGTCTACTGTAGTAGGAGGCTACTCCTATCTTAGTTGTTAAAGCAACTGATGCAAGAGGAATAAACATTAAAATAGCAAAGAAAACACTCTCTTTCATAATTACTGATTACTACTCTTCCCTCAAATAATTCTGGCTTAATTAGTTATCTTTCGAATTATAAGAGAGGAAGAGTTGAGCCCTTTTATAGAAGAAGATTCCTTACTTTACTACAAGAAACTTTACCTTATAACTAATATTTTGACAGAAATTAAATTATTGAATGTTTTCTTATTGGAAAATGTCAACTATGGTCATTTTAAAGGTTTTGTATTGCAGAATTCCAAGAAATGATGTGTACCAAAGAACGGAGCCAACAATGTGCATATGCCAATGGGTATTTGAACTCTGCAATGTAAATAGTGAGAAAAGCAAGCCATGAACTCTATTTAATTTGTTCTTAGAATGCATAAGTTATGCATAAATTTGTAAAAGTTACCATGAAGTTTTAGGTTGCAACTTTTATGAATCGTATATTACATTGTAAAATATATGTGTATTTGAGTGCATATATATATATATACACACACATAATATAGCGAAGTTCATCAAGGATTAGGTGACTTCAACTATAGTTTAAAATAGTGTAAATGATTAATAACAAGATCATCTCGTGATATGATATTATTAAATATAAACTAAGAGTATTGTTGAGCATATGGTGCAAGCTTCAAGTTGTAAGAGATCCCTAGATATGGGAGAAAAAAAAGGAAGGACAAATTTAAATTTAAAAAAATTTAATACGATAAGCATGATTTTCTAGGATATGAAATATTGGGGTTGATTCCGCCACTTTAGGAATTATTACCACTTTATCCTATGACAGAGGTAACTACATTACAATTTAACTGATATTCTGATTTATAAATTGATAAGGCAATAGACTAGAAATCTATTCAAATTGAAGAGAGCTTAGTTCATTTTACTGATCAAAGGAGTACAAGCAACAGAGAGAGAATTATTATGTGATAGAAAGAGTTTTTATGATCATATATATTGGGAACACACAAGGCGTGGGATTACAAATAGCTATACCTGGGAAGCCCAAGAATTTTGTGGATGCTAAAAACTCATATTCATTAACTCTTCCATAAACAAAAATCATGTCCCAAGAAAAAGTAACGAAAATAAAACATGGACTCCTTTCATTAGAACCCTTTTGTTGAAACCACATATTTTGTTAGCTAATCTAAGTAAAATCTAAAATTTTTTCTATTATTATTTACTTTAACAAACGTTTCAAAAATAGAAGGCCTGCTGTGTACAATTTTAAGAATATCATTCCTAAAGAGTTTACTAAATAGAGAAACTAGAGTAAATAAAAATTTTTTGTTAAAGAAGTGTTTTCAAAAAGCGAAAATGAAATCCAACCTAGTGTAATATGACATTCATTTATTAAGTTAAAATCACAAGTCCACTGACTTAATTTCATGATGAAACAATTAATTTTAACTATTTGATACACAAACATAACAACTAACCTTCAAATCTATCAGAATTCAGAAGAATATATTGGCATTTGATAAAAACAATATGAACTAATCATAATGGATTGATAAAAACAATCTAACGGATCACAAAGACGGTCCATCACAAAAACTTATAAATGAATTAGATATAATCTAGAATAATTAAATTACAAAGGTCACTATCATATTAGAATAAGGCAAGTAATCAATAATAAGAGGATAATGAAAAATGATTAATATTTTTTTAAAATGGGGTATCTTAGTGCTCAACAATTCAGAGAAGGGTGTGCAGATAATGATCACACGCACTAATTATAACAAAAAATGAATTAATTAGAATAGATAAATACAAAGTAAAAATATCTAAAAGCAACATATACTAGTGAAGTGTTAGATGTCTCTATCATATACGTAGTAACCTAGACTTCAATCATCTAAGGATAATAGCATGAACTGATCCATCTAAGATGGTGGCCAAAAAGAAGGACAACAATACTAGCATGTGCAAGAATCTATGGGTGTAAATTACTTCGGTGAAGACCAATTAGCGAACTATTAGTGAATGCTAAAGACAAGATGGAAGTGGTTGGGATCAAGCAGGTTTCTCTGGTGAAAAGCAATGAGCTTGCAAAACTTGTTCATTTTTTTATTACATGGATAATCCACCAAATCCATCTCCTTCTTCATCAGATCTCTTAGCTCCTTAGCTGACTCCGTCTACTTCTGTAATTTTATTTTGTGTGTGTGTCTATGTGAGTGAGTGAATGTGTGTGTGTGTGTGTGTGTGTCAGAGAGAGAGAGAGAGAGAGAGAGAGAGCAAAATTAAGTAACAATAGTTCATGAAAGGGTTATTAATTCAATAGTTGTGAGGGTTTAATCCTTGAAGTCATTATAACAACCATATTGAGATTAATTTTCGATCATAGAAATTTGTAGTCACCAACTAGTAAATGCAAATAAGTTTGAGACATATTATGAACTGACTATGTAATTATTTAAGCATAAGATAGTTCATAGCATCAATAGAAAAGAACCCTTTTGAGATTTTGATAGTCCCAAAAGAAAAAAAAAGTCATTTAGCCATTCAAATATATTTTAAACTTTAATCCAAAATGATTAATAATTTAAACTACTTATTTAATAGAAGAAACTAAAGTACTACGGGCAAAGTTTCATTATTAATTACATATATGATACGACATATAAGAAAATTCTTGAAAAAAAGATTGTATTTATTATAGATAAACATAAGTTGACTCTAAATGTTTATGCTTTGTTTTCCTTAGGAAATGACAACAAACAACTATTTCTTGATAAAACATGCTCTTTCAATATATAAATGATTATGTAAACCCTCAAAATTTAAGTATGAGTTTTGAGCCCACATTTGCCGAGCAAATGTAAAATGATGGGGCAAATAGTCAAATCAAATATTAAATCAACTTTATTTTATTTTATTTTATTTTTAGACTCATTCTAAGAGCATAAAAGACAAGCGACTATGTAACAAAGAATTTTAAGGCCATCATGAGGAATTGAATTTGTTTAATTTGACTTGAATGGAAAAACACACCTAATAGTTCACTCGCCTTCTATTATTTAATATTTTGTGTGTCATATTTTTCCATAAAAGAAAACAAAACATTGAAAATGTCACATATTACAATGATATGAGACATTCACATACAATAATTATCTAATCTATTCACCAACATTCACAACCGTTAAAGCTGCTATAGGGCAGATAATTATATATGTATACAAATTTATGTGTTTAAGTAGGCCTCTAAAACAAATGCTCGTTTTTTGAGAACTACTCGTGCTTGGATCGTCAAGTAGCTCGTGTTTGATTTGGTTGTTAAGCAAGCAAGCCGAACACAAACTGCTTTTTTGAGCTAAATATATAAATTAGTCGAACACTAACAAAGTCCTAGTCATTTGTGTTCGGCTCACTTTTGCTTGAAGTAATTAACAATTAAGAAAAATATTATTTATTTTAGTTTTATATTAAATTTTATGCTGTATTTAAAAAATTGTGATATAAAAGATTAGGGTGTATAAAAGTAAAAACTAATGTTTAGGTGTAAGATATTGTTGTGTAAGAGAATTCGTGAGGATAGAGTAATGAATTATCATTTTGGCATTGCATGAGAATACATTGCACTTAGGTAATAACACAGAAAAGTAAAAAGACCTAAATATTTTACATGGAAAACCTAGAAAGATAAGAAAATCATGAGGCCTAACGAGCTAACTAGGAAGGGGATTGCACTTCGCCACATATAAGTCACCATGATTTCCTCAGACAATTCTGCTTGGTATCCTTCATTAGTGAATGCAATATTACGTATGGAAAAGAGTTGCGTATCATTGGCCTTGGTGAGTTCTAGGAGATGGTTGAGATTCCTTTGGCAATTGGATCAGTGATAGTACTAAAAGGAAACAATGTCGACCTCAAAAAACTGTATTCCGACAGTTCCGCAAAGAAGAATATCCATTACTTTCAAAAGGATGGATAACAGTAAGGTGCCCTTCAATTACTGGTCAGATTCTGGGTTGGAGGAGCTGCAACCTCTAGAGCTATGATTAACCAGACATAGCACACCTCTAAGTGCATTCAAAAGAACTTTTGTTCTAAAGAAAGTGTCTTAGGATGTGAGGTTGGACTCTAGGTAGCCCTTAGGACGAACGAAAGAGACTATCAGATAGAGGCTTGAAGATATGGGTACATGATCTACGGATGACAATCATTACATGTTTTGTTATAAAGTTAGAAGACGCTATTTTGTCAACATTTAAAGACAGAAACAAAAGTTATTTGCTCCTGACAGTTTCTTACAAAATTTGCAAATTTTGAGATTGCCACTTCATGCGATAGATTTGGAAAGCTATTGAGTCGAGTCCGTCTTGATTCTAAAAAAGAACTCAAGAATAAAGAACAAGACGAACAATGTAACTATAAGGCTAAACCTTCTAAAGTAAACCTCTAAACACGAAAAATGATGAAAAGAAAACAAATCAAATCAAAACAAAACAATTAATATCAAAGTTCAAACTCAAATTTTGCATTGGTCAGGTTGAGTCTTCACAACCTATCACTAACGTCATTTATTTTATTAGGTCGAAGTTTCCTTCCGTAGAAACTCTGGGTCCTCCATCTCACAAGGAAGATGTTAACTTGCTCTAACAACATAGAACTACACTCTTCTTAGTTCTTTGCCCCGTGTGGATGAGGTTTGGCCAGTTTTGTTGATATGAAACTGCATCTCTTTTCACTCGGATATTTTTTCGATCAACTATGGAGTTAGATGTGAGTCCCTCGGCAATCCTTCTCAATCTCATATACTTTATATAAATATTTTCACAATTTTCACAAATCTCCACAAATTCCATAAATTTACATAAATGTCAAAAATTTTCACAAATTCCATAAATTTTCATAAATGGCATAAATTTCCACCAATATCCACAAATACCTTAAATTTCCATAAATTCCCATCAATTCCACAAATTTCCATAAATTTTCACAAATTTTCACAAATTCCAAAAATTTCATATATGCCATAAATTTCCACAAATTTCTATAAATTTCATAAATTTTCATAAATGCCATAAATTTTCACAAATTTTCACAAATTCTGTAAATTTCCAAAAATGATATAAATTTCCACAAATTTCTAGAAATTCCATAAATTGCCATAAAATCTCATCAATTCCACAAATTTCCATAAATTTCCACAAATTCCCGTAAATACCATAAATTTCTGCAAATTTTCACAAATTCCAAAAATTTCCAAAAATGCCATAAATTTTCTCAAATTTCCACAAATCCCATAAATTTTCATGCATGCCATAAACTTTCACAAATATCCACAAATTTCATAAATTTCCATAAATGTCATAAATTTCCAAAAATTTCCACAAATTTCATAAATTCCCATCAATTCTACAAATTTTCATGAATTTCAACAAATTTCACAAATTCTGTAAATTTCATAAATTTCTAAAAATTCCATAAATTTTCATAAATTTTATAAATCCTTATAAATTTCCACAATTCCATAAATACCATAAATTCAAATTTTGAGGGTAAGAGTAAAACCACCTTAAATGGAGCAAGTTTTCTTCTTCCTTCAATAAGCCCTTAAATTGGATGTGAGTTCTTGTGCTTTCTTTCTCAAGTCATGTTCTTTCATTCACCCCATGGGTTAAATGCAAGCCTCCAACATTCTTTCCTAATGTGACATACACTTCCTTTGACTAGCTCTCAAGTTGGATGTGAGTTCCTGTGCTTTTCACTTTACCTAGTCCTCATATCAAATCAATTCACTAAAATATTAAATTAAAGTTTACATCTTCAAAATATATATAAAAACATGATGATCATTTATCTCAAAAGAAACAAATGAATGAGTAAATAAAATTCAAAACACGAACATCAAAAGAAAAAAATATTACATTTGAGACTCCCTTGGATACCTTTCCAAGTTCCCAGCAAGAGTTGTAAAATCTAAAACTTAGGTTCAATCTCAAATCTAAATTCGACCTATAGTCTGTCATAAGTATCTTTACTTTAACATCCTTTCAGGTTTGGTTAATCATTTCGGTCAACATCAATAAGCGCGACATGCTTATTTAGCACACCACACCTATTGGGGGTCCACGTATTGATCTCATTTTTTTTAGGCATGTTTCCCTCTCTAGAGCCTAAGATCTAGCCATAGGACTTCTTGTTGGTCGCCAAATTGGAAGTTGTTGTCTATGGAATGGGAATTCTATCGCTTGCTTTAAAATAGATTTCATTTAATGTGTACATAATTTTGGAAAGTAATTTTTTTAATTTTGAAAATACGAGACTAAACCGATCTTATATATTTGATAGTTTAAATAAATGAGCACTACAACATAAGCTATGCATCTACCCCAAAGAATAGGCACATTGCTTGGTAATGAGGCTCGATTAAATAAATTATAGAAATTATGACGTCTGTTTTGATCTGCGAAGTCTTTATGTTGACCGAAATGTTCCTCTATTTAATATGAAAGATTAGATAGAGTTTATATTAAGTTGGGTCCTTCAAGTTTCCTATAAGGGCAAGCCCTATAGCTAATTACATTTTAGACAACTGAAGTCACCTAGGAATACTCTCAATTTAGATCAGAGGTATCATCTTCATGAATTTCAAAGTTTAGAGTCTTCAAGGTCGAAGATGAAAAATTCAAGTGGGAAAGGATCAAGTTGGAATAGTTATTATGAAATCCAAATGAAGAAAAGTAGGAGATGTCACAGATCTTGAGGAAAGTCTCGGTGTGTTCCCAAACTATCCTATGGTTTGGCTTCGGCTTCGAAGAGAAATTATTTAATGTTTCATCCTGCCAATTTTATTATGTAGAGTTTACATTTCTTTGATATTGATCACACAAATAGTCTAGAAGATAAGAGAATTTATATTGTACCGAACGAAGACCTCGAAATCCTAAAATGATTTAGGGCTTATATTGCTCAAAATAATCGTGCAAAGGCCTAGAAATAACTTGAGGATTTATGTCTCACTAGGCGAACAACCTGACATGAACTGCATTTTTAATATACTTAAAAATATAAGAATTCAACATCACTACTAGAAGATCTAAATCCTCAGTAATAGCGCCAAAAACTTGACTTGGAGCATAATTTTAATTTTATTAACAATTATATATTATAATCTTTAATCGCAGAGTTACCTTTAAACGCAAGTATAAGTATGTCTCACGTAATACAGGGCTCTAGTAGAGTCCTGGATATCGATTCCATAGTGAATATTTAGAGGTTACAGACTTAGGATTATAGAATTCAATTCAGAATCACAACAAAATTGAAATTGCCTATCTGTCACTAATACGCAGTCGACACTACTATGAAGTTTAAATTGAACTAGATCTACTAACAATTAACTAATACTACTAAAGTTCAAATGTATATGCAAGAATATTTCTCATTTGTTAAGATATTTAAGTAAATAGATAATTATAATTAGTTTTAAAATTGATTTGTGCCAAATAGGAGCATACCTATTCTTTACCCTTTGGTCCAGGCATAAAGAACATTGACTAATCCTATGCCTGATTACTGAATCTGCGGCTAGGCTGGGAGGATACCGACTCTCACTTCGGAGCTCCCACGTTCCCCTCACCTGAGGGCTAACAATCTACACTTCAGCACCCAAATGATAGGAGCGAATTGAGGATTTTAGCCTGTCACTCTAAAATCTCCAATTCTACACCCGATTAATATTATTTCATTATTTATTTGCACCCTGCTTCCAAGGATTTTGATCTCCCTGAATCTCAGATGTAATCTTTACTATAGTTGTTAAACTCAACAGATTTTAACTATTCAATTGGCCAGATTGAAAGTAAATTAAGATCTAAGTTAAAGATTATCACAACTTATTTAAATCTTTTATGACACATTAATTCTATTTATCATATCACATAAATATCAAAACAAGGAGAAAGATAGAACAACTACTCAAAATTCATGGAGAAGATACAAAAAAACTTTGATTTCATATATAAAAGTAAAGTACTACAAACTAAATTAAATAAACACAACTTATCTTAATTCCTCCCCAAGCAAACTCCGTGAAGTTCCTCTAAATCTCTTCCTTCTTTACAGTGCACGGAACTCTCCTTAGAAATGGCAATGCAGAAGAGATCTCTCACTTCCCTTCCACTCTTACTATCCTTCGAAGAATTCCTCACAATCTCTATTTGAACTCACTAATTAAAACTAACTAATAAGAATGGACACTAGTGGACTCTCCAATTGAACACTAAGTAACTATTAGAAATCTCTAATAATACTTTTCACAGACTCTTAATGACTTTTTGAGGACTCCAAAAGGACCATTTTTCGGCCTAAAATGGTTCTTTTTCAAGTTATTGAAAAGTCTCGAAGGTTTTCCAGGCATCCCTTTGAAAATCTTCCTGATTCGACATATATTGTGAAAGAACCGCTGATCCCGCCGTTGGCGTCCTCGAGCTGCGCCGTCGGCAGCCTTCTAGAAACAGTGCCTTAAACTGACCCCGTCGTCGGTGACCTCGATCTTTGCCGTTGGCAGCCTCCCTTGGAATATATTCTGAACTCTCGGGAAAATCACACCATCGGCGCCATCGACCTCGCTATCGGCGTCCTAGGTCAAATTTGCATATTTTAGCCCTTTTTGCTTCAAATTCGCTCCTTTTTGCATATTTTTGCTCTTTTGTCCTTAAATCTTCATACCTGCAGAAAAACACCAAAAATACCATTCTTTAAAGTGCAATATCATCAAAATTAGTATAAAATAGGCATGAAAATCTTAACCTTTTTTCTTTAGGTCAAAATCCTCCAAACTTTAACTATTACTTATCCTCAAATTATCTTTAGTACTACATAAAAGTTATGATTCATTATGGTAAAGTTTTAATTCAGAAATACTATAATTTTGATTTAAATAAATATTATAGCAAGAATTCTTTGAAAAATTTTCAAGTAATTAGATTAATTCTGCAGGTATAAGGCTATCTAGTCATCAAGTCTAAGAGTTCTAGTCTTCTATTCATTTCAAGAATGACTATATGTTGCAATATCAATTCACTTAGAATATTCAGAAGATAGGAAATTCATGAGAATTCTATTAAGTAAGAAAACTAATCATAGATATAAGTTCAGAAATGCTTTTAGTTTTCCATTTAGGTTAATGCAAGTGAAGCCAATTTTTGATAAGGCATTTTCTCAAGCTTCTCCTCACTTACTTTTTTTCTTTTGGATTGTTTTTCAATCCTATATATTTTTCTTTTTGTTTGAGCGATTGCTTTTCAATCCTTTTCTTTTTCTTTTTTTTTCTTTTTTTTAAGTGAGGATTACTATATCTGGATAGCCTGTTAATAATTTTGAACTTCACTCTTCTTTTTCTAAATTTGAAACTTTCAAACATTCTTTACCTTATATGTACTTCATAGTTTTTACATCATTGAATCCCAATCTTTTCTTTCTCAACTAAATTCCTAAGACTCTTAATAATTCAAAATATAGTTTTTTTAACTTTAAATAGTTAACTATAGTCTTTTCATTTTATACCAAATATTTTAACCTACAAAATTAATTTTCATTACTAGAAATATTTCCTTGAATTTTCTATAATATTTAGGTTAAATCTAAATATAGTTATCTAAACTAAATTTTATCACAAAAAACATATTATAATTTTTGAAAATATGTTATTTGAGAACATATAATAGTTAAGATTTTTCTTCACTCCCCCAAACTTAAAGTTTTCTATAATAAAAATAATACAGGGTAGAAAAAAAATCTAAATATAAAAGTCATACCTTTGCACTTTAAGCATTTTTGTCTTTTTAAAATTTGTAGGTTCTTCTCAAAATATTCTTACTTCAACTGCTTTGTAATATTAAAAAACCTTTCCACAGACATAAAAGTTTAGAGAAATTATTGGGGTAATGAAATTTTAAAATAAGTATATAAAACTAAACATTAAACTACAACAACTAATACACTACACAGGTCATATGCATTTCACAACACAGAATAAATAGTTTACTATTTTAAACTAAAAGGTTCACAATTACAATTACAATAACAAATATCTAGAAACATTCAGAAATGAAAATGCAAACTGCAAATCTAAACACATATCCTAGAAACAAGCATAGTCCACAGAATACAATAAAAATCAAATACAATAACAAAACTAAAACAAACAAATACATCACATCACTATCACAAAGATCAATGATCAAAATCCCATACAAATTCCTCATCACCCTGGTCAGCAGGAGGATTGGGCTGATACTGAGTATACCGAGGGCATTCTGGAAAAATGACATCAGGCTCTCCTCTGTAGTATCTGGTCTGAGCATCATAATATGTCATATCAAAATCAGAGTGCCTCTGAAGATACTATCGTGATCATGTCTTCTCTCTAATCCTTCAATCCTGTGATCAATTCTTTCTAATTTTTCATCCAACTGCTCAAAAAGTTTCCTCTGCAGGGTCATGGCATTCATCAAATCATATAAGGTAGGGGGACTAGAGGCAGGAGGGTCATAACTAGTATAAGAAATGTCTCTACTAGTAGAAGTTCCTTGCTTCTACTTCTTGTTCTCCATTCCTCATGGTATTCATAAGTCTTTATATTTGCTTTACTAATTGGTTTCATCGGATACACCCATTCCTCATTATCTCTCGCTTCAACTCCAGATAATTGACAAAGTGCATAAATAAGTCCAGGATGCCCTAAATATCCACTTGTCTCACTCTTTGTAGTGGCCATAATATTCTTATAAATTATTCTCCCCACATTAATGCTTCTGTTGTTCTGAATACAGAAATTCAGAACAGCTCTATCTCTCGAGACTTCACTATGATGGTAGGTGGGTAGCAGAGTCAAACAAATGAAATAATGTCATGCCTTAGCAGTGGCATTCATCATGGACAATGGAAAGTTAATCCGTTCAAAATTTTTAATTTTCCAAACTCCTTTCCCATCAGTGAGAAAGTCAATATTGTTCAATGGACCTTCCATTGTTCCAAATGTTTCATACTCGCTAGAAAAATAGTCGTGAAGCTCATAAAAGTGTTAATGTGGTTAGCATTAAAGTCGACGGAGAATCCTCTTACTCGGACTGGTTCATCATCAAGTTGAGTAATATTGAAGTAGAACTCCCTCACAACTTTAATAGTTGCTCTGTTGGGTGTGTAGCAAAAATTCTCCCATCCTCTCTCCTTGATAACTTGTTCCACTTCTCCTCCAGAATTTTTGAAAACTCGATCTTGGATGCATTTCTTACTTTGAAAGATTGAAGTATATCTCGCTTGTGCTTTTGCATTTACGAATCGAGTCTCATCGTGTTTGAGTCTTCTCTTTTGTCGTGGAGCCATTGTTTGATTTATCAAAATCATGAAAATCTAAACTAATCTCCAAAATAATAATACAATGGTATCTAAAGGGGGTTTAAAGTAATCTAAATCAATTTCCATGAATTTCTTCCATGTTTTTTCTACATATTTTCAATTTTCTTAAAATTTCTTAATGTGGAAGAAATTCATGGTGGAAATAAAAAATTTTTACATGGAGTGAAGCTCTTACCAAGGGAAGATGAAATTCGTTGTTAGAATTTGTTGAAATCGCTCCAAATCCGAGATCTATCAAGCCCTAGGTCAACTTTTCAGGTAAAACGGGGAAGAACACGGTGAATAGTGGCATTTGACCGGTCAAAATCACGGTAAATAGGTAATTTTCGTAATCTCGCCATCAGCAGCCTCGAGCGCGCCGTTGACGGGCTCTATTGAATTAAATTCAATTCTTCTTGGGAAAATCGTGTCGACCGCGGCTTCGAGCGTGCTGTCGGCGAGATTCTCAAAAATTGATCATTTTTTAATTTTTTGCGATTTCAATCAATTTTAAGCCTCGTCGTCATCCGTTCTATCATTTTTATCACATATTTTAAGTGATTAAGTGATGTATTAACACAAAATAACATACACACAACAAAACTTAACATTTATATATTAAATCCAAGTGTTTACAACACACAATACGTAACACTTATAAATAGGTATTTTCTCAACCTAAATCCATTAAATCAGCGTCGCAATCCAAACCACAACACTCAAAATGCTGAGAACAAACATTTTCAATTATTATCTCATCTATACTGAGATTAAAAAGCAAACTACTAAAGCAAACACAATAAACAAAGTTCAAATCAAACACATCATAATGAAATAAGCAAATCAATTCTACTACTCTTCAGAATCTGTATTGGTTTCTCCTCTGATATCACCCATTGCTTGAACATAAACAAACAAGTTGTAAAAAGGTCTGAATGGGAATTCTTCAGTTAAATCTTCATCAATCCAAACCATCTTCTTCATCAAGCGTATCAAACTCACTTCAAATTACCCAGTATGATCAAAATGCTCCTTCATCCTCCAATCAATATGATCAAAGAAATCAGACATATTGTTAACTGTACTCATTAAATTTTGTACCTGTTTCTCCAGATTCTTGATTCGGTGTAAGATCATCGGTGTCTTGTCCGCTACTAGAGGTTGAATATGAACAGAATTCTGAGATGCTTGATCCATGATCACTCCAGTGTCTTTGTCCTCGTCATTGGCTGGGAACATACGAGTTGGGTCTAAATGTTTCCGGGGTAGCAAAATTTTCTCCCAAATCTCGTACGAAACTTGAAACAAACTGCATAATGAAAAGATTGTTGAAGGATGTCCAAGCCCTTAAGATGATCCTTGAACGATCAGGCCAAACACAGACTTCACAATAATTGATCTAATATCAATGGCCATCACATTTGAATGCAGTAGTTCAAAATTGCACTTTCTTTCTTAACTTTGCCAATTTTCATTGTTGGCAATAACTTTGCAGATATGAAAAAGTGTCAATTCTTTGAAACAAGATTTAAAAGTGTTACAGAAAAATTAACATACCCGTTTTCTCTAACTTCCCAGTAATCGGTTTCGTCCGTCAAATACTGGTATATTTCATTTATATTGTCTCTTGTCGGTACGAAATTTGAATAATGACAGACAGGAACATTCTCAAGCATATATAACTCATTATACATAATAAACTGCAATTAAAATATTTAAGTTCCCAAATGAAGGAATAAATGGTCCAATGAAATTTAATCCCCAAAATTAAAAAATTTCTACTTCTAACATGAAATTCAGAGGCATTTCATTTCTTCTAGATATATTACCTACTCGTTGGCATCTATCACAAGTTTTGATATATCTGTAAACATCTCTAAAAAGAGTAGGCCAATAAAATCCAACTTGCAAAATTTTATGCGCAGTTTTGTCAATGTCAAAATGTCCTTCAAATTCAGTATCGTGGCATTTCTGAATAATCTGTTCAGTTTCTTCATAAGGCACACATCTTCTAATAATAAGATCATTACATTGCTTATATAAATGTGGTTCATCCCCAAAATATGCCTTTGCATCATGAATAAATTTTTTTTGTTGCTTCAGAGTTAGCATAGGTGGCAAAATATCGCTTACTATATAGTTAACAATATCAGTATACCAAGTTATTTTCCACTCATTTATATTATAAAGTTTTTCATCAGGGAAACTGTCTGTAATTTCATTATCGGTGTCAGATGATTCATGATATTCCAGTCTTGACAAATGATCAGCAATTTGATTGTCAGTTCCTTTTCTATCAATCACCACAAAAATGAATTTTTGCATTAAAAGTACCCATCTAATTAATCTTCGTTTAGTATGCTTCTTTTGCATGAGATATTTAATGACAGAATGATTAATATGCACAATACATTTAGTTCCAATTAAATATGATCTAAATTTATCAAAAGCATACACAATAGCCAGTAACTCTTTTTCAGTAACTGAGTAGTTAATTTGAACATCGTTAAGAGTTCTACTAGCATAGTATATAACTTTAAAAATTTTATCATATCTTTGACCAAGAACAGCTCCAATAGCGTAATCACTAGCATCGTACATTAATTCAAATGCTTTCTCCCAATCAGGTGAACTATTACAGGTGCTGTGATTAGTTTATCCTTTAACAATTCAAAGGCATTCAAGCAGTCTTCGGTAAATTCAAATTTCTTATCTTTTTCTAAAATTTGGCATAGAGGTTTGGTAATTTTTGAAAAATCTTTAATATAGCGCCTATAGAAACCAGCATGTCCAAGAAAACTTCTTACCCCTCTCACTGTAGTAGGAGGTGGTAATTTAGCTATTACTTGAATTTTTGCAGGGTCTACTTCCATGCCATTTTCTGAAATTTTATATCCTAATACAATTCCTCCTGCAACCATAAATTGAAATTTCTCCCAATTTAGAACTAAGTTAGTTCTTTCGCATATCTCCAAAACTTTTTTAAGATGAGTTAAGTATGCATCAAATGATGTTCCAAACACAAAAAAAATCATCCATAAATACTTCTATTCCATTATCTATTAACTTACTAATGATAGACATCATACATCTCTGGAATGTTCCAGGTGCATTACATAGTCCAAAAGGAATTCTTCGAAAAGCAAAAGTTCTATAAGGACTAGTAAAAGTTGTTTTCTCTTGATCCTCAGGAGCAATAGGTATTTGATGGTAACCGGTATATCCATCCAGAAAGTAATAGTACTTGTGTCCAGCAAGTCTATCCAACATTTGGTCTAGAAAAGGAAGAGGAAAGTGATCTTTTCTGGTGACGGCATTTAATTTTCGATAATTAATACAAATACGTCAAGTAGAAACTTGTCTAATAGGTATTAATTCATTATTTTCATTTGCTTCGACAGTCACTCCTCCTTTCTTAGAAACACAATGAATTGGACTTACCCAAGTACTAGCCGAAATAAGATATATAATTTCAGCATCTAACCAGTTTAAAATCTCTTTTTTAACTACATCTTTCATTATAGGGTTCAATCTCCTTTGAGGGTCAATTCTTGGTTTATATTCTTCATTTAATAAAATTTTGTGCATACAAATCAAAGAACTAATTCCTTTAATATCAGCTAAAGTCCAACCAAAAGCTTTTTTGTATTTTTTTTATGTATCCATTAATTTTTGTTCTTGAATTTCATTTAAGTCTGTGGATACAATTACTGGTAATGTTGAAACTCTCCTAAAAATACATACTTCAAATGATTTGGAAGACTATTTAATTCAAGTTTAGGGGGTTTTACAACAGATGGATTTAATGTTTTGTTTTCTAGTGCTGTTGAGTTTAATGTTTCAAATTTCTCCTGAATATAACCAGCTTCTTCACTATATATTTTATCATAATTATCTTTTTCTAAATCTTCTTTTTCTTCATAATTTTTCTTGAAATATTCTCTTTTCAGATAATCACACATATCCATTCTGAAACATTCATCATCTTTTTCTATTGAAGGATATTTCATTGACTTTGAGATGTTAAAGGTTACTTCTTGATCATTTACTCTCATTGTCAATTCTCCTTTTTGAACATCTATCATTGCTCTTCCTGTAGCTAGAAATGGTCTTCCTATAATGATTGAAATTTCTTTAGCTTCTTCCATATCTAAAATGATAAAGTCCACATGAAAGATAAACTTATCAACCTTGACCAGAACATCTTCTACAACTCCCTTAGGATGTGTAATAGATCGATCAGCTAATTGTAGAGTTACTGAAGTTGGTGATATTTCTCTAATTCCCAACCTTTTAAAAGTTGATAAAGGCATCAAATTTATGCTAGCTCCCAAATCACATAAAGCTCGCCCATAAAATTTTTCACCAAAAGCACGCAGGATAGTGAAACTACGAGGATCTTTAAGTTTTTCAGGAAGCATTCTTTGAATTATTGCACTACACTCTTCACTGAGTGCAACAGTCTCATGATCTAGTAACTTCCTCTTTTTGTTGAGTATAACCTTCATAAATTTAACATAATCAGACATTTGTTTCAAAGCTTCAACAAAAGGAAAATTTATTGACAATTTTTTCAAAATGTCTAAGAATTTAGCAAATCTTTTTCCTTTATCTTGTTGCTTTAGTCTTTGAGGAAATGGTGGTGGAGGTTTTTCAACAGTAATTTTCATAGGTTTCAGAGGAAAATCAGGATATAAACTTTCATTTTCTCCTTCAGTTTCTTCTTTTTTCTTTTCAACTACAGTTTCTTTTTGAACTCTAGTTTCCAACTCTTTTCCACTTCTCAATTGAATAGCCTTAATTTGCTCTTTTCCTTGATCTTTAGGATTTACTTCAACATTGCTAGGAAAAGTTCCAACAGGTCTATTGCTGAGTGCAGTAGCAATTTGCCCCAATTGGTTTTCTATGTTTTTAATAGAAGCTCCTTGACTTTGTAATTAATTACCCATATTCAAAACTAATTCTTCCATAGAAAACTTCTTCTCCTTAAATTGTGAATTATTATAAAAACCCGGTGGATTAGAAGGTCTATAATTAGAATTTCCCTGGTTGTTTATATTTCCTAATGGGTTTGACGAATTCTTCCCCACCGAGGATTAACGAGATTTACATTACCTTGGTTTTTCCAATTAAAGTTTGGATGATTTTTCCAACCTGGATTATAATAGTTTGAATAAGGGTTATTTTGTCTATTATTTATTACATTTATAGTTTCATATGAAGATTGAGCATCTACAATTTGTCCTAATGAAGTTTCTTCTAACATTGGAGGTGTTTGAGAATGATTCATTCCGTATTGATCTATTTTCTTTTAAAGAGCAGCAATTTGAGAAACTATCATAGTTAAAGCAACAAAATCATGAATACTGGCTACTCTCTTAGGATTTACCCTTTCAACAGGACATTGAAAATTAATTGTAGTCATTTCTTCTATTAACGCATAAGCTTCTTCAAAAGGTTTAGACATTAGTGATTGACCTGACCCGCAAATACGCAATAATTTTTTCTTCCAAAAGATGGCCAAAATCTTTGATGACCCAATTTATAAATAGCGGCTAGTGTGAAAAATCAAAATATTGCAAAATTGTAGAAAATATATCACACTTCACCTTGAATAACCCGCACATGGCCTTCGATTACCCAAGGATTCATGTGATATCTACTAGTTAAGAACTCATCTCCGGATAGGTCTCAGAATTCTTCAACAGATTTTAACATTTCAAATGGCCAGTTTAAAAAGTAAATTAAGTTCAGGTATTAATATCATCACAATAATTTTTAAAATTAAGTTTAAATTCTCCAACGAAATCAAATTATCATTATTATCTTTTCATGGTTGAAAGGAGAATGAAAAGTAACTACACGGAACACATTGAATTCACACAACAAAATATATTTATAAAACTTTGAACTGAGTTACAAATACTTATCTGGAATGTTTCTTCAAGTGATCCTTTGTATCCTAATGACTTCAACGCAAAGCACAAGACTTCAACAACACCAACTCTTATAAACTCTCACTTACTACTCAAGGAATTGAGTAGTAACACTCAAAATAACCAAAATAAGCTCACTAAACACTTAAGAAAAATTTTTGGGGGCTCTCTAAAATTATTTTTGGGTGCAGGAGAGCTCTCTTTTTCTGTAGAAATGTCTCCTATTTATAGAACTTCGAAAATGACCAGGGGTTGCTTAAAGCACCTCTTCAAAATTCGTCAAAATTCATTGAATCTTCTAGAAAGTAACTGTGGCGCCTAGACGTCGGGATCTGGCGCCTAGGCGTTGGACTCCGTGACCAGGTCTTCACACCCCTTCATTTTGGATTGCACCTCTTCTCGATTAAAACCATTTTCCTGTGTCCAGATGCATTTTATCACATGTCAATGTATCAGGAGTAACTTCCAATCATCTAGAAGGTCTGATAACCGCTTAACACCGTCAAAAATAACTGCCCAAAGTTGTCAAAAATCTTAACTGCTTCAGTATCGAACTGGCGCCTAAGCGCCGGATTCTGGCGCCTAGGCGCTAGACCTATAATTTTGGCAACTTTGCTTTTTAGCTCTATTTATTCTCCTTTCTGCTACTTTTTCCTCTTTTTTTCTTCTTGAACTCTTTTTTTCATCACCTATATCCAAAAACATAGAAATACCTTTCATTAAAGCATAATATCCTTATAAATTGAATCATAAATAAGGCATAAAAATAAATACTTTTTAAGTGGATCAAATTCCCCCAAACTTAAATGTTACTTGTCCTCAAGTAACACTTTTTATTACCTAAAATGTATAACATCTTGAATGAAGTTTAAATATTTAATATTCCTTATAATTTTTTGTTTTATAAATGCTCTAGTAAATCATTAACCAAATTTCACTAATTAAGGTTAATTTTAAGAATTTAAAGAATACTTAACTACCAAATCATAAGACTTTAAATTTTTCATTTATTTCAAGAATAATTGTAATTTATCATATTAAGGCCACATAGATAATTTACAAGAAAAAGACTTTCATGAAAACTTTTTTAGTAAGGATGCTTGTACATAAAAATTAAGTTAAAAATTTAATTAGTTTTCTTCTTATAAGATAATTCAAGTGAAACCAATTTTTTATTAGGCATCTCCTCAAGCTTCTCCTCACATTTCTTTTTTTTCTCTTTTCTTCTTTCTTTTTTATCTTTTTCTTTTTCTTTTTATTCTTCTTTTTTTCTTTTTAAGGATATTTTTCAATCCCCTTTTCACAATTTGTGAGGATTACTATATATGGATAGCCTGTTATTGATTTTGAATTTCACTATCATTAACTTATATTTCAAAACTTATACATTTTTACTTAATAACTATGACATTCTGAATAAGTATTTTTCAAAAATTATTTCAATCTTTTCTTTTTCAAGTAATAATCTTGATTCCTTAGTGGTTCAAAAATACAATTCTCTTTACTATAAATAGAAAATTTTTTAATCTTATTATTCTTTAAGTTAAATAATTATATTCTTAAAATCAATCAAAATTATTAAAATTTTAGTTAAGTTTACTAAATTATTTATAAATTCAAAAATTTAAGTAATCTTAAATAAATTTTTCATTCCTTATGTTATGTTAATATTTTTAAAGAAAATATTAGTAATTAAGGACAAATAATATTTAAATTTCAAAGAATTTTCCCTTCCCCCAAACTTCAGTTTTGGTATAAACATGAATCATGAAAATTTCTAAAGCATGAGAGAAAGAATAGTATATTTCTACCAGGAATTTTTCTAAGTATATAAAAAATAATCTAGAAAGGAAAATTTTATTTCAACTCATGCTTTTTATGAATATAAAAAAAATGTTTAAGCATATATAAAAAAAATTTAGTAAGCAGGATTAATTTCTACAAAAATTTTATAATTTTAAGCAAAAATAACTAAACTAAACAGATGTACTAGTTACTGTACTAAAACAAAAACAAAACATCTCATTACAAAAATAAACTCTAACAATCCAATAATCATCAGTGCAACAATAAGTGTCTCGAAATCAATACACTCTAAACATCAAAAGTACACTAACATCAACAGTGCATCAAATATAAAAACAAATCAACACATACATCAAAACTAACATACTAACAAAACATAACATAAATAACACAACTACAAAATCCTAGAAATCTACCCATCACTAGTTGTCTCCTCATCATCATTAAAAGAAAAATCTACATTCTTATCTTGACGATAATCAAATGGTGAGAATTGAGGGCAGGTCGGGAACTAAACTGAATGATCACCCTTAAGGAATTTAACAAGAGACTGAGAATACTCTGCATCAAAATCACTCTTCCTCTGGGTGTACTCAGAAAGATGATCCACTTTCAAAAGTAACATATTCTGCTGCTCTATAAATTTTTCATGCATATTTTTCCAAAAACTAGATGGTAGCTCAGCAGCAGAAGTAGAGGGTCGAGAAGTAGAAGGTCTACCTGAAGTAGGTTATGAACTAGAGGGTGTGGTAGAACTCTTACCTCGAAGTCGATAATAAATACTAACACTGTCCCGTCCAATGGGCTTGGTAGACTTGAGCTTCTCCTCAGAATGCTCAGCAACAACTCCAACACTTTCACACAGAGAATAAATCAGAGATGGGAATCCCAATCCCACAAGAGTGCTGAAACGAGAAGTGGCTTCTACATAATCATAAATAATACTCCCAACATAAATTGACTTCCTCTCCTGTAAGCAGTTGTTGAGGATAGCTCTGTCCTTTGTGACCTCACTCAAATGCTTGGATGGAAGGAAGCGAGCAGAAATAAAGTAATTTCAGGCCTTAGAAACACCATTTAACTTAAAAGATGAAAAATTTACCCGTTTCTCGTTTCAAATCTTCCAAGCTCCAGTACCATCAGTCAAATATGCAATAATCATCTCCAAATCTCTCTCAGATGGAGATAATCCAGAATAATAGCACTCAATGGTCGGTGGCAGGCCATAGAAAATGTTGATTCTTTCAAGTGTAAATCCTACTCCAACTCCTCTCACTAAGAAATAACAATCTTCGGCATCTATAAAATTAGCATAAAATTCCTTGAAGACAAGGATCACAACAACAACACTGCAGTAGCAGAATCGTTGACAGTTCAGTGCAACGATCGTATCTTCAATCATTCTACCAGGATTGTAGAAACTTCTCTCCGAGATAAATTTTCTCGTCGTAGCAAATTCATTGTAACGAAAATGCGGTGCGACAGAAGCAAATTTCCTGTGATAGAAATTTTCTCATTCTTTCCCTCGCTTAGATTTCAGAGCCATCTAAACGTAAGAGAAAGAAGATGCAAAATAAATTAAAGGATCAAAAGAATAAGCTTATTTAAGCTTTAAAAGCTTAAATAAAGCTTCAAATCCATGGATTAAACTTTAAAAAATCAAAATTTTTGGTTTTGCTCAAAAGTTGAAGAATCCATGGTGAAAATAAAAAATAAATGGATTCGAAGGTAGATCTGACCTCAAGATGAAGAAATCGAGTGATTCTAAGCTCAAAAACTTGAAAAACCGACCTAAATAAGGATCCCTAGGTATGTATTTCACAAAATATGAAAGAAGAAGGAGCTTGAGCGTCGTTAATGGCTTCGGTGGGTTTAAAACCCCGATTTTTTTGTTCAGGCCGAACTGGCGCTTAGGCGCCGAATTCTGGCGCTTAGGCTCCAGATTCATCTTTCCAAAAATTTGATATAAAAAATTGTATTTTCCACCAAAACTTAACAAATTCATCTTCTAATTACTCACATGAGAGTATTACTCCAATTTCTAACTTCCAAACATTTCCACAAATAATTTAAATGCTAAAATGGATCCAACATTCAAACACAAAATATAATCAAACTCTTCTAATTCCATTTCAAATTCTTCAATTCCAAGCTCAAGAAATTACAGAAAAGTACTATAATAAGGTTCAACTCTTTATAAAAAACACAAACGTTGCTATTTCAAAGCAAATTCACAATCAAACAACACATTTTGAACAGTGAAAGCAAACACACAAACTAAATATTCAACTCACTAAAACATGACTCGATCACACCTAGAACACAACAACGATCTATTCCTCTCTATACTTTGAATTTACATTCCCCTCGCAATGAAGATTGCTATGCCCGCAGGGGTAGAACACTAACGCCCTTGGAATTTTCAAAGCCATTTTCTCATCAATCCATTTGTTCTTTGCATACATCGTCACTTGAGAATCTTGGAAGGCTGTCATATGATCGAATTGAAACTTCGTCTGCCATTCCAAGTGCTCAATTTGGTGATACATCTCATGTAGACGATTTCCAACACTTAGCAATTCCACCTCAATCTTATCTAGATGACTGAATAATTTCTCCAAACTTACAACAATATAATCATTGAAATAAGGTTAAGGATCTTTAGAAGACTTATCTCTTAACTCATTGTCATGATTTCCTCTATTCATTGCTTCTAAACATCTCTTTTCTCTTCCAAAATGTGTTGTGCTAGATGAAATTAGGGTTGCTTAGGGATTGGGGACGAAGATAGGGTAGTTTATAGGAAGAATTCGTGTGAAAAACTGAATATTTTTTGTTTTTGCATGAACCTGTAACTGGGGCGCTTAGGCGCCAAAATTTGGCGCCTAGGCGCCAAACCATCAATACATAGGTTATGCTGGCACTTAGGTGCCAAGTTTGGGTGCCTAGGCGTCGGAACCATGTTTGACTCCGTTTCGCCTATCGTCAAATTCTAAAAGTTTTGGTCTTAAAATAGGTCTATTAAAATGCTGTGATCAACACACACAAATTGATTGAAATAATTCAATTCACAAACAATCACAATGGTAATATATGGGTTGCCTACCACAAAACACTTGGTTTAACGTCGTCAGCTTGACCTAAGCAGTTACTTTAATCAGGTAAACTCAGCTCGTAAGCCTCCTTGCAAAACGGTTTCATTTCTCCCATAAAAGGCTTCAGTCTTAATCCGTTAACTTTAAATATTTTTCTCGTCTTGGGATCTTTAATATCCACATCTTCATATGGGTATACTTTCTCAATTACAAATGGTCCCATCCATTTAGATCTTATTTTCCAAGAAAAAGTCTTAAATGAGTATTAAATAATAATACTTCTTGTCCAGGCTCAAATATTTTTCTTGAAATCTTTTTATCATGCAATTTCTTCATTTTTTCCTTATAAAGTTTTGCATTTTCATAGAACTCATTTCTTATCTCTTTCATTTCATTCAGTTGTAATAGTCATTTCTCTCCTACAGCATTCAAATCATAATTGAACTCCTTTATCGCCCAGTAAGCTTTATGTTCCAGTTCAATAGGTAAGTGACAATGTTTACCACGAACTAACCGATAAGGTGACATTCCGGTAGGTGTCTTATAAGCTGTTCTAAAAGCCCAAAATGCAGAATCAAGTTTATCAACCCAGTCAGTTCTTTTAGGATTAACAATCTTCTCTAATATTCTTTTAATTTCTCTGTTTGATACTTCATCCATTCCACTTATTTGTTGGTGATAAGCTGTTGCAATTCTATGTTTAATTCCAAATTTTTCTAGTAATGATTGAATTCTTACATTTCTGAAATGAGTTCCCCCATCTTTGATAATTACCCTCGGAATTCCAAATCTTGTAAAAATCATTTTCTTTAAAAATTTTGAAACACTTTTGGAGTCACCGTTAGGTAAAACTACAGCTTCAATCCACTTTGAAACATAATCAACTGCTAATAAAATATAAATCTTTCTAGATGATGGTATAAAAGGTCCCATAAAGTCTAAACCCCATACATCAAAAATCTCAATTTCTAATATATAGCTTAGAGGCATTTCATCTTTTCTGGATATATTCCCCATTCTTTGACATCGATCACAAGTTTTCACATAATGTCCAACATCTTTGAATAATGTAGGCTAATAAAATCCAGAATTTAAAATTTTAAACGCAGTTTTATCCACTCCAAAGTGTCCTCCAAATTCAGAATTGTGACATTTTTGAATAATTGCAAAAGTTTCTTCATAAGGTACACATCTTCGAATCACAGAATCTCTGCCTAGTTTAAATAAATGAGGATCTTCCTAAATATATGATTTAGAATCATTCTTGAATTTCTTAATATATTTGCTATTCAATCCATTTGGTAAAATATTGCTAACTAAATAGTTAACTATATCTGCATACCAAGGCGTTTGTAATCCTTGAATAACATATAACTGTTCATCAGGGAATTTCTCATTTATGTTTTCTTCAGTAATTTTCTCACTATCATTTTTAATTCTTGATAAATGATCAGTAATTTGGTTGTCAGCTCCTTTTCTGTCCATTATTTAAAAATCGAATTCTTATAAAAGTAGAACCCATCTTATCAATCTAGGTTTAGCATCCTTTTTAGACATTAAATACTTAATAGCGGAATGATCAATATGTATGATACATTTGGTCCTAAGAAGATAAGGTCTAAATTTATCAAAGGCATATACTATTGCTAAAAACTCTTTCTCAGTAGTAGTGTAATTTATTTGAGTTTCATTAAGAGCTTTGCTAGCATAATATATAACTTTGAAATTTTTTTCATATTTTTATTCCAATACAGCTCTAATTGCATAATCACTTGCATCACACATTAATTCAAAAGGTTTACTCCAATTAGGTGCAACAATAATAGGTGCAGTGATTAATTTCTCTTTTAGAATATTGAAAGCATTCAGACAATCTTCATTAAATTCAAACTTAGCTTCTTTTTCTAATCAATGACAAAGAGGTTTAGCAATCTTAAAAAAATCTTTTATATATCTTCTATAAAATTCAGCATGACCCAGAAAACTTCTCACATCAGTAACAGTAGTAGGTGGTTGAAGTTCAACAATAATTTTCACTTTTGCCAGATCAACTTCCATCCCTTTTGTGAAATTTTATATCTAAGTACAATTCCTTTTGTGACCATAAACTGACATTTTTCCCAGTTTAGAACCAAATTTGTTTCTTCACATCTTTTCAGAACTTTTGTTATATTTTCCAAGCAAGACTCAAAAGAAGTTCCAAATACTGAAAAATCGTCCATAAATACTTCAATTCCTTTTTCAATTAGATCATAGAATATTGACATCATACATCTCTAAAAAGTTGTAGGTGAATTACATAAACCGAAAAGCATTCCTCTCAAGGCAAATGTTCCATAAGAACTTGTAAATGTTGTTTTCTTTTGCTCCTCAGGAGCAATGGGTAATTGATGTTATCCAGAATATCCATCCAAAAAACAAAAATATGAGTGTCCAGCTAATTTATCCAGCATCTGATCCAAGAAAGGTAAAGGAAAATGATCCTTTCTAGTGACATTGTTTAATTTTTTATAATCGATGCAAATTCGTCATCCAGTAACTTGTCTTTTAGGGATTAATTCATTTTTTTCATTAACAATGACAGTTACTCCTCTTTTCTTTGGAACACAATGAATAGGACTTACCCATTGACTATCCAAAATAGGATAAATAATTCCAGCATGTAACCATTTTAAAATCTCTTTTTTAACAACCTCTTTCATAATTAGATTCAATCTTCTTTGAGGTTCAATTGTAGGTTTATAATTTTCTTCCATAAAAATCCTATGCATACAGATTGAAGGGCTTATTCCTCTTATGTCTGCAATAGTCCAACCAAAAGCTTTCTTATAGTTCTTCAGAACTCCTATTAATTTTTCTTCTTGATCTTTACTTAGTTCTGAAGATATAATCATAGGTAAAGTTAATGAATTTCTAAGAAATGCATACTTTAAATGTGCAGGTAACATTTTTAATTCTAGTTCAGGTACTTTTTCAACTGAGGGTAAAATTATATCATTTTTAGTCGTGTCTATAATTTCCCAATTATCATGAATATAATGAGTTTCTTTAAATAAATTTTCTTCATTCACTTCTTCAATTTCTTCAGTTAATGACTCATTATATAACATAGATTCATCAATTTTTTCTTCAGAAATGACTTTACATTTTTCTTGATAATGCTTTTCAATTATATAATCCATAATATCCATCCGATAGCATTTTTCTTTGTCAGGATACCTCTTTGATTTCATAATATGAAATGTTATCTCTTGATCATTAACTCTCATTGTTAATTCTCCTTTTTGCACATCAATCATAACACATCCAGTAGCTAGAAAAGGTCTCCCTAAAATAATAGGTATTTCTTTATCTTCTTCCATATCCAGTAAAATGAAATCCACAGGGAAGATAAATTATCCACTTTGACAAGAACATCCTCTATAACTCCTTTAGGATAAGTAATAGATCGATCAGCTAATTGAAGGGTTACAGTGGTGGGAGAAATCTCTCCTAAATTTAACCTTCAAAAGATAGAAAATGGCATGAGATTAATACTTTCTCCTAAATCACATAAGGCTTTTCCACAAAATTTTTCTTCAATAGCACATGGTGTAGTGAAACATCCAGGATCTTTAAGCTTCTGAGGTAGTTTCTTTTAAATTATTGCACTACATTCTTCACTTAATGCAACAGCTCCATAAGCTTCAAATTTCTGTTTCTTGCTTAAATATCCTTCATAAATTTTGCATAACTCGGCATTTGTTCCAAAACTTAGCAAAAGGAATGTTGATGGTAAGTTTCTTAAAAATCTCAAAGAACTTAGAAAATTGATGGTTAACCTTCTGTTGTTTTAGTCTTTGAGGAAATGGTGGTGGAGGTCTTTCAACTTCCACTTCAATAGGAATTACAGTCTGATCTTTACTTGGAGAAAGAATTTCTTTAGGTTTTTCAATCTCTTCGACCTCTCTCTCTTTTTCAACTTCATTCTGAATTTTCTCTTTTAATTCCTTCCACTTCTAAGTTGTACAGCTTTTGCTTGTTCATGGTCTTTTCCAATTTCTTTTGGATTAATTTCGACGTTGTTAGGAAGTGTTCCTTGAGGTCTATAATTAGTTAAATTAGCAATTTGTCCCAACTGATTCTCAATAGTTTGAATAGCAGTGTTTTGACTTTATAACCGATTACCTAGTTGCAAGATTAATTCTTCTAAAGATAATTTTATCTGTTGATTGTTAAAACTAGGAAGATAAGTAGGTCTAAAGTTTGAACTTCTTTGATTATTCAAATTCCCAATTGGATTAACTTGCTTATTACCCCATTGTTGATGTCCATTAGTCCAATTAAAATTAGGGTGATTTTTCCAACCGAGATTATAATAATTCGAATAAGGGTTGTTAGTTTTACTAGCAATAGCTTGCAATGTCTCCATTGTTTGAGAATCATCAATATTTGTAGAATTGTCATTACTTACATGAAATATGTTAATAGCAAAGTTATCCAATTTCTTAGATATCACAGCCACTTGTGAAGCTAAAATAGAAAAGGCTTCATTATCTTGAATACTTGCCACTCTTTTAGGATTAACCCTTTCAGAAGGCCATTGAAAATTATTGTTAGTCATTTCTTCAAATAAGATATATGCTTCATCAAATGTCTTAGCCATTAAAGAACCTCCAGCAGCAGCATCTATAATAGATCTAAGTGATCCAATAAGTCTGTTATAAAATGTTTGGATAATTAACCAATCTGGTAAAGCAAATAGTTCTTTAAATCCTTCCCATGTTTCATAAATTATCTCTCCATCAAATTGACTAAATGAAGTAATATCATTTCTTAATTTTACAGTTTTAGGAGGAAAATATTTAGCAAGGAATTTGACCACAGGAAAATGTATTAAGAAATTCATACCAATTTTATATGAAATTGCACTTTAAAGAAATGTATTTTCTATGTTTTATTGCAGGTATGAAAATTTATAGGTAATGGGAGAAAAAAGATCAAAAAGAAGCGAATCTGGAACAAAAAGGACTAAAAGAGATGGAAATTGAACTAGCCCACCGACAGCGAGGAATAGGCCGCCGACGGCGTGATTTTCCCGAAAGTTTTTGAATATATTATAAAGGAGCCCGCCGACAGTGAGCCTTAGCAATTGGCCAATGTTCTAGAAGCCCACAGACGACGAGAAGGTCGGTTCAAGCAAATGTTCAATGAATCTAGAAGCTTTTTGAAGAGGTGCTTAAGTGACCTTTAGAAATATTTCTCCCTCTTTAAATAGAAACAATTTTAGGCCAAGTTAGTGTCTTGGTGTGTCTTTTTGGTGTCTTTTTCAGTGTCTTCTTAGTATCTTCTAGAGTTCTTTGCTGTGTAAGTCTGAGTCTAGAGAATCTGTAGTTCATTAGTAAGTTTGATTGAGTGTGTTGTACAAGAAGAAAGAGTCAGAGGAACTTCAAAGAGTCTGCTTGGGGAGAAGATTCGAGATAAGTTTTTTTTATTGTTTTATAGCTTTAAATGAAATCCAAGTTTTGTGTTATTCTTCCTATGCATTCTGAGTAGTTTTTCTCTGTCATTCTCCTTGTTTTTTGAGATTTTGTGAAATGGAAAATTGAATTAGTTGTGCCTTAAATATTAAATAAAAAATTGTGATAATCTTTTACTTAAATCTTAATTTACTTTCAATTTGGCCAATTGAACTGTTAAAATATGTTGAATTATCAACTACAGTAAAGATTACATCCAAAATTCAGGGAATTCAAAAGCCTTGAAAGGAGGGTGCAAATAAATAGGGAAATATTATTTATCGGGCGTAGAATTGGATATTTTAGTGTAACAGACTAAAATCTTCAATTCGGTCCTATCGATTGGGAGCTGAAGTGTAGATGTTAGCCCTCAGGCAAGGGGAACGTGAGAGCTCCGAAGTGGCAGCCGGTATCCTCCCAGCCTAGCCGCAGATTTAGTAACCAAGCATAGGATTAGTCAATGCTCTTTATGCCTGGACCAAAGGGTAAAGAATAGGAATGCTCCTACTTGGCACAATATAATTCTAACTAATTTAAATATTCATTCACTTAATTCTCTTAACAAGGAGAAAGATATTTTTTCTAAATTGCAATCTTCTATTTAAAAATTAAGTAATAGAGTCTAGTATAAGCGTTCTTTATTTCTGTATAATAGATAGTAATTGCATCTGCTGAAATTAGTTCTTAATCTCTAAACTTCCCTGTGGGATCGATATCTAGGACTCCATTAGAGCCCTTTATTACTTGAACGATACGTATACTTGCATTGATAAAAGGGGGGCACATTTGCTATTTTTACTATGTTAAACACTTATATAATAAAGCTCAGCAAACATATCCACCCTGTGTCGCCCCCGTTGGCCAAATTTTTGGCACCGTTGCCGGGGAAGTAAAGTAATTATTAAGGTAATTAATAAAATAATTATTAAAGATAATTACTAGAGTAACGGACTATTTTAAAATATACTTAAGTTGTGTATGCGTAAATTTGGAACCGAAAGTTTAATACCTTACGATTCAGAATTAAAGCGCACTATTAAAAGAATTAGAAAACACAAAAAAGAAATTATAAATTTAAATCAAATGGCAAATAATCTAGCAATTGAAAATACAAATCAACTAAGACCTTTAAGAGATTACGCTAACCCTACATTAGATGAAATTCACTTAACTATCCAAAAACCTGATGTAGCGGCAAATTCATTTGAGCTTAAACCTGCAATTATCCAAATGGTACAGAATAATCAACTTAGTGGTTCACCAAACGAAGATTCTAGTTTAAATTTTGCTAGTTTTTTGGAACTTTGTGCTACTTTTAAATATGACAGAGTATCTAATGATGCTGTTAGACTTAGGCTTTTTCCTTTTTCTTTAAGGGATAAGGCTAAGATGTGGTTAAATTCATTAGCACCTGGATCTATTAGAACTTGGGGAGAATTATCACAAAAATTTTTATCCAAATATTTTCCTCCTTTAAAAACTACAAAGCTTAGAAATGACATAACATCTTTTAGTCAGTTTGATGGAGAATCGATATACGAAGCTTGGGAGAGATTTAAAGATCTTCTTAGGAAATGCCCACATCATGCGTTACCAGATTGGTTAGTTATACAAACTTTTTTTAATGGATTAGTAGGTTCTCTTAGATCTATTATAGATGCTACTGCAGGAGGATCATTAATGTCAAAACCATTTGATGAGGCTTATTCATTAATTGAAGAAATGACTACCAATAATTTTCAATGGCCTTCTGAAAGGTTAAATCCTAAAAAAATAGCTAGTACACATGACTCTGATGCAATATCTATGTTAGCTTATCAGATTGCTGCTATATCTAAGAAATTAGATCATTTTGGAATGAATTATTCTCCTAATATAATAGAAGAAAATTTATCTGGACAACTTATTGATGCTCAATCTTCATATGAAACTTTAAATGCTATTAATAATAGACATAATAATCCTTATGCAAATTATTACAACCCTGGTTAGAAAAATCATCCAATCTTTAATTGGAATAACAATTCTACTAATCAACAATGGATGAACAACTCAGTAAACCCATTAGAAAATTCATCTAACCAAGGAAATTCTAATTATAAACCTTCTTATCCACCTGGATTTAATAATAACTCTCAATTTAAGGAAAATAAGTTATCTATGGAAGAATTAATATTAAATATGGGTCAGCATTTGCAGAATTAAGGAAATCAGCTACAAATTTAAGGGAACCAATTACAAAATCAAGGAACTGCAATTAAAAATATTGAAACTCAACTTGGACATATCACTACTGCAGTTAATAATAGAATTCCTGGAACTTTTCCTAGTAATGTGGAAATAAATCCTAAAGATTAAGGAAAAGAACAAATCTAAGCGATACAGTTACGAAGTGGAAAAGAGTTAGAAACAAGAATACAAAAAGAAACAGAAAGTGAAAAAGAGAATGTGGAAATTGAAAAAGAAAAGGACCAGCAAGATTGAAATATAGAATATCCACTAATACCTATGAAAATTTCTGTAGAGAAACCACCACCACCATTTCCTCAGCTATTAAAGCAACATAAGAAGGATAAGCAATTTTCTAAATTTCTTGAAATCCTGAAGAACTTAACAGTGAACATTCCTTTTGTAGAAACATTAGAATAAATGCCTAATTATGTGAAGTTTATGAAAGATATTTTAAACAAGAAGAGAAAGTTCACAGACAATGAAACTGTTACACTTAGCGAAGAGTGGAGTGCAATTATTCAGAAAAAGCTTCCTGAGAAATTAAAGGATCCTGGTAGTTTCACTATACCTTGTGCTATTGGAGAAAAATTTTATGAAAAAGCTTTAGGTGACTTGGGAGCCAACATCAATCTTATGCCTCTATCAAATTTTAAAAGATTAGGATTAGGAGAAATCTCACCTACTTCAGTAACTCTTCAGTTAGCTGATCGTTCAGTGACATATCCTAAAGGAGTTATTGAAGATGTGTTAGAAAAAGTGGATAAATTTATCTTCCTAGTGGATTTTATTGTTTTAGATATTGAGGAAGATAAAGAAATACCCATAATTTTAGGAAGATCCTTCTTAGCTACTAGAAGAGCTATGATTGACGTTCAAAAAGGAGAATTAACTATGAGAGTAAACGATCAAGAAGTAACTTTTAACATTGCAAAATCAATGAAATATCCTGCTATAGAAAAAGATGATGAATGTTTTCGAATGGAAATTCTTGAACATCTACAAAATTAAAATTTTAAAGAATACTTTGAAGATAAACCAGAAATAGAAAATACAGAATTAATTGAAGAAACAAACAATGAAAAATTAGATTATATACAAGAAAGATTTGAGATGTTGGATATTATGGAAAACGCTTAAAAGAATATAGTTCCGTCGATTATTAAACCTCATGAACTTGAGTTAAAAATTTTACCTATTCATTTGAAGTATGCATTTTTAGGTAACTCCTTAACTTTACCAGTTATTATATCGGGAGAATTAAATGAATCACAAGAGCAAAAACTTCTGGACACATTAAAAAAGTATAAGAAAGCTTTTGGTTGGACCTTAGCAGATATTAAATGATATAGTCCTTCAATCTGTATGCACAGAATTATTTTGGATAATGAACATAAACTAAGAGTTGATCCCCAAAGGAGATTAAACCCAATAATGAAAGATGTAGTCAAGAAAGAAATATTAAAATGGTTAAACAATGGTATTATATATCCGATTTCAGACAGTGCTTGGGTAAGCCCAATTTATTGTGTTCCTAAGAAAGGAGGAGTGACTGTTGAAGCTAATGAAATTAATGATTTAATACTGTTGACCTCATTTTTGATGAGGGCTTTTCTCTTCTATCTCCTTAGTACTTAGGATCTAGCCTTAGGCTTTCCCTTGACTATCTTAGAGGCCTAGAAATGGGACCCACCACTTAGAAATTTAAACACATCTTAACTCCCATCAAACCCCACATGTTAAATGATGAACCCCCAAACCATTTGGAGGGTTAAAATCAAATGTGGAGGTTTAAAGGATGAGTTCCCTATAGCACTCTTTGGCCTTAGGACTACCCTGGGTGGCCTAGTTTGGTGAGGGTTGACCTGCTCACATTACACTTTCACACACATTCCAATCCTAAAACCATTTATACCTAGCTTGACTTCCTGACTCATGTAGGTAATCCATATGGATGGTCCTCAACCCCTAAACCCCTGGCTAAGAGGGTTAGGAACAACATAGTGAATGCCTCAAATGAGTCCTCTCATGGCTCCTATGGGCTTGATATGGCTTCATGGCTCAATCAAAGTGATTCCATTCTACTCACATTCAATCAATCTTCATTTTTCCAAAATTTCAATTTTTGACCCCCGGGGCCCTACACCCACTAAATCTACCAAAAGTCCTTGAAACTACCCAAAATTTGCAAAATTGCCTAAATTACCCAAAATTCCTCAAAAAACCAATTCTAAACATTTCCCACCATTAAAATTGACCACCCTTAGCCAAATATACCAAAATTTCCAAAAATACCCCCAAATTTCCAAAAATACCCAAAATGCCCTTTTAGCCCAAAATCCAAAAACAAATTCAGAAAATTCCCAAAAAATTCCAGAAAATCCCAAATATTCCCAATTTCATTTTCTTCAACTACACCATAAGTAAATTTTGTCAAAGTAACCCACTTTTGCCAAAACCCCCAATTTGACACATTTTAAACCTAAAGTGAGCCCAATGTCAAACTAAACCACCCCAATTGACCTCAATTTTGGTCCAATTCAGTTCTAAACTTCAATTAAATATCCCCAATATCAATTTAGACCAAACCCAAGCCCAATTTGATTAACATTTGAATCCAATTCCAATTTGAAGCTTAAAGCCCAATTTTGGCCCATGACCTAAACCTAGCCTAAACCAACCCAATTCAACTCCAATTAACCCCAAATCTTTTCCTAAACCTTCCTAACATCCCCACAAGCAAAGCACTAACAAGATTTGCCCCAAATTTGAACCTAAATTCCACCCAAACCTAACCCAAAATCAAAATCCCCATTTTTGGCCTAAACCCAAACCTAACACAAATGGGCCCAAATCCCAAAATCAAAGCCCAACCAAAGTTGAAAACTCTTTGTAGCACCCCCATAAACATTTCTCAACATTAATTTTACATCAAATCCAACATTAGCCCAACCTTAAACCAAGTTAGCCCAATTTGACCTACTTTGGCCCCTTTACCAAAAAAGCCCAAATTAAATCCAATTCCACTCTAAATGATACCAAATCTTTTCTAAAATATTCATGACACATCCCTAAACTAAACCCAACATTTGTTTAGCCCAATATTTCACAAAATCTTTGTTGACCTCATTTTTGATGAGGTCTTCTCTTCCCTCTTTAGTGCTTAGGATCTAGCCTTAGGCTTTTCCTTTGACTATCTTAGAGGACTAGAATTGGGACCCATCCTTTAGAAATTTAAACCACTTCTTGTCTCTCTGCAAACCCCACAAGTTTGATTGTAGACCCCTAATCACCTAGAGGGTTGAAATCAAAAGTGAAGGTTTAAAGAATGAGTGCCCTATAGGACTCTTTGGCCTTAGGACCACCCTGAGTAGCTTGGTCTGGTGAAGGTTGACTTACACACTCACTACACTCATACTCTACACTCCCACACACACAATCCAAATCCTAAAACCACACCCATACCCAACTTGACTCCTTGACTCATTTAGGTAATTCAGATGGATGGACCTTAACCCCTAAGCCCTTGGCTAAGAGGGTAACAACATAGTGAATGCCTCAAATGAGTCCTCTCATGGCTCATATAGCCTTAATATGGCTTCATGGCTCAATCAAAGTGATTCCATTTCACTCCTATTTGATCAATCTTCATTTTTCCAAAATTTCAATTTTTGACCCCGGGGACCCTATACCTATCAAACCTACCAAAAGCCCTTAAAATTGCCCAAATCCTCCAAAATTTCCAAATCACCCAAAATTCCCCAAAATTGGCCCTAAACATTTCCTAACCAATCAAGTTGATCATCCATAGCCAAAAATACCAAAGATTCAAAAAATACCCCCCAATACCCTTCAAATACCGAAAATACACCTCTTAGCCAAAAAATCCAAAAATTCAGAAAATTCCCAGAAAATTCCAGAAAATCCCAAATATTCCAATTTCATTTTGTTCAACTACTCCATGGGCCAAGTTTGTCAATTTATCCCACTTTTGTCAAAACCCCCAATTTGACCCATTCTTAACCCAAATGAACCCAATGTCAAACCAAACCTCCCCAATTGACCCCAATTTTGGTCCAATTCAATTCTAAACTTCAATTAAATATCCCCAATATCAATTTAGACCAAATACAAGTCCAATTTGATTGACATTTGGATTCAATTCCAATTTGGAGCCTAAAGCCCAATTTTGACCCATGACCTAAACTTGACCCAATTTAACCCAATTCAACTCCAATTGATCCCAAATCTTTCCCAAACCTTCATAACATCCCCATAAACAAAAAATTAACATGATTTGCCCAAAATTTGGACCCAAACCACACTCAAATTCAACCCAAAACCAAAAGGCCCAATTTTGACCTAAGCCCAAACCTAACCCAAATGAGCCCAAACCCCAAAATCAAAACCCAACCAAAGGCAAAACCTCTTTGAAACACTCCCATAAACATTTCCCAACATTAATTTTACATCAATTTCAACCCTAGCCCAACATTGGCCCAAGTTAGCCCAATTTGACCTACATTGGCCCATTTACCAAAGAAGCCCAAATCTAACCCAATTCAAACCCAAACCACCTCAAATTCATTTCAAATCACTCATGACATATCCCTAAACCAAACCCAACAATTATTTGGCCCAAACTTCTACAAAATTCCCATTCATGAATTCATTCTTAAACCTAAAGGCTCATTCCTTTTAGCCTTCCTAAAAGTCCATCAAAAATAATTTCAAAAGGCCCAAAGCCCACATGACAATCCTATATCATTATCCATTTGATAAAACCATCTCCTAAGTTCTAAATCCATGATAAAATAAATCCAAATCAAGTCATATGCCAAATCCCATCAAATCACCCCTAAATTACAAAAATTTCTAAAACCTTTCTCATGAAATTGACCAAACTTTTTCCCAAGCCAAAAGTGAGCCATGAAGCCATTCTTGAGCCACATGCAAGCCATGTGAGTTGTTGACATATGACCATACCACATTGGGCAAAAGAAGGAGGCTCTTTCCATAACTCCTAAAAGTCATTAAGCACTCCCATGATTCCCCTTAACCATGCTTAGGCCTAATTATGCTTGGATGGTGACTTGACCCTACTGATTAAGCTGAACCAAACAACTTTCTCTTCAGCTAAGCAAGCCTTGGATGGTGAACCTAGCCCAAAACCATGGGTTGACTCATTTAGACCCAAAACTAGCCTTCGCCCATTCCATTTCAATTCAAGCCCTTTACACATGACCAACTACAATTGACTTCACCATTGCCAAGCCCCGACCTCACTGGTCAAGATGGTGACCGACCACCGGCCGGCCGACCACCACGATCGTCGGAAAACCCCATGGCCGAGACCTTGGGAGGAGCCAAAGTTTGGAATTCCCACTGTCGAGCCGCCCCACGCCCGATGGCCACCATGACCGTTCTTCCCTGACCTAAGCGAGTCGATCCCAAGCCCTAACTCCCCCTGGGAGGCCCTCCACCCTCTCCTATTTAAACACCACCACCTCTCGGCCAAATGAGGTGCTGAACCAAACCTTAAAGAAACTCTGCCAAAACTGTTCCAGACTACTCCCCACACTTAGAGAACTTGATCCCCACTAAAATCCCCCTGCCATTTCCTCTCTGTGAGCTCAATTTCAGAGTTGAAATCCAAGCCCAAAACCGGGACAATTCTCCACGAGTGAGCCAATCCCCAAATTGATTGGTCCTACACCTTCACCGGACCAAGAGAAGAAGTTTACCGGCAAAAGCCCCCTCTCCAGGGCCGGCCATTGCTTCCGACCTCCAAGCTTTGTGATCGGCTGTGGTCGAAATCATACCTAGACAATTCACCAGGCCAAGGGACATCATCTGGAGTTTGCTTGGACACAATCAAACGTGACACAACTCTCAGATCGAAGCTTCACTTCTCTGAGCAAAGGTATGGACTCACTCTTCTTCCCGAGCTTACAGAGATTCTCCATTTAATTTGAATCAATTTCAATGCATGTTTATCGTATGGATGTGTTCGTCTCTTCAAGACGAATCCATAGAGCATAAGAACACAAAAATCCGTTGAAAATCGAGTGAGAAATTAAAGTTAGAAGGTTGACGGTCACGGGTTCACACCAGTCGTAGACGATGACCAGAAGCCGTCGGATCGCGCGTGTATCGAGCGGACAGTCAGGATCGCGCCGGATGGAGCAACAGGGCATGAACCGCGGGCCGCGTGGCATCCCAGTCAGATGGCAGCACCGAATCAAAAGACGACGCGTGGAGCTTCGGAGACGCCGAGGTTGACGCGGCGCCGCGTGGATAAGTAGGAAATTAGGATTTTTCTTATTTATTTAATTACCAGAACTTTGAAAATTCATAACTTTGTGTAGAAAAATCCTAAAAATAAAATAAAAATATCCTCTTGCTCAGTGAACAGAGGAGAATAATGTGGAAAAGAAATCAAATAATTTCATGAAGTATTTTATTTTTAATGATTTATTTACTCTCTGCATTGTTTTAATTCTCCATGCATAAAGGAAATTTACCATGGCATGAGACCATAGGGCTTTTAAAGCCTCTGAACTTGGGAACATTTTCTGAATTTTCCAACGTTAGAGGCCATCCCTATGAGAAGTTATTGATTTTTCAAATTCATGTTACTGTTTTGAGTATTTTAATTCCAATAATTAGCATGTTGAGAAATAAATTCTAGGAAAATTTGGTGATGTTTCTGGTAACCAGAGGGACCTAGGAAAAATAATTTTTTGAGTTAATTCACTTTGAACAACCCTAATTGGCCTAAATACCCAAAAGTGAACTTTAATTAATTAGGGTTAACCATTCATCAAATTAACTTAAAAACAATTCTCCACTATCCTTTAGGGATAGGAGAACACCACATAAAATTTGAAAACAATTGGACTTGATTAACCCCACCAAATGGGTTGATTAAGCCTCTTAAGTAATAAGGGATAAAATTAAACTTTAAAAATTCATAACTCACAAAATAATCTTCAAAAATTCACAAAAATGGTTTTGGAGCTTCTCTGATATCAGAGGAATTGAAGAAAATTAAAATTGCAATTTTCTAAAAAAGTTGATTTTTAAGCTTATTTTATATTTTTAATAATTAAAAAATAATAAAAATCACAAAAATATTAAAAATCACCAAAATGTCACATTTTGAATTCTAATTACTTAGGAACAAACCAAATATTTTTCTTAAGTCCCTAGGATAAGATATTGAATTTTAAAGGCTTAATGTAATTTTTAATATTAAAAAATGTATTTTCCAACTTTTTCACTAAAATAATTCTAATAAATCAAAGAAAAATCAGAAAAATATAAACTTTGTTTCTGTGGAATCCATGAGGTTAGAGAGATTTAATAAAAATATAAAATCCATTTTTCAACTTTAATTTTATTTTAAAATTAATTAATGCTCTGAAACTCAAAATAATTCTAATAAATAAAATATAATTCAAAAAATCACCAAAATTGGTCCAAGTGGTCCTCTGGTTATTAGGAACATCCCATAATTTTATTAAGGATAGAAACATTTTCTTGGTCATGTTATTGAATTTTCCTTGATAATCCTTATTTTCCATTAAAAATAATTACATAAATAAATTAAATACACAAAAATCACATTTTCTCCTCTAATGTCTTAATTGAAATGTAAATGAGGTCACATAAAAATTTCAAGTTCATTTGAGCTTAATTTAGTGAGTTATAGAATTATTAAGCTTGGAGGGCAAAAATGGTAATTAAAATTTTCAACCCTTAATTAAAATTTTAGGATTAATCAAAAGGGAAAGGTAAAATATTTGATTTTTAAACTAATTTTGGATGATTGAAACTTAAATGGTTAAGGGTAGAAACCCACCAATCATTTTAAGAATAATTAAAGTAAATCTTAATTAATTAATTAAATTTGAAAGATTAATGGAAAATTGAAATTATTAAAGTAGGGATATTATTAAGAGGATGTTTATTCTTTAATTTAAAAATCCCTAAATAAATCACTTCAATAATACTTAATTCTTAATTAAAAGATTAAAATAATAATCCAAATTAAAATTAAAATTAAATTAAATTAAATTAAATTAAATTAAATTAAATTAAATTAAATTAAATTAAAATCAAATTAAATTGAACTAAATTAAACTAAATTAAAAATGAAATTAAATTAAAACTAAATTAAATTAGATTAAATTAAATTAAATTAAAAATTAAAATTAAATTAAATAAAATAAAATTAAATTAAATTAAACTAAATTAAGTTAAAAATAATAAAATTATAATAATAAACTAAATTGAAATTAAATTAAATTGAAATTAAATTTAAATTAAAGTAAATTAAATTAAATTAAATTGAATTAAATTAAATTAAAATCATTTAATAACAATTCTAAATGAAATTATTAAGAATTAAACCTAAAATAACTTGAACACTATTCCAAACTTAAACTAATTTTCTATAATTAAATCAAAAATTAAAATTGAATCATTAAGTTTAAATCATCAAAATACTTAATAATTTGATTTGCCCTTTTAAAGCTCTTATTATTATAACTCTTAAATGAAACATCAAGTGAAGTGTTATCTCACTCATAGGATATTCAAATGTCCTAAGTTCACTGAGCAAAAGAATAACACTTAAACTCCTGGATGATTAATTCACTTGTATAATTAAATTCTCTTGGACTTAAAACGATCCTAGAAATATTGAAAAGATGTTTAAGATTTGTCTTAAGCACTTCCTCAATATGATAGGATGTTTATAAGAACAATTGAACTTAATTATTCTTTGATGAAGAAAATCGTCCTTAAATCAAAATACAAGAACCTAGACGTCATAGGAGGTGACTAGCTATAGGATTAGGACTTTGATAGATAACCTAAACCTTTCCCTTAGCTTTACCTAGGTACTTGTTGAAATATTTAAAAGCCTTAACATGTGTTTTAAGTGCAGCTTGGGATGACGGGAAGACCCTCCAGGTACGCTTTTATTTTATTGCAATTTACTTTATTGCAAATGCACTTTACCTTTCTTGCATGATAAACAACTGTTGCATGAAAACCAAAACCTTTAGGGTAGTCCCTGAACTGAAACCAAAACTAAATTAAAAGACATTACAAGATAAAAATCACCGCCACAACATCTCAAAATATAAAAACAACTCAAAATTTAATCACAAACAAAACACAAAACTACAACTGCAACTAAATTAAAACGTCTCGTTGAATGATCGGGAATACCTCGGATGATGTAACCCACGTGTTGCTAACGGGATTTCCCACGGTCTAAATGAAAGTGTGGAACTCATTCGATTGAGTTTAGCAAATTCATACGGACTAAGTGAATTCGATGAAAATAACGGTGTCGGGATGACGGAACCGTGGGATCTTAATCGTTTCTGTTCTAATAACTTTAAGATTTGTTTTAACTAAAACACTAAAGACACCCGGATTTTAAGATTTTCTCTAAACCAAAACACTTCTCTCATCTCCTGATTTATGACTTCTAAAACTAAACCTCTACAACAACAAAAAGCTCGGAGCATGGTGGGTAGCACGGCCATCGTCATCAGTAAAACTCGAGTCTACTCCAGCAAAACCTTTCCTAGTTTTAAACAAAAAAGCTATAGGATTTCAAGGTAGTTTGCTTAGTGCAACATAAATCTTCAACCTTTTTGTTAGGCTTTTGCATGATCATGTCATGTAAATTAAGTCCTAACCGGTCTTAGGATTCCGAGGTAGTTGTTTGGTACGACATAAACCCTCACATCTTCGAGGCTATTCGTATGATTTTATCATACAAATATAAGTCCAAATTAATTAAAACTGGCAAGATTGAAATCTCAGATAATATTAGGATTTTCTTAAACTCTAAGACAAATAATAGGATAGTGTGGGAAGTTGCCAAGATTCTTCTTGGATCCTCAGCTTCTCCTACTTATCTTCCTTTGGACTCATGAAAATAAATTGTTCCAAATTTTATCCATTCCCTTTTGAAATTTCAAAAATCCAATCCTTTGAAAACCTTTGACTTTGAAATTCTTGAGAGCAAAGCAATTGATCATTATCGAGAGTTTTCTTAAGTGATTCCCGTCACTTAGGATGTAATTAACTATAGGGGCTTGCCCTTATAGGGAACTTTAAGAACCTGAGTAATATAAACCCTGTTTAATTCATTTATATTAAGCAGGGGAACTTGTCGGCTTATAAAATTGGTTCGCAGACCAAACGGATGTCACAAATCTTCTAGTTTATTTAATCGAGCCCCATCATCAAGCAGTATGTCTATTCTTCGGGATAGATACACGGTTTGTGGTGCGGTGCTCGTTTATATAAACTATTCGGGATGTGAGATCAGTTTGATTTCATATCTTAAAATTTTCAAATTTAAAAATTATTTTCAAAATCAAATACTACTTTTCAAATTATATAATTAAATTAAATTAAATTAAAAATTTGCCGACAATTTCTGTAGGCGACCCCTTTTCAAAAGAAACAACACATAACCTAAAAATATACCGACAATCTTCATCCACCAATTTGTTTTCAAATTTAAAAGCCCACTCCCTTAAAGCATTTAAAAGCCCACTTCCACCAAATCCTTAAAGCACAAAACCCATTCCAAAGCCCACATGAAGTTTCCCCTCATCACCCCTTTGATTTAAATCACTCCCTAAGTTCCAAATTAATCATCAAATCTTTCTAAATTAAGCCTCATGACAATCTCCCTTAAAATCATCAAAAATGCCAATATCCTTCTTCATGCAAATGATTTGACTTTTCCAAAGCCAAATGAAGCCATAATGGAGTTATTCACAAGCCATATGAAGCCATGATAGCTTGGCCTTGTCATCAATCCATTTATGGCAAGAGAGAGGAGCCCTTTAATGATTCCCTTAAAGTTGATTAAACATTCCTATGCTTCCCTTAACCTATGCTTAAACTTAATTGTACTTGGATTGTGACTTGACCCCACTAATCAAGCTGACCCAAGTGACTTTCTCTTCAGCCCAAACCAGCCTTGGGTGGTGCACTCAACCCAAACCCATGACTTGACCAAATTGAACCTAAAATGACCCCCTCACCATACCACTTAAAGCCAAGCTCTTTCCACATGGCCAACCTCCATTGCTTGCACCAAATCCCAGCCCTGGCCTCCCTGACCTTGAGGGTGACCTGACCCTGGCCGGCCAGCCACCACAGCCACCGGAAACCACCAGGCCGAGAGCACCTATGTGAGCCAATTTTTCAATTACTCCTTGCTGAGTTGTCCCAACTCAATTAGACACCATGGTTGTTCTTCTCCTCACCAGAGCAGTTGGACCAAGCCACTAAACCCCCTGGGAAGCCCTTCAGCCACCTCTATTTAAACTCCACCTCCTTTCGGCCAAAAGAGGTGATGCACTAGACCTTACTGAAACTCTGCCAAAATTATTCCAGACCACTCTCCACACATAGAGCACTTGATCCCCATTGGATTCCACCCCCAATTTCCCCCAACTAAGCTCAATTTTTGAGTTCAAATTCAAGCCCAAAACCAGGACATCTTTGAAACCTCCACCAAATCCAAATTAAACTCACCCACACCTGCACAGGACCAAGATAAAGAGTTCCCCAGTGAAAGCCCCTCTCCAAGCCACCCAGTTGCTCTAGCCTCCAAGCTTTGAAACCGGCTGTGGACACTTTCATACCTAGAATATTCCCCAGAGCCAGAGACTTCATCTGGAGCTTCCTTGGGTGCAATCGAAGGTGAAACAACTCTCTGATTGAAGCTACACTTATCAGAGCAAAGGTGTGGACTCTTCCTTCCTTCCAAGCTTCTATGAAGTCTCCATTTTATTTCAGTTAATTTCATGGCATGTTAACCGTATGGATGTGTTCGTCTTCTCAAGACGAATCCATAGAGCATAAGAGCTCAAAAATTTGTTGAGAATCGAGGGAGATATTAGGGTTAGAACGTCAACGGCTCTCGGGTTGGGATGATCAGGGACGATGACCAGTCACCTTCGGATCGCGTGTGTATCGAACAAACGGCTCAGATGGCGTCGGACGAGGAGATGGAAAGTGAACCGCGGGCCGCGTGGCAGCTGAGTAAGATGGCTGCGTCGAATGGGAGCGCGCCGCGTGTGCATTCGGAGCCGCCGAGGATTGCGTGGCGCCGCGTCGGATAAGTAGATAAATAGGGTGTTTAGGATCTATTTAAATACTTGAAACTTCAAAAATTCATAACTTTGCATAGAAAAATCATAAAAATAAACTAAAAATATCCTCTTGCTCAGTGAATAGAGGAGAATAATGTGGAAAAGAAATCAAGCCATTTTGATGAGTATTTTATTTTTAATTAATTATTTACTGATTTTAATGTTTTAATTCTCCATTTGCATAGACAATTCACCATGGCATGAGACCATAGGGCTTTTGAAGCCTTTGATCTTGGGAATATTCCCTGAATTTTTCAAGGTCAGAGGCCATCCCTATGGAAAGTTATGTATTTTCCTAGTTTATGTCACTGTTTTTGATATTTTAATTCCAAAAATTAGCATGTTGCTTAGAAAATTCTAGGAAAATTTGGTGAAGTTCCTTAGGACCAGAGGACCCTAGGATAATAATGATTAGGCTTAATTCATTAATAATAACCCTAATTAGCCTAAATATCTAAAATTGAATTTTAATTAATTAGGGTTAACGACACATTAAAGTAACCGAAATCAATTCTCCATTGATCTCTAGGATACAGAGAACCTATCATAAAAATTTAAAATCAGTTTAAAATGATTAGCCCCACTAAATGAATTAATTAAGCCACATGATCAAAATTAAACTTTAAAAATTCATAACTCCAAAAATACATTTCAAAAAATTACCAAATTGATTTTGGGACTTCTCTGATATTAGAGGAGTCTATAAAAATTAAAGTTATAATTTTCTAAAAATCTTTATTTTTTTACCCTACTTTAATATTTTAATAGATAAAAAATAATAAAAATCATAAAAATAATAAAAATCACAAAAATATCATATTTTGACTCTTAATCACTTAGGAACAAACCAAGTATTTTTCTCAAGTCTCTAGGTTAAGTTATTGAATTTTAAAGCCTTAAAACAATTTTTAATATTAAAAAATATATTTTCCAACATTTATACCAAATTAATTCTAATAAATTAAAGAAAAATCAGAAAAATATAAAATTTACTTCTCTGGACTCCTTGAGGTCAGAGAGATTTAAGAAAAATATAAAATCCATTTTGTAACTTTAATTTTATTTTATAATTAATTAACACTCCAAAAAATCAAAATAATTATAATAAATAAAATATAATTCAAAAATTCACCAAAATTGGTCCAAGTGATCCTCTGGTCATTAGGGACATCCCATAATTTTCTTAAGGACAACAACCTTACCTTGGTCATGTTGTTGAATTTCCTTTGAAATTCCTTATTTTTCACTAAAAATAATTTTATAAATTAAATTTAAAACAGAAAAATCACATTTTCTCCTCTAATGTCTTAATTGACATGTGAGTGAGGTGAAATAAAAATTTCAAGTTCATTTGAGCTCAATTTAATGAGTTATGAAATAAATAAGTCTAAAAGGACATAAAGGTAATTAAAGAATTTAAAACCCTTAATTAAAACTTTAGGTTTAATTAAAATGGAGGGTAAAATATTTGATTTTATCTTTCTTGGATGATTGAAACTTTGGGAAATTAAAAGGGTAGGAACCCATTAATCACTTTTAATAAACCAAAAATGAAACTTTAATTATTTAAACAATTTAAATTTTGGAAGATTAATGAAAAATTGAATTATTAAAAATAGGGAAATAACTTGAGAGAATATTAATTATAAAAAAAATCCCTAAATAAATCACTTTAATAATATTTAACTCTTAATTAAGATTAAAATGATAATCCAAACTAAGTAAATTAAAAATTAAAAATAACCCTTAAATTAAAGGAAAGCATAAAATATTAAATGGTTTAACAATTAAATTAAATTAAACTTAAAATATTGAAACTAAATCAATTAAATTAAGTTAAGTTAAATAAAATTAAATTTTGAATTAAATTAAATTAATATCTTAACAATTAAATCAAATTAAAATTTAAATTAAATATTAAATGTTAATTAAACAAAGTAAATTAAATTAAATTAAATTAAATTAAATTAACATCACTTAACAACAAACCTAAACCAAATCATTAAGATATATGAATAATCTAAATGAATTTGAAACACCAAAGATTAATTTAAATTATTAAGATCACTTAAAGTATAAAGATTTAAACAAAAAATGATTTGAACACTATTCCAAACTTAAAATAATTAATTAAAACCTTATTATTAAACTAAATCACCTTAAACCATTAACTCAAATTTCATATTAAGAATGATTAAAATTCTCAATAAACCAATCTGCCCCTGAAGGCTTTAATTATCATAACTCTTAAATGGAGTATTAAGTGAGATGTCACTTCATTCATCAGGTAATCAAATGCCCAAGTTCACTGAGCAAGAGATAAAGCTTAATTAAACTCCTGGATGATTAATTCACCTGTGTAACTAAATTCATTTGGACTCAAAATAATCTCGGAAGTATTGAAAAGATGTTTAGGACTCGTCCTAAGCACTTTTTCAATATGATGAGATGTTTTAAAAGAACAATTGAACGTACTTGTTCTTTAATGAAGAAAATCATCCTTAAACAAAACACATAAAACTTAAACGTCATAGGAACGAATAGTTATAGGATTAGGATTTTGGTAGACAACCAAAACCTTACCTTAGCTTTACCTAGGTACTTGTTGAAATATTTAAATGCCTTAACATATGTTTTAAGTGCAGCTTGGAATGACGGGAAGACCTTCCAGATACGCTTTTATTTTATTGCAATTTACTTTATTGCAATTTATTTATATAAACTGCACTTTACTCATCTTGCATGTTAAACAAGACTATTGCATGAAAACTAAAACCTTTAGGATAACCACAAAACTGAAACCCAAAACTAAATTAAAAGTCACAACAAGATAAAATTCACTGCCACAATATTTCAAAATATAAGACAACTCAAAATTTAATCACAAACAGAACAACAAAACTATAATTGCAACTAAATTAAAACGTCTCATTGAATGATCGGGAATACCTCGGATGATGCAAACCACGTGTTGCTAACGAGATTTCCCACGGTCTAAATGAAAGTGTGGAACTCATTCAGTTGAGTTTAGCAAATTCATCTGAACTAAGTGAATTCGATGAAAATAACGGTGCCGGGATGACGGAACCGTGGGATCTTAATTGGTTCTGTTTAATTAACTTTAAGATTTATTTTAATTAAAACACTAGAGACATTTGGATTTTAAGATTTCTAAACCAAAACACTTCTCTCATCTCCTGATTTTCATCTTCTAAAACTAAACCTCTGCATCGACAAGGAGTTTGGAGCACAGTGGGCAGCACGGCCATCGTCTTCAACAAAACTCGGATCTACCTCAACTAAACCTTTCTTAGAATTAAATAACCAAGCCATAGGATTTTGTGGTAGTTTGCCTAGTGCAACATAAATCCTCAAATTTTCTTTAGGCATTTGCATAATCACGTTATACAAATTAAGCCCTAACCGGTCTTAGGACTCCGAGGTAGTCGTTTGGTACGACATAAACCCTCACATCTTCGAGGCTATTTGTATGATCATATCATACAAATATAAGTCCTAATTAACTAAAATCGGCAGGATTAAAACATCAAATAATTCCTCCTAAGTTGAAACCAAACTATAGGATAGTTTGGGAAGTTGCAAAGATTCTTTTTGGATCCTCAGCTTCCCCTACTTCTCTTCCTTTGGACTCTTAAAACAAACTGTTCCGAATTTGAGCTAATCCCTATTGAAATTACCGAAATCCAATTTTTTTGAATCCTTAAACTTTGAAATTCTTGAGAGCAAAACTACTGATCATTATCGAGAGTTTTCCTAAATGATTCCCGTCATGTAAGATATAATTAACTATAGGGGCTTGCCCTTATAGGGAACTTTAAGAACCCAGGTAATAAAAACCCTGCTTAATTCCTTTATATTAAGCAGAGGAACTTGTCGGCTTATAAAATTGGTTCCAGAACAAACGGATGTCACAAATCTTTTAGTTTATTTAATCGAGCCTCATCATTAAGCAGTGTGTCTATTCCTCGAGGTAGATACACGGTTTGTGATGCGATGCTCATTTATATAAACTATTCGGGATGTGAGATCGGTTTGATTTCTCATCTTAAAATTTTTTAAACTTAAAAATTATTTTTGAAATCAAATGCTACTTCCTAAATTATATATATTTTTAAATTAAATTTAAAATCTAACATTCGCTGACAATTTCTGTTGGCAACTCCTTTTTAAAATATAACACATAACCTAAAAAATAAGCCGCACAAATACCTATAAGACAAGTTACTGGATGGCGTATATGTATTGATTATAGCAAATTAAATGCAGCCACTAGGAAAGATCACTTCCCTTTATCATTTCTAGACCAAATGTTGGATAGACTAGCTGGGCACAAATACTTTTGTTGTTTAGTTGGATATACTGGCTATCATCAAATTACTATCGCTCCTGAGGATCAAGAGAAAACTACATTTACGAGTCCTTATGGAACATTTGCTTTTCGAAGGATCCCTTTTGGACTATGTAATGCACCTGCAACATTCCAGAGATTTATGATGTCTATATTTAGTAAATTAATTGATGATGGAATAGAATTATTTATGGATGATTTCTCTGTATTTGGAACAACATTTGAAACATGCTTGGATCATCTTGAAAAAGTTTTAGAGCTATGCAAAAAAACTAACTTAGTTCTAAATTGGGAGAAATGTCAATTTATAGTTGCAGGAGGAATTGTATTAGGGCATAAAATTTCGGAAAATGGCATGGAAGTAGACCCTGTAAAAATTTAAGTTATAGCTAAATTACCACCTCCTACTACAGTGAGAGGGGTAGAAAGTTTTCTTGGACATGACGGATTTTACAGACGCTACATAAAAGATTTTTTTAAAAATTACTAAACATCTATGCTAACATTTAGAAAAGGACAAGAAATTTGAATTCACTACAGAATGCTTAAATGCTTTTGAATTATTAAAAGATAAATAATCAAATCATCTATAATAGTTTCACCTGATTGGGAGAAACCATTTGAACTTATGTGTGATGCTAGTGATTATGCTATAGGAGCTGTTCTTGGTCAAAGTTATGATAAAATTTTTAAAGTTATATACTATGCTAGTAAAACTCTCAATAATGCTGAAACTAACTATACAGTTACAGAAAAAGAATTATTAGCAATTGTATATGCTGTTGATAAATTTAGATTTTATTTAATTGAAACTAAATATATTGTGCATACTGATCACTCTGCTATTAAATATTTAATGCAAAAGAAGGATACCAAACCAAGATTAATCATATGGATATTACTGATGCAAGAACTTGATTTTGAAATAATTAATAGAAAGGTAACTAATAATCAAATTGCAGATCATTTGTCAAGATTAGAATATTGTGAATTATCTGACACTAACAATAAAATTACAGACAGTTTTCCTGACGAACAACTTTATAATATAAATGAGTGAAAAATACCATGGTATGCTGATATAGTTAATTATATTGTAAGTGATATTTTACCACCCATGCTAACTCTACAATAACAGAAAAAATTCATTTATGATGCTAAAACGTATTTTTTGGATGAACCATATTTATATAAGCAATGTAAGGATCTAATTTTTAGAAGATGTGTGCCTTATGAAGAAACTAAATAAATCATTCAAAAATATCACGATTCTGAATTTGGAGGACAATTTGGAACTGATAAAACTGCTTATAAAATTTTACAATATGGATATTATTGGCCTACTCTTTTTAAAGATATTTATAGATATATCAAAACTTGTGATAAATGCCAACGAGTAGGTAATATATCTAGAAGAAATGAAATGCCTCTAAATTTCATATTAGAAATTGAAATTTTTGATGTTTGAGGATTAGATTTCATGGGACCATTTATTCCTTCATTTGGAAACTCATATATATTAGTTGCTGTTGATTATATTTCTAAATGGATTGAAGCACAAGCCTTACCTCGTTGTGATGCTAAGAGTATTTCAAAATTTTTAATGAAAAATATTTTCACAAGATACGAAATGCTGAGAGTGATTATCATTGACGGAGGATGCCATTTTAGGAATAAATATATTCAGAAATTGGTAGAAAAATTTAACATTATTTATAAAATATCGACTGCTTATCATCCACAAACCAGTGGATTAGCTGAAGTTTCTAATCGAGAAATTAAATGAATTTTAGAAAAAACTATAAACCCTAGTAGAATAGATTGATTTACAAGACTAGACAATGCATTATGAGCATACAAGACTGCTTATAAAACCCCGATTGGAATGACTCCTTACAGGCTTATTTATGGAAAAACTTGTCACTTACCAGTTGAATTAGAGCATAAAGCGTATTGGGCGATTAAAGAATTCAGTTATAATTTAAAAGATGCTGGTGAGAATAGATTGTTGCAGATAAATGAATTAGAAGAATTAAAGAATGAATCCTATAATAACGATAGAATTTATAAAGAGAAGATGAAATTATGGCATGATCGGAAGATTAACCAAAAAAATTTTGAACCAGGACAAGAAGTTTTGCTTTATAATACAAGATTGAAATTATTTTCTGGGAAATTGAAATCTCGATGGTTAGGACCTTTCACTATAACTCAAATATTCACATACGGAGCTGTAGAAATTGAAGATCAAAAGAGTGAACACAGATTTAAAGTAAATGGACATAGATTAAAACCATATTTTGAAGGAAAAAGACTAAATTTTAAAGAGGTTCTAATGCTCAGTCAACCTGATTAATAACCAGAATAGGTCGGGCTGACGACGTTAAACCAAGCGCTTTATGGGAGGCAACCCATAGTTATCTTTATTTATGTTTAATGATTGTATATTTATTTGATTTATTATTATTTATGATATAAAATGAATTCTACTACTCATATTTATCTTTATAATCATCACGATATTGGATCCATAAAAAAAATTGGAAAGCATTCAGACCAGAGCGAAACTGGGCAAATTTTGCCTTAGCCCGCCGACGGCGAGATCAACGCTGCCGACGGTGAGTTCTGCCCGCCAAATTTAGTTTATATTTTTAAGAATCCCGCTAACGGCGAGATCGTTGCCGCCGACGGCGAGATCGGTGAATGAATGGTTTAGGGAGTTATTTTGACGGTTTTTGATAATTCTAAGTGTTTTAACTCTTTAAAAATGCCTAGAACTCGAATTCTAAACCATTTACTTCCTAAAAACGATTTGAAACTCCACAAAAACTCATCATTATGGCATCCAATCCCCTTGAAATCACTAGATCTCGAGTGTTCAATCGAAGAAAGTTTGTCAGTTATGAGGCCCAGCGAATCTTCAACAAAGTAATGATGAAGAAGAGACTGATCAAAGAAAGAGGATTCGTGAATAGAGGAGTGGAGAATTTGACAACGCCTATTGAGGAGATGATTGTGCGACGACGTTGGGAGGTATTATGCTATACAACTTCTGCAGTAATCATCATCGTAGTAAAAGAATTCTACTCCAATCTTCACGGAATCAACAACAGAAGCGTATATGTGCGAGGCAGATGGGTAACTTTCACTCCTTCTAGAATTAATGAGTTATATTCAATTGATAATACACCTGTTTGCCACTATTCCAATTTTGTTCCTATAAGAAGTAATATGAATGAGATCTATTGATATTTAACTGATGAATCAGAAGATTAGGAAACAAGAGAAGACGGGTATGTTAGCTTTTCTGCATCACTTCTAAACCCCATCTCTAAAAACTGGCACTTCTTTATTTCTTCAAAATTATTACCCACTATGAGGGTAAATAAAGTTTCTAAGGAGTGTGCGATTCTGAATTATTGAATTCAAGCGGGATTACCTATCGATGTTGGTTCAATTATTGTGAAGTCTGCTTTAGGCCTGATTGTGCATGGATTGATTTATGGGCTTGGACATCCTTCAACATTTTTTGCACTATGCAGTCAGTACCAAGTTTCTTATGAAGCCTGGGAAAATGTACTTTTTCCTTGGAAACCTTTAGATCCAACTAATATGTTTCCTACTCTGGATAACGATAATGAGACAGCCATTATTGCAGATCAAACATCTCAAAACTCTCTTTCAATCAGGCCCTTTACTGATAAAACAAATCTGATCTTACAAAAACTCAAAGGATTGGAAAAAGAGGTACAAAACATGATGAATTCAATTAACAACATCTCTGATTTATTTGATCATATTGATTGGAGGATGAAGGAACACTTCGATCATTCTGGACATCTTGAGGCTAGTTTCATACGGATTTTGAGGAAGAAAGGATGGATTGAAGAAGATTCTACAGAAGAATTTCCTTACAGGCCTTTCTACAATCTATTCCTTCACTTACGTTCTATCGGAGATATCAGAGATGAATTTAGTACAGACCCTGAAGAGTATAAGACATTCGTATTTGTCTATGTGTTGAGTTAGTTTGAATTTAATTTTTATGTAATTTGCACTTTTGATATTTTAGATTTTAAGATTTGATCTCAGTATAGATGAGATTATGTGTTGTTTGTTTATATTCAGCGTTTTGAGTATTGTGGTTTGGATTGCGACGCTGAATTTTGTGTGTTAAGGTTGTAAAATTACTTTGTTAGTAATTTGGTGTACGAATATTGTAAACACTTGGATTTCATATATAAAATTTCTAATGTTTTGTGTTGTGTGAATTTATGTGAGTTAAAATAGTATCTAATCACAATAAAATATATTTAATTGATTGATCGGACATTAACGAGGTTTAAAATGATTTGAAAACATTATAAAATATTAAAAATATTAATTTTCAAAAAATCCCGCCGACAGTGAGATCGACGCCGCCGACGGCGACTTTTTCCAGAGACTTTAAGCCTATTTGAATTAATTAGCTCGCCGACGGTGAGATTTTTTCCGCTGACAGCGAGATCCCGAAAAACACTTTTATTTGGTAGTCAACCATCACTATTCATCGTCCCCTTCCTCAAAACTTTGAAAAAACCGACCTAGGGCTTGAGAGATCGTGGATTTGGAGCAATTTCAACACATTTTGACACCGGATTTTATCTTCCCTTGGTAAGAGCTTCACTTCCATACAAAAATTTTTTATTTTCACCTTGTATTTTTTCCACATTTAGGGATTTTGAAAAAAAATGAAATATAGAGAAAATAGTTTGAAGAAATCCATGGAATTCATTTTAGATTATTTTAAGTCACCTTTGGAAGCCATTCTAGTATTATTTTGGAATTTAGTTGAGATTTTTGAAAATATGATAGATCGAGAAATGGCTCCATGATAGAAGAGGTGGCTAGATTTTGACGTGACACGATTCGTGAATGCTAGAGCTCAATCAGTATACAACTTTAATATCAAAGCAAAAAAATGCATTCAAGATAAAGTTTTTAAGAACCCGTGAGGAAAAGTAGAACAAACGATCAAAGAGAGAAGATGGGAAATTTTCTATTATATGACAAATAAAGCTGTTGTTAAAGTCGTAAAAGAGTTTGATGCCAATTTGACCCAGATAGAGGATGGGCCTATAAAGGTTAGAGGATTTTTAGTCGATTTAATGCTGCACAAATAAATTCTTTCTACGAAATACAAGATCTTCATACCAGTGAGTACGATACATTCGGAACAATGGAAGGACCGCTGGAGGAGGTGATTAACTTTCTCAGTTATGGGAAAGGGACTTGGAAAATTAAGCAGCGTGAACGGGTAAACTTCCCCCTTTCTATGTTAAATGCAACCTCTAAGGCTTGGCCTTATTTTATTTGTTCTACTTTTCTACCCACTTATCACCATAGTGAAATTACAAGTGATAGAGCAGTTCTGAATTTTTGTATTCAGAACCACATAAGTATAAATGTGGGGAGTATTATTTATAAAAATATATTAGCCATTGCAAAAAGTGAAATTGGAGGAGGACAAGGACATCCTGGTCTAATTTATGCACTCTGCAAATTGTCTGGAGTAGAGGCTAGAGATGATGAG